>JAHRHJ020003429.1:0-170359 GCA_019776745.2 Taxus chinensis
CATGAGGTCTCAAAGCAAGTGTGAGTCCAAATGAGACTAGAAGGAGAAAGCTAAATTAAATAAATTTAATTTATTTAATGGCAGCCATGAGCAGCACAAAAATACGCCACCCAAAGTGCAAGGAAAAAACATGATTTTTAATTTATTAATTGCCGGATGGAATAGGAAGGGCAAGACAATTATTAATTATAGAATGATCAAGGTTATATAACATGAGCTGCCATATTAATGGAGTTATTAATTCTTTAGCACGGGAGGGCCTCCCAGGCCAATTTTGGCACCCAAAGAAGGAGAATTTTGGGCCACCCAAAGAAGGATTTTCACTACCCCAGGAAGCTTCAAAAGTTTAGCGCACTAGGTTTTTTGAAGGAGCTTGATTTAAGTCGATTAATTTTCTGCATATATTACAGGTGCCCCAGGTGAAGTTACAAATATTTATGCGTAACTTGAATGTAAGGCAAAGCCTCAATTTTCGGGGGCAGCGGCTGTAGATGCCAGATTTTTCTGTGATAAAAAGCAAGTTGTTCATGCTGCCGAAATTCCGTCTTTGTCTGAATTAATTGTAGGTATTCATATAGGTGCTTATATAATGAAAGGGAGGCTAAATCAATGTCTAATAAATTGAATAATTTCCGAACATAAAGAAAAATTCCTAGATATGCACCAATGTAAAGAATTTCGGCTGAATTATGAATAAAGAGAAAAAGAGTTGCTTAGAAAAGATTTCTCCAACCATGCAAAGTGGGATTGAAGAGAAGCTCAACAGAATAGGCATAGATTTAGATTTGCCTGAAGTCAATAGGCCCAGATCCAAGCCCAGATCTAGATCTCCTAATGAAAAGGCTTTCCGACAAAAATCATCCTCTGTTTCTGACGCAGCTCGTGTAGAAGTGGTGCATGGAGAATACTTCCAGGATCTTAGTGGCATGTCTTTTCAATCTTCCAGTTATTAAAGCCCTTCATTGAATTACATGTCACCCGAAGTGCAATTTTCTAGAATTTTTAATTGCTCATATGCAATTAAAAATAAAAAATGATTTATTTATTTGCAGTAAACATTACACTAATGCATGTACTAGAGAAGAACTAAAAAAGCTTCAAGGATAAGAAGGATGAAAATTCAAAGGCAATACCCGCAATAAAATCACAGTCACTTGCTTCTAGATCAGCTACTTCTAGATCTAGTTTGGTGAGAATCAAGGGAAAAAGAATTAGCTGCATACAGAATATGAAAAAGGACAAGACTGCCAGCTCTCCTCTTTATTTTTCTTTCTCTTATTTCCTCCGACAAAGTAATGAGCAATCAATTTAAATTATAAACCTACGTGATTGGTTTAAAAGCCATTACTTGAAGAAGTCAACTATTGGAAATAGGTGGTCGACATGCAAATAGACGGTTCTATCTCAGTTGCAAGTCATGCATGTCATGCAAAGAGGAATTCCAGGAGGGAGATTCCAGTTTTTTCCTTTTCCACTTCCACATGTGCCAGATCAACTAAAGGATTCCTATTTGTAATTTCCCCTCTACGTGCTATAAGTAGAGGAAAAACCTTTGGGTTAATGATCAGAATTTGTAAGCAACATTCTTGTGTTCCATACTTTGTGCTGAAATCCCTGATAGCTATTTGAAGCAAAGGAATAGAAAGGAGCAAATTTTTGGAGAACTTTGTGTCACAGTGCATTTTGTTTCTAGCTTTTGTTTTAGATCTACTTATAAACTTTGTGTTATTTTAGGTCTAGATCTGAAAGCTGCCTTTTCTTATAATTCTTTATGTTAATATCTATTGGTCTTGTCTATGTGCATGCAATCAAATCTGTAATCTATTGATTGTGTTGCACATCTTCCCTATTTCTTCCCTGTGTTTTTATTATTTCTTTTTTCTTCTTTAGATATTTCCTTTTCTTAAAAGCTGTTACACTTGCTACAAAACTATACAGCTATGGTTCACTGAGCTGCATGGTTAAAGTAAACCCCTAAATAGATACTAGCATATTTTATTGACAAATCTTACACAAGAGCCTCACCGGTAAATGAGGGAGATTTATCTCATGACTACCTAGGTTTTCAGCTATGCAGAAAATCTAGCCAACAAGTTTAAAAAACAAATCAAATATACAAGAAACCACTCCCTATGCAAAATGTGTCTCAAATGTTAGGTTAACAAAAAATGATCAACACAATGTCAACACTTAAGTCAAGTTTAAAATAAACTAGATGTAAGTATTAACAAGGGGTTGAATTCACTTCTAATTCAAAGTATATTATAACCAGTCTAGATACAAACAAGGCCTGAATCCAAAAAAGTGGAAGTTACAAATTTGAGTAATGTAAAAATACCACTTACATACGTTAATCCAAATTTTTTGGAAAAGAAATATTTTAGTATCAACATAATTTTGTTATGATGCGAACAACATAACAAAACACTTTTCAAGGTTGAGGAAATTATTGGAAGGAAACAAGATTAAAGTATACCAACAAGTTTTTAAGGTGTAGACAACGTAACGATACAATCTAGACACTTAAATTAAGTTTATGAGAAACAAGATGTAAGTACCAAAATTTTATCGAGGCGATGTGAGTAGCGTAACACCTCAAGGGAATATTGATGAATGAAACAAGCCTAACTATGATGAGAACGTCTTTGAATGTGGGTATCAAGACAAGGCTACTCAAGATTTGAGGACATACCAACACACTTCAATGTTACTATCATAATTGCAATAAGGTAGATGTGGAGCAGGTAAAAAAGTGGTGGGATAAAATCTTAAGTAACACTACGTTATGTATACTTTTTTTGTCCCAAAAGGGCAATAAGAAACATAGGACTAGACCAGATGGGGTGAACAATACTTGGTGTGTAACTCGGCAAAGTTTCACCTTGTCTTAAGACAAGTGGACAAACTAAGACAAAAGTAACACTTCACAAATTTCGTGATGAATCATACTAAGCTCAAAATTAAAATGGAAGTCTCCCCTCATTTGAATACCAAGGCTATGGCTTCCAAAAAATCTTGCTTGTTTAGATCTCTTTGAAACATGGTTGGTTTTGGGTAAAGTTGGCTCCAAGTCAAAAGCTTCCTATTAGTTCACCCTCTAGGTGTCACAATCTATCTCTGTGAGTGCGGTTTGCCCCCGAAACTTGCACTGATTAATCAAGGAGTCTCCTGGGGTTTCCTTTTCCCCATTTCGATCCACTGCGCAATCACTTTTGTTTAGTTGTATTTCACCGTAGGTCAGTGAAGCATCATTGTGACCACTAATCTATCAAGGCATTTACTAGTCCAATTGGGCAGGTGAAGAATTTCCCTTCCTCCCACCATTTCCTCAAGGTGTGACTAATTTGGGTTTTCCATGGTAATCCTCATTATTGAGGTTTTATGGCTTCTGCGCCAAGGCCTTCCCTTATTTAAATTGGATGAGCCATAATCTTCACCGAACTGCACACTAACGTGTTTGAATCGATGGTGTTTTGTTTAACTTCTTTATCATCGTTTTGGTTTTTCACTCCTTAGGACACCTCTAACAACTGTATTCGTATGGTTTTTTAGCTCCCGATTCTTTTATAGCGGAGATTGGTCCTCCACACGAAGGTTAACAGTTTCCAAAAGATCAAAACATCATGAAAGTGGGTCAAATGTTGTTTATGATTCTCAAGCTGGTCCTAAGATGCAAGAGAACGAGAATATGCAAAAAAAATCACCCAAATATATCAAAAATGGAAAAAAAAAATGTAAATCAAAGGACTGTGTAAATTGTTTTAACTAATTATTTTCATTCCCTTAACCATGGAATTTAATAAGTGGTTTTAAATTAATAGGCTTAGGTTGTTCTAATTCCCAAAATCACCTAAAAGGTTGTGAGGAAGAGCCTAAGTAAACTCTATCCTACGATACAAAAGCATGAAATCATTAAAAATAATCAAAACAAGTTATAAAATAAATGATTCAAACACATTGTACAAAAGTTAGCAATGAAAACTACAAATATGTTAGAACTTTAGAGACCAAATCCTACAAAATTTGGAAAAAATAGAGCTCAATTTTTAACAAAGCACACCAACGCGAACCTTGTGAGATAGCAGCTGGCCCTTGGTTACACATTAGGCAGCCCTCCTACTAAACAAACAACACAAGTCTGATACAAAAAATAGGACTTGTGTACACAAACCTACGTAGTGCAATCTGGAGAGTATATACATGCCCCGTAGTGACACATATGGCCCTATAACATAGTAATACGGTCTGAGATAGAAGGCGACTGAAAACACAGAAATATAGGAGCACGATAGAGAAGCAATTAGCGTGGGGGGGGGGGGTACACTAGGCCAGGGGGGTGATACATCAATAAATTGATGGAAAAAAAGCCTCATATTGGCATAGTTAGCATACAGGAGTATACTTGCAACAAGAGTGCTTGGTTTATGAAAAGTGTTTGGGGGTTTTAACAGTAGGCAGTGGAAGGCATTAATACCCAGCATGAGTTTTTGGAAATGATGTCATAAACACCTGATAAGACTAGAAAAACTCAAAAAGTCAAAAATGTGTTCTATTAACCCAAAGTAAAAAACAACAATCTCCTTTAACCTAAAAAAAGAGATAAACACATGGAAAGGTAGCAAAAGACATCACAAGGGATTCAAGGTCTGTAACATGTGGCATTATAATGGGTATCCAAATTGAGACAAAACTAACAAAGCTACAAATCAAATGCTAAGAACAAGAGTATTCTCCTACCAGGGCATTGCCCAAATGTGAGCATATAAAATTGCAAAGATATGAAATAGGGACTAACACCCTAGATTCTAAAAGCTAAGCTAAATCTAGTATAGACAAACCATCAAGAAATGAGCTTAAGGGAAGCAACTTCTATAATGCATAAATATTGATAAATCCATTAAATTCAAGAAATTCCTACTTTTGAGATTGTCTACCTAATGAATGAACCTAATTAGATCACACCAATCAAATTGGTGTGTTTCCTCAAAGATTGAAGATGAGTGAGATCTCACAAAAAAGGCTAAAGCCCATTTTTTTGATCTTCCCATTCTTCTTCAATTGAGATAATGGACTCAAGATGGGAGAATCCCTTTCCAACAATGGAGAATGCTCTAATCAAATGCATTATAGTTTTCACTTATGCAAAAGAGGTGTAAGAAGAAAGGTAAGGAGGAGGTTTCTTAGATAACCTTTTCCAGTTTGAGAGAGCTTTGTATCTTAGTGCATGTGGGTAAGGGTATTAAAATACAATTAGAAGGGATAAACATGCTTTGGAAAAGTTAAGTTTAATTTATAAGAGTTTAATTGTCATAGTAACTCTGGGAGTTGGGGGATGTTTTAATTAATCAAGTGTGATTAATTAATAGGTAGATGTAAGCTTGTAGAAGCTCTTTAGAGGATAATTAGCGTGATTCGGGGGATGTAAGAGAGGAATTTGATCCAGTAAATAGTAGTTATTGATTTAGAGTAGCGAGCGTAATTCATTAATAATAATTAATTAACCCAAGCAGAAGTGGACATTAATTAACGAAAGGTCGTTAATCGGCATCCTGAATGATGGGGAAGTTAATTAATTAACGAAAGGTCGTTAATTAACGAAAATGAAGAGGAATGTTAGCTAATTAGGGGAAAAGCGCTAATTATTACAGAAATGACGGGAAAGAAGATAATTAGTGCAATCTTAGCATTAAAACTGCGTAAGCGGATTTTAGGTGTCTATAGTCCCATATCTTGCACAATAGAGCACCCTTTCACGTGTTTATTTCTAGATTTTGATGACAACGATGTGAACATTTCAACATCAGCCAAGTAAGTTGAGGTATGTATTTTGTTTTTCATCACTTTTAGTTATGCCATTTTATTTTCATATTTTCATATTTCTTCTTGAGGCAGTATTTGTGCTTCACACTATGGACAACTAATAAGCCTCATGGGAGCATATGTATACATATAAAAATAGAGTACTGGCGTCTTGACCTCCCACTTTCCATTGACAAGAGACTTGTTGGCGTCTTGACCTCCCAATTAGGGATTGGGGTGGCCTCAGATGGAGTAACCTTGTCACGAGTAGAAGTATATGTTCAAACATTTTTGCCTCTTGTCATGCCATGATCTAGCCCTTTCACATTTTGTCACTATTTATCTCGGTATTTTCTTGGTCTCCATGATCCTCATCTTACCCTCTAGGTGTCTCTAGGTCATTTTCGACCATGGTCAAACTCGGCCTTGTTCAAAATCGCCTATCTAGCTATTTCCCTCTAAAATAAGCCAAAAATTCGACCATCATTAACAATGTCGGCTTTCTTGGAATTATAACTCGAGAATTTACTTGCATATTTATAAGGATTCTAGAAGGTCGTTTATGAAAGAAATCTTTGCCTTACTCGTCCACATTTATAGGTCTTAATCATGAACATCTAAGGACATTCAACTACGATGACAAAGGGGCTTAACCGAAGGAACATTGTTTTCTAGGATGGGTCTTGAAGCCAATAATACATGACTACGAACAACATACACCACAGTTTTAAGAAACACCTACGTTGTCTATTAGGTATTCTCTATCACTTTAGGTTCATTCCTACGACTTCTCACCTCATGAAAGGTGGTTCACTCAAATGTGCCAACAAGTCCCCAAACTCGGTACCCCTTTTCTCTTCACTTTCTAATTTCTTTTTACCAAGCATTTAGGTCGTCCTATTGTATTTACTTTAAAACTGCATTTACTCATTCCATATTGCCTATGTATTACCCATTTGAGTGTATGCTGAGAGAGGTCCCTCTCTTTATTAAGCTATAGAGACTCCCCTAAGAGGTCCATTTTCTCAGGGTATACAAACACCACATGACTTGGAGTTCTAAAAGAGGTTCTTCCTTGTCAAGGGCCTAATCTCATACCTATGTATCTATATCTCGAAACTGTGAATTGAATATTGTACATATGCCAATATGCCAATTTATTAAATAGATCAATTTTGAAGGGCCTAATCTCATACCTATGTATCTATAGCTCCAGATTGTGAATGGAACATTGTGCATATGCCAATTTATTTAATAGACGAATTTAAATAGTTTGATACTTTGGTATCACTGTGATTGTTAAAGAAATGAATTTCATTGCATGAATTATTCTATTAAGAAGCTATAACTTATCTCATGCTGAAGGTGGAGACACGAGTATTGGTTATGTTCCTTGAACTTCATTGTGGGTTTGGCTTGGTTATTTTTAGAAAGGCATTTCCATAGATCTTAAACAAGACAAAATTGGGTCACATACATTTTCCATCAAAATTCACAACAATTATTATCTCAGTATATCCATACCACCCGGATCTCCCCCCGTGACTTGCTTAGTCCCAAGCTTACTTTCAATGCCAATCATTTCTTACAGGTGGTGGATGGTATTATTCGTCGCCCTTGCTATCTTCAGCGCCATTGGTCTTACGGCTTGAGGTTTCACCCTTGGCCAAATAAGAGTTTGTTCCCACCGGTTACGGGTTGAAACAAACCATCACATTCTCCATCAAGACCGGATCTGTTGTCTTTGCCCCCTCCAAGAGGTGGATACTGAGGACCACTTCATTTTCACATGCCTCATTTATTATGAGATCCGGGGAAGATTTCATTGCCTTTACAGAGACTCTAACAACACTATAGCTACTTTCTTTAGATATACAGACCACTAGTGCTTGGCTCTTTATCTTCGTGAGGCTGCCACCTTCCAGTGTAGATACCTACAGGGGGATCCCAGAGGCTCTAGAGCTTCCACATTGATCACCTCTTTCTTTCAGCCCATTCAGGTGATTGGCACTAAGTGTCCTTTGGACACTGGTACATCACACATCAAAGTTGATAGATCAGATAGGTGGTGCTTCTCTCAGCGCATCACTATTACTCAGACTACTCAGATCTCCAAGCATACTATCTCTAGGCATCATGGCTCTACTCTGCCCCATCGGTGTGGCTCTCCCCTTCTCCAATGACACGGATCTACTACTTGCCAACTGCCCTCCAAACCATAGGGGCAAACTGATATTACGAGCTTCTTTTCTACTACGGGAGTTACACTGGCCTTGGATGCTAGGGGAGATTCTAGAGGAAGTGTTTTGCGTCCTCCTAGGATTCCCCAACCTGGCCCCTTTGGCCCTGTATACTCAACGGACAATATTATTAGATATCTCACAGTGATTGATAATGCTCAGATGATTCCTACACTTTAGGCACAGATAAGACATTCGATGAGATTTGCCTCCAGTCTTCATTGTCATATGCTCTTGGGGCTTTTGTTCGCCCCTCACTACTATTTGTATTGGTTTCTTTACCACTTGTTAGTGGCATGCTGTTCTATTTTTTCTTTTTACTTTATTTCGTTGGTTCACCTCTAGGATTCTCTCTTCCTAGATCTTTCTATTGCTATTGATTGTATCCTTCAGTCCCGTTGACCTACTTTTCGTCATTTGTGGACAATAATATAAATTCTTTCTTCTTTCTTTGTACAAGGGTCAGTTCTAGTTTCCAGCACCTTCATGTCTATCGTCATTACATGAATATGGCAATGATTATCCAAATGTATGCTTTCCTATTTTCTTGCAAATTGGTTATCCCGATTCCCATCATTAGCAGGTTCTTCATATGTTTCATTCTAGAAATTGGCCCAATACTACGCTGTCAATTTATTCTGTCACGTCTTATTGTTGAATTGTTCCATATTTCCATTTGGTCCATCTTTGGGTAGGGTAAGGCATTTTGGCAAGCTCTAATACCATATTTAAGGATCACTTCTCTGTCACCAGTGTCATAAAGGACATAAATAAGAATAATCACATGAGCAGCATGCATGCATGCCTACATAGGTAGCAGGGACATGCCAGAATATTGGATATTCATGTACTTGCCATTATATATGCTATATGTCTAGCTTAACCATGGTGGAGTCCTCTTACCACTCATCGGTGCCATGTGGTTTAGTACCATCTCCTTTATCCCATGACACAACAGTGCCTTTGATATGACTCCACTTTGTCATATAGGGCTAGGTGCGAGAACCGTTTATACCTCAAAACCCTTACTGCATGGCATGCCAATCTGTGGCTACTTAGATTTCCAGAGGCATCATTTGTCATCACGCTGACAACAGGCAATGGAAGGATCAGACCTTAATCTTAAAGGGCCACTACGGCTACATGCGTATGTTGTGGATCTCTTCTAATGTGGGATCATGCAATCTGCTCCTTACCTGATTGTGAATTTGTTGGCAAGAGTTTATTTATAGGCATAATACCCTATACTAATACATAGTGGGTCACAAATAAGTAAAGGCTATAGGTTCTATTTGCAACTAGTTAGGTGGCCGTCTATGATTCATGTCTTGTCGATATAGTCATTTTTAATACTTGACCCTGGGGGTTTCTGATATAGCTTATTATGTTAACTAAATATGCAAAGAGAATCATCAATATGATAGATGCCATATCATAAATGCAGATGCTCAAGTATCATTTTTAAGGCCATGTACCGATGGACATGATTCAAGAATATATTTCAAGAGGCCGATATGTATACTGGCTATAAACTTCAATCTTCTCTATTATACATATTATAAAACATCCTATATTTGTTGTCCAAATTTCTTCATGGGACAAAAAAAATTCACACTAATAAGGAACATGAGTAAGAAGGTAGTATCTAGGACACAAAACAGTAGTAAAGTAAAAGACTATGAGCCAGTAGTGTAATAGTACATGCCATACATAGGTAAAAAACATATAATTGACCACCAATGAAGAGAGAATAATAGCACTAACACAAGAGTAATAATAGGAGTGCAAGTTGTGAGAGGAGTAACGCATGAGGTTCAAGCGGTTGGTAACACACATTTCAAAGTAGTAGGCATGGACAACTCTCCGTAGGTGCAAGCCTCACTGGTTGGATAAGCAGAAACAGGAGGATTTTTGAAATTTTTTTTATCAAAAAAGCTCAATATGTCAATTTGGTCAAAATTAATAGCAACTCACAGCCTTTGATCCTGGAAGAGAAAAAAACACAAAGTGACCTCAACTAATCTAGTTCACAATTCATTTTTGTATGTGAACTACATAAACTTTTGCAAAGCTAATTGACTAGCACTAACAAACCTAGTAGTCTAAAGCTAACACTAAAAATCTACCATTAGAGAATAAGCTCATACTGATTGGAAATGCCTTAGAATGAATTAAACATGAAATTACTAATCTAATTACAAAACATTTAATTGGGTATATTGCATACTAAAAATGGACCTATGATATCACAAACAATCAGAATTAGATGTTTGCTACTTAATATGGTGAAAGGATCTCTCTAAATGGCTACAATGCCAAATGTTTAGATCTTTCTTTACCAACCAAGCTGTGGAAATGGAATGTAAAAGATGATGCAAGCTATTACATCAATGGATAAGGCCTCTTGGTCATAGGTTTGATATGATAAACTAAAAAGTATGGTTGAAGGTGTTGAGGATGTTATGAGGGTCTTTATATAGATTCCAATTTGGGAAGCTTGAATCTTAAGATGGGGATAAGGATAAAGTAGATACACTAACTAACCAGTAGATGATTTAACTAGGGGTGAAACTCATGGGAGTGGGATTATGATTTCATTAACAACTAGGTAATTAATAGGCTAGGATTTAGCCATACTTTAAGCTATTTGAGGTTGATTTAGGAGGAATTTGATAGGATTTGAAGATTTGAAAGAGGATTTAGCCAATACAAGGGTTTATTGATTAAGACAATGATTAAAAAGGATTTTTTTTATTATTATTGGCAAATAGTTTTTTGTGAAAGGGACTATACCCTGAGTACAAAAGATGGCATAGGAGCCCGGATAGGAATATATGCGAACCAGAAGAGAAAATGATCAGAACCCAAATGTGACAATGAGCTCAAAGTAGCCAAAAAAAAGCTACCCAAACGAGACAAAACAATAAAAAATACTGCAAAAAAGTAGTATAGAGCCTGAAAAAAAAAGCATAAAACACATACAGCAAACAGTTTAAAAGCATCTACATCTACTTTTGGAAGCTTGGTCATGATGGTCTTGATAGTCTTTAGGAGTGAGAACATACCCAAAGTTGTCATGTGGGCAGCGTCATATTATCCAAGCTAGTCTCAATGCGTTCCTTTTGCTTCTTATCTTACCCCAAAGTGTTGTCGGACACCGCTGAGGTTGGAGACACTTTTGAAATGTTGCTCACTCAATGAACTCCTCAATCGCCCCTAAAGATGGCCATGTTGTAATCATGTCGAGTTTTGGGCCTTCCATAACTGGGGTCTAAGGAGTTCAGATCTTGTAGATATCATCAATCTGGCTACTATCAATATCCACCTCCTTCCTCCTTTTTCCTATGCTTTCTATTTAGCCAGTTCTTAACCTCATCCTTCAGCGTTCATATCAAGCCTCTAAGGCATCCAGCCTTTTTGGAAGAGCTTTCCATTGCACATCTTGGGGACTGGCATGCTAATATCAGAAGGTCATGTGCAATTCAATTTCATGAGGCCCCGCCCACAGCAAGAGTTCAAGGGTTATTAAGCTTTCTAGAAGCTCCTATAACCGGCCTGTGGAGGTGGAGGCGATAGTGGGGGGGGGAAGTAGCTAGTAGGGGGAATGGAAGAAGAAGCTTGGATGGCTAGCAGGGGGGGGAAGCACAGTGGTGGGGCAGGAGAGAATGGGAGAAGAAACCAGGCTAGCAGCAGACAGAACCGACAGAGGGGGAAACCGAGTGCTAGGAGAGGATGGGAGACCAAATACTTAAGAAGGACAACAGTTATGAAGTAGCAAAATAATCCCTTGGTGTAAAGGAAACCCGGGTGGGTATGCTTCTGAAACTCCAAAATGAGCGCTCAAGAGAGTTCAGCAAGTAATGGGGAAAAACAAAACCAAGTGATTCCAGGGGAAGTGGTAAGAAAGATAACGAAATTAGCAGGAACAATGACAACATTTTCCTTCCAAGGAGATGAACCGTATCATCATGCGGTAAACCTCATCATAAGGAGGAGGATAGGGATGAGCAACAAGCAGGCCGGGGAACATCGATCAGCTTCTTCAGATCCTCCACAAATCTCCTCTCTCAACATCTCTGTCGACCCTTTTGGTTAAAGAAATGGTATCCATCACAACTAAGGCCGGCGCTCAGCCAATAAGTTCTTCATTGACCAAGATCTTCGGCCCCCCATATTTCAATGTCCGCTCCTTCCATTCCTTCACAAAACAAATAGAGATGCTTTGATCATGCCCCCTGAACCTTCTATGAAGTTGGGATTGCCACCCTTGCTGCGTGGCGCCATTTCGCTCAATCTTACTCTTCCAGTCTGGGTCCGCACTAGTCATTGCAAGGGGGGCCCCCATCTCCGTGCTTATTAACTGTTGCAACAATTCTCAAATTCGTCGTGCGCGCTGGACCCGTCGCTTCTTGCTATTGTCATCCACCCAATCTTAGACTTTGCTTTTCCCCGAACGGACTGCCGTGTCTGTGATTGAGTATGTGTGAAAATACATGTGGGAATTAGTACCGCTCCCTTATCAATCACATTTACTAATGTCTTTGATTTACGTGGCTTGTATCTGGCTTTTAGCAGTCGCAGTGCAGCCCAAATGCGCGGATTTCAAATCAGATGTAACTCCACTGTGGAAATTCCCCATATATTTCACCTATACTTGTGTATTTGAATGATTAGCATCATCATTATTCTTTAAGTCAACACGTGTGGGAGTATTATTGATGGATCCACACCCCAAAAATCAGTAAATCAACTCTAGATTATTGCTTGCGTTATAGAAAATCCGACAGATGAATGCTGTTTTGAAGATGCTTAGGGATGCTATTATATCACAAATGTGAGATTAACATTAATGCCATAATTAGCCAGTGCATTTGCCAATTTATTACCCTCCCGGTAAGTATGCATGATCTGAGGTTATTGAAGTATGACTAATATCTTATGGACTCTGAGATAAAATTCCTTGATGCTCAAACTTGGAGATGAGCTGTTTAAGAAGATTAATGATATTCAAGGAGTCCCTTCAATAAGTGAGGTTCTGAATATTTGAGTCTGGGAAATTATCAGGGCCCCAAGAGTAGATAATGCTTTGGAAAAATGTTAGTTTTGAATCCCATTTTCCATCCTAGCAACATCAAAATTACCTTTTAGGATCCCGTATCGCTCCTCCTCCTGCCGCAATCCAGGGTTTCCCTTAGAGGGCCCCATCAAAAGCACAATGATAAAAAGGATTAATTAACAAAATAATTCATTTAATTGTTTTAAAGAGATGATCAACTAACAAAGTTCTTAATTGGCATCCTGAATGTGATTAGAAGTAAGAACAAAGTGTCGTTAATTGACACAAATAGAGGGAAATTTAGTTAATTAGTGGAATCACTAATTATTAATAGAAATGAGAAGATAGAGATAATGGTTACCATTTAACATTAAAACTATGTACACAGATTTTAGGTGTCTATATGAGGGGATGATTGCATAGTTGGTCGCAAGCACCCATGTTTAAGGGGTATAAGATAATTAACAAGAACACGTGCCAAATCTTCCTTCCAAGGAGTAACCGTCATCCTCATCAGCGATAACCTCAATCATAACCGGAGGTCGACTAACAACAGGCCCCGCTGTACAAGATCAGCTTCTTCAGATCCCTCCCAAATCTCCTCTCTTCAACATGCTCGCACCGCCTTTGGTTAAAATAATGGTATCCCTCCAACTAGGCCGTCGCTTACAATATTCTTCATTTACACAAGATCTTCTGCCCCCGCAGATTCAATTAGGCCCTCCTTCCATTCCTTCACAAAACACAAGAGATCTGTGATCATGCCCTGAACCTTCTCCATGAATTGGGGATAGCACCCTGCTGAGTATCTCCGACGCATATTATCCTTCATCCTGTCCAGTCTGGGTCCGCACTAAGGCTCAAATTTGCAAGGGGGGCCCCTATCTTCGCGTGCTTAACTGTTTGCAACAAATTCGCAATGCTTGTGGAGCGCTGGAACCCTCCCTCGGGCTATTGTAAATCCCACAATATTAAGAAATTTGCTTTTTCTTTCCCAACGAACGCTGCGTGTCTGCGGCGGAGTAAATGTGGAAAATCACATGTGGGAATATCAGCTCCTTCATCAGTCACATACTAATGGCTTTGATTTATACGTGGATCGTTGTCATTGCTTTTAACGTCGCAGGCAGCCCACAATGCGGATTTCAAAATCATGTAAACTCCACTTGGCATTCCCCATATATTTGCACACTAGCCTGTTTATGTGACATGATAGCATAATCATATTCTTTAGTCAACACGTGTGGGAGTTTATTGTATCTGGCCACACCCAAAATCATACCTCACTCTAATATTGCTTCGGATCGAAATCCCATAAATGCTGTTTTTTGAGGCTGCTTAGGGATGCTATTATTATCCTTATTCTCCCAAAGTATGAGATTCACATTAATCCTAATAGCCAGTGCATTTGCCAATGATGACCCTCCCGGTAAGTATTCATGATCCTGATTTATTGAAAGTATACTAAACTTATGGACTCTGGATAAATCCTTGTGATCCAACTGAGATGAGCTACTGGTTAAGATATTATGATTTCAAGGAGTCCCCTTCAATCATGAGGGGCGTGAAGATGTTGAGTCGGGGAATTTCAGCCCATAGAGTAGATAATGCTTTGGAATGATTAGTGTGATTCCTTCCCATTTTCTCCGCAGAACGCAACAATCAAATGCCTTTATAGCCGTATCGCTCCTCCTCCTCCTCCGCGCACTCCCAGGGTGTTCCTTAGAGTCCCAGCAAGCACAATGATAAAAAGGATTAATTAACTAATACTAAGCATGAATGGGGTTAAAAGAGATGATACTACCAAAGTTGTCATAATTTGCACCTAAGGTGATAAATACGAACAAGTGTCGTTAATTGACCAACATAGAGATGTTTGTTAATTAGGGAAATCCCTACATTATAATACACGTGCTGAGCTAGAAGATGTTGGTCCACTTTAACATTAAAACTATGTACACAGATGTGAGGTGTCTATATGAGGTATGATGGCATGTGGTCACGCACCCTAGTCTTACGGTATCTAGCTAATTAAACAATAGTGGAGTATCAGAAGCTCAATGAGGAGTGACACCGTATTTATAGGAAGTCATAGAAAATAATAGAACTAGTAGAGGGGTTTTTTTCTTCGTGGAGCCCTCAAGTCTTTTTTTGTACAGAGACGCAACTAACTTGTTCCAAAGCTGATAAAGGCTGGTTTGAAGAAATCTAGGGAAAAAATGAAGTCTTTCGTGATTCTGCAATTGAATCGTATTTTTCAAATGTTGGACATGATCTTATGGATAGGCGGAATACATTTTGGAGGGATTAAAGAATGTTCAAGTCATAGGATGACTATGTAGTTGGAATAAGACTACAAAGGCTTTTAAGAATAGTGAAGATGGTGATTGATCTCTAATTCATAATATTGGATCGTGGGGATAGTGAATAATGGGGTGGCCCTAGTTTTTTAGAGCATTAGGTGGTTGGTAGTATGTAGGGGGTCTACACTAAATTGACTTTACTTTGAAGGGGTAACATGCCCAAGTTGGCTCTGATTCAGAGCGCAAACTTGCTCGAGTACGAACTTACACTTCCCCCCCCCCTGCTCTAAGGATCATGTTCAAGAGGTTCTATGGCAGTGTTGTCCCTAGGCGTATAACACCGTGAGGTATACGGTGGTGGACCTGCGCGTCCCCCGCTGCGTCCTGCTGTGTGGGCCCCGATCACCTTGACACACGAAATGAAAGCCACTAGAAGGCTTTTCCTGAGATCACCTATCGGTGTCTTCTTACACAAATTTAACCAAACAAAGGCCAAAACGTCGCACGAGCGGCAAAAAATGGCAAGTTATGGGGAACAAAAAAAATGAGTTTTTCCTGTCAATCTAAAAGCATTACACGCTAGTAATTTCTTTTTGGAAGGGAGGGCATCAAAAAGCTTGAGAAGCAATGGAAATTAAAGAAAATACGATGAAAATGTTAGCCGGATACGATGTTTTTCCATATACGATTGAATTTTCTATCATCGATTTCAAGCTCCATATTGCATTACGAGCTGAAATTTTGGTCTTTGGGCATCTATAGAGGAAAATATTTTCCTAAAATTTAATCCAAGTTTCAATTGGTAAAATAGCTTTCTTTAGATCTCACAAGCTCCTGATGCTCTTCTTCATCAGTAGGTGAATATTACTATAGGATCAAATTTACATGTCCTAAAACTATTCTAACTCTCAACAAGACCTTAAAAAAGAACTAAGGTGTATAAATTATTTTGTGTGTTAATAACATTATGAAGTTGTATATGTGAAGATTACTAATTAAACTCAATGGTATGAGGATTTCTAAAAATCATTTGACATCAAGCAATACTGCTCACAAATCGCCCTCCCTTCGCTTGCACCACCTAATTTCCAATCGTAACTCCTATTCATATATGTTAGTGACGATTATCTGGAAGCCTTTATCATACACTATGACATAATTACCAGAGAATGCATATTATTATATTAATCATAACTACTGGAATAAGATCATAACTTCATGTCATTAAAACAATGTGTAGATTTCGCTTGTTGCTAAAACATTACAACACTACATAGTCATAATGAGATACATATTATTACGAAAATACATCCCTTTATTGTTATTCAATGTCTTGCACTCACATGTTTAAGATGAATATATGTATGAGTCTAGGTTCTTCTCAATGTTTATTAAAAAATTATAAGCTCAAAATATGTCAAGAAGGGAAAATTTATCACCACTTTGTTGGTTGAAGGCATCCCTTTTCTTTGATGCATCTACTACACTAATGATTTCTGAACTCCAAATTATACAATATTGAATAGCATACTACTTGGACCATGTACTTGACGTACTATGTGTCACTAGAATAGGGATGATTATTTTTTATCACAGACCCCATGTTGAAAACTATCCCTTTCCAATATACAGCATTTTATTAAATCCTAGGACTTATCCTTTCTTTAATTTATAAATGATCCACCTACAAGTGTTTTGGGATTCCTAATTAGTTACAAGCAATTAGGGGAGAATATAACACATAATCGAATGTTAATCCCATTAATACTTGGTTAAGCATGGTTATTCCTATGTTTGACTCATTATATGGGCTTAGTATCCTCATAAAGATAATAGCCATATTGACATAATGCTATGCAGATTCCCTTCCCTTGGACAGAAATGATGACTATGTCACATTTATAATTTATTAGCTATGGAATAACCATCCATTGCTTCCTATACCTTTGACACCTAAGAGTTTTAGTTTGATATGTGAGCACAAATACTTTTGAATGGTATACCTAAAATTTGTTACTTCCCTTTATTGAAAAACATTCCTAAAAAGGCCTCCCCCAAAGATGAGTGTTTTACCTACAAACCATGAGGTGGATAAGTATTCATCATTAGAATTTTCTCTAATTAAAATGATCTTTATATGAAGATTGTTATGTTTGTAATCTATGTGAACATAATTAGTTATTTTTTTGAGATGCACGAAGTGAGTTGCGATGGCCTTTTTAGTGTAAATTGCCATATCTTATAAGTTGGTAATGAAAAGGTTACTATTTCCCACAATAGAGAAACAATATCATAATAAGAAAATATTGATCAATTTACAAAATCATAACAATATATCGATCATCCCCCTTCTCAATAACTCCAACCTTTGTGCTTTATGGCATTTGTTTCTTGTATATGGATTAATCTAGTAGGTAAAATCAATCCTAATATTTTTAAATATCATGTTCATCATCAACCCTACTTAATCCTTTAATAATGAACTTTGAGGCTATACCAATGGAATCTATTACAACATGATACATGTCATGATTTTGTAATTTTGGGAAATCTTTGATTTCTTTTTTATACTTGATTATTTGAACTGTTTTTTTATTATTTATATGAAAAGATCTTATATTATTTAATTCAATTCCAATATGATACAAGATAAATTAAAAAAAAATAGGGACGTATGAGATCATGCCCCAAAACCACAAACAATTTAAGCCACAGCCTAGACCACAAGAGTCAAACAGCCGAGCCTAGGAATAAAAAAAATAGGCATTGCCTTAAAAGAAGAACAAAAAGAAACCTATCAGAATGCATCAAACAACATGCCCGAGTTGGTAGAGGATCATGATCATCCGGCCACCCGAAACTAGGAATGTCCTTGCCAACCTCTAGAATTTCTCACCAACAGTAATTTCTATTTTCTTCCTCATGGGTCCACTTCCCCACTAGTATGAATGATGAGGTTAGGCGGAAATTTGTTTGATGGTAGCGGTGGTGGTGGTGGGTTCAGCATATTGAATGTTAAGTAACGGCCAGAGTGATATTCCCCCCATGTTTGGTGAGGTTGTGAACCCCATCCCTATTGACGAGCAGATTAGATTCAACGGCAATCCTTGGGCCCCCGACGAGAGCTGGCGAGTAATTGCATTGATGTACTTGCCTCTCAGGAGTAATGAGCCTGAAAATGACCTTCAGACTGGCTTACGCCGACCACCATGGGCGGAAGGTAGGAGCACTTGTTTGAAACAGAAGCCACTCAAGTACCATACAATTGGGCTTCCCCCCATTGTCGCACAACTGGTCTGGAGTTGATACCACCTCCACTCCACCTTTGTTCCTGCACGTATATTTGCAAGAAGCACATTGTAGATCACCATAGCTTTTTTTATAAACAAAGAAAGATTGATCAACTACTAATTATCAAAGAAACATTAGTTCTTTCGTTCCATATCCATAGAATCCTTCTCCGCGCTGAAACAAATCCCAAATCTGGTTGAAACATAGACGAAGCTTGGGATTACTCCTAAAAGGATATGCTTGCCAAGTTAAGAAATGAGGCCATAAAGGAAAGAAAAATGAAGGGATCTAGTTCCGGCATTTTGAGCTTTGGGAAATCACCATAAAACATGCAAGATCGTTTCCAGATGGCCATAAAAAGGACATTTGAGAGATATAATCCCAATTTTAACAAAACAAGCCCTGATAGGAGGGCCTTGGTGTAGAATATACCAAAGGAAATAAGCAATCTTCCTCTCTACACATAGATTCCAAATAGTTTCAAATCGTCTACCCCAGGTAGAAAGAGTGGAATGAATTCCCCAACATGTATTAAGTTTTTCCACTGTGGAAAAATGGGGTGAGAGCCAATGATAGCCTTTGTTGTCTTTCTAATTACAGAATGGGGTATCACTCATACCACTTCTAGTCCATCTACCATGGGTGAGAGGAATACATAACAATCTTATACAACATGTGGTCAGGAACTGAATTGATCATAGTAGTAAAATTATCCTGGTCTTGGTTGAAAAGCCAAAATAGAGCTTTAAAATATGGCCAAGAGAACCATGATTCAACATTTTTTCAAAATAAGTCCTCGATGGTGCGAATTCCACATTTGAATTTGAGTGCAGAGATTCTCAGGACCTTTGCTAAGCATTTATCTTGAGATTGAAAAATTGGCAACCACCAAAATCCATTCCCCTTCCACAAAATATAAGGTTTAACATATTCCCATGCTTTCCAAATACTCTTAATCATAAAGGTACCAAATTTTTTGACAGGTACTGAGGTAATGAGTAAATTGAAAAACCCTAATCCTTTCCACGTAGGGTAACCATAAGGAGAACCTTTAGCAATACTATGTTGTATAAGGCTAGTAATGCTTATGATAATCCATTTAGTACAAAAAGCTTGTCCTTGATGTTGAATGTGAATAAGGCCGAGACCTCTAGAATTTTGAGGCAAGCAACAAATGTCCTAGGCTACCTAATGAAAAACTTTACATGTAGAAGCATTAGCCCACAAGAAAGCTTTGAGAAAATTTCTAGCTTCTGAATGAAAGCTTTGGAAGGAACCCAACACGATGAGTAATAAACATGTGTGGCTGCAAGAACTTTGGAGTAGATTTGAAAGTTGTTAGCTGAGGATAAAGGCATGGTGATCCAATATTCTATCTTTTTTCTACCCATTGAATGACATATTGCCATAGTTGGTTGGGTGAACTTGAAAAGAAAAATGGGGGTGGAATAACCAAGAATTTAAAAATCTTTCCTCATGTGTCGTATTTGCCAGTTAAAAGCGGCAAGCCAATCTGGCACGAGAAGGAAAGATTGATCAATAACACTGGGTTTTTCACCATTGAATGGATGAGGCCCAGAAGCTAGTCATAAAGTATCCAAGACATTGGCATAAAACATTGTGAAGTTTGGGTTATCATCTTCAATGAGGGTAAGAAAGGAATCGTAACACAAAATTCCCATTAAGAAGTTGAGAATTGGGCTCAGCATGCAGGCAAGATATGCTTCTAACATGACCATGTGCTTTGCATGAGTAACAGATAACCAAAAAATTTAGCTGCGAGCACATAACACTGGCAAGGGCGAGAGGAAAGCCCTTCCAAATAGAATGAAAAATCCCAAAAGGCTCCGAGCTGAGGCCATTGAATAGAGATTTGAGCAGAGGCATGTGTAAAAATAATATTGGACGGATTGAATGAAAATGGGACCAAAGCCAAAGGATTGGAGCATGGTGAGAATGAAATGGGCCATTCAATTGATTATAAGCCTTCTCAAAATCGATTTTATAAACATGGTGGCATGATTAGACCTGAAAGCCATTCCATTCCTTCCCATACTGTGATTGATGTTATCCAGGATGTATCGTCTTTGTATAAATCCGGTTTTGCTCTGGCTAATAATAATTGGAAAAAGATTGCGTAACCACAAAGCTAACACTTTGGAAATGGTTTTATAGGAGACATTTAACCGCATGATTGAATGCCAACAGGTAATTTTCTCGGGGTCTCCTTGCTTATGGATGAATTTTATGTTTCCCTTATTAATGGTGTGGCCCTAGGGATTATTTCTAAAGCCTTCAAGATAACTTGAAACAATTATTGTCCGATGAATCCCAAAGGGATCATAGAATTCATAAGGGAAACCCATCACAATCAAGCACTTTATCATTAGCCATTTACATTGTGGCTTGATGGAGGTCTTAAATGATGAGAATTCTCTCATAGATAACCTTCTGAACATCTGATAATTTGTGCAGCACAACACTTAAACATTTATCAAGTGCAGCTTGGCGAGCTACAGAGGGTGGTTGAGATTGAAAAACGAGCTTGTAATGGTGCACAAAGGCTTGCAACATAATTTATAGGTCTGTAATTTGAGCTCCATTATCCATGATATCCCACATCTGTTGGGAAGTATTTCTATCTCTGAGAGAAGGAAAAAATTCTTTCAAGACTCGAACTCCAATTTTTAGCTAATGCATCTGAGCTCAGATATGTGTGCCCCTGAAATTATAATTATCTGTAATTTAGATTTGTTTTCGAAGCATTGCAGCTTGTAGTTTCAGGGTTTTAGAGAAGGGACCACCTTAAAGCGCCACCACCACTTGGCTAAGATTCGAGGTGTTAGCAGAGTACGAGTGACACCAAATATTTTCCAGCTATTGGCAGTAGATTATAAGAAATCTAGTTTTCTAAGTCAGCGTGTCTTCCCACCACTTAATCCAATCAGCTTTCATAGGTGGATGAAACCGTTGATAATTACTGGGTCATGGAATTAAATTCCAAATCTACTTGATATGATTCATAGTGGGGCCATGTTACATTAAGGCAGTATTAAGAAAGAATTGGCCTTTATGAAAAAAGGGGCGTGCATCATGCAAACTGATATGAAATTGTATTGGAGAATGATTTGAAAGGACAAAGTCAGGCATGACCTCCACTAGCATATAATAAATGCTTCAATGGAATCCATGTTGTGTGTTGGGCTATGGTCTTGAGAGATACAAGAAGGACTTTGGGGCCATTTGGACGACCCTTGTGAGTTGCTTGGTAGAAATAGTGATACTAAGTGTTGGATGGAAACACAAGAAACAAAATTTGTTTGGTCCATGAGAACTGACGCCGTAAGGGGTGTGCTAGAATACTTTGGCAATGGAGTAGCCAAGTTGGCATCAACAATTGGTTCTTTAGTAGCAGCAGTAGGCTCTTTAGCAGGGATACCGATAGATTGTTCCTGTCATCACCAATCCGGCACTATGATAATTCTTCACCGAGAACTCCTCGTGCTATGATTATTTAATAATGCACAGCCTTTAGTTTGGTGGATGTAATCTGGAAACAAAACAACAACCGAACACCAGAATACCATTGACTATGATAAGACGGAATGATGACAAATCTCAAATATCAAAGTAAATTATAATATTAACATGAAATTGTTACAATCTCACCCATGAGGTACTTCAACAAGACTATGGGAGAAACTTTACAATTACACCTCTCGATGGCTTCTTCAACACACCTTTTACTGATGGCTTCCTTTGCACACTTCCTACAATATTTCTCACTACTTCTTTCTATGCTAAATGAGGGGGGTGGCCTCTCTATTTATAGAACTTCCAGGCTTATTCCATCCTATCTCTAAGATAGGATAAGAAATCCCACTCGGACGAATCATATTCCATACCTTAACTCTTATTTGTACATGTAAGCTTATCTCTTAAGATAAGATAAATCTTATCATTTTACATGGGTTCCACATTTTTAGACTTTTTACAAATAAAATACACAAAATATTTATGACCTCACTCCTTGTCCTTATTACCAATATAATATTTATAATTCCGAATCATGTAGACCCTACTTCTCTAATTACCCAAACTTTGACATTTTAACATTACCGGACCACTTACGACAAATATTTACTTTTTACAACATTCCTATTGTACTTTGACTGTTACCGTACTCCACATTATTGGCGACACCGTACTGACAGCGCCGTTATCTTCTATCGGATCGCTACTGAACTAATTATACTTAACAACATCCTATTCCTAATACATACATTAATAATAGAAATTATGGAGGAAAATTTTAGTGTCGAGAGAACAATTTTAGTGGATGAGACATGGTTTACAAGGTTGATAGTTGTTATGCAATTAAAGATAACAAAAGTTTTTCATAACAAACTGTTAATCACACAACTTGTATAATGTATGGGTCTACTAGTATTGCATAACATATCTTCGTACTTGCAGTGAAGATCTCCTCAGGTTGACATCACAAGAAGATACAAATCCACAGAAGATGGTCAGAATATGGTCCATGAATTTTTTAAATAGTGTAACTCAATGGCACATGCACATAGCTTAAGTATTGAATAAGAGCCCAAGTTTTGAATTATCGTTATTGCCTGTCATTATTAACGACATATTCGTGAACCCGACGGTCAGGATAGACATGGTCTAAATTTTCATAGACTGTCAAAGGAGGAGAGTATGCTCTCAAAATAAGAAAAGATAATCTTGTGTAGGTGTTTGATGTATGTGGTTTCCATCAATGTTTTGAAGGTATGTTATTCCATCAATGATAAAGGGGGAGATTTATTGGACATACATGTCTTGAGTTGTTATCATTTATTTCAAGTGTCACATTGATGTCAAAGGGATTATAAATGCATTGGAAAATGATGTTATCATTGATGTTCATGATGTCAGTCATGAAGATTTACTTGTGTCATGAATAGTGAAGTATCATGGTGTTGGGAAACGTATGCATGGTTCTTGACCCCACATGGTTTAAGACAAGTATGTGGAATAGTGTGAACGGTATCCAAAATAGATGTTTTGAGTATAGAGTGAAAGGAGCATTAGTATAGGCATCTTATAACATGTTTCCAATACTGATGGTGAGGAATAGGTGTTAGCATGATGATATGGTGACAAGGTTAGTTTTTTTATGAAAGCGTGGTTTACAACCTAACTAGGCCTAATCCTATACCTAGTTCAAGACACATTGTCCTATTATGCATGAACATGGATGTATGAAGAGGTTAATATGAAAAATAAATGGTATTCATGTAACCTTTTTGAGAGTTGAATAGTAGGTTTAGGAAGTGTTACAAGGTCAGAGTTTCAAGTGAGTATAAATGCAATCTTTAGAATGTCCTTTAGAAGAAATCACTACAAGACAAGGCAATGAAAGGCATAGGAAAATCATAGGTTAGATTGTTTTAGATTTTCATAATGTGACTAATAACATGAATGAGACATTAAAGATAGGAGGCCTAATTTGAATAGTAAATGTGTCCAAGTGAAAATTGTTTGTTCAAGCCATGATAAGAGGCATCGTTTACCAAAAGCTAATTTCTAGTTTTGAAGCTCATAAGCTCTTAAAATAAAACTTATTGATGCTTGTTCATGGGAGTGTTGATCCTTTATGTGACCCAATGTTGGTTACTATGGGGAACCATAAGTTATGAACAAAACATGAGGTCTTTTTAATGAGTTCTTCACATTTTTTTATGAACCATCGTTAACACCAAAACTGCTTATTATGTAGTTCAAAACCCTAATTGAAAGTGAATTGTAGAGAAAATGTTATTTGTGGTTACAAAACACTGAATTGATTAATTTTACTAATTTATGATTTAATTTGTATGATTTATTCAGGAATCCATGTTTTGGTTATTATGTATGTTTAGAGTATTGTAAAATATATGGGTCCCACCTAAAAAAATGCCTTAGAAGTGGATTTTTTTAGTTTGTGCAAATTTTGTTCCCATTAACATAATGACTAAATTACATATTTATTAAAGCATGGAGATTATAATACATTTCATGATAGTTTTATGATTCATGGTTGAGGCCACCCATAAATTCAAAATGTGATCCCTATCTATGAAGACTTTTTTGGAGTTGAAATGGAAGATTTTGAGCAATCTTCTTAGTAATAGGAGTTTTGAGGCATCTAATGTCTGATTTATGGTTTTATTAGCACATGGTAATGTAGTTGAGATCAATATAGGTGTTTCATTGTCACCCAATATATCTATACTTGCATGGTTGAGGTCATCTGATGTGGTTATTTCTTGAGAACTCAATATTTGAGTTCTAGGTTTTTGTGCAAACAAGTTGTTCTTGGGATGGTTTCATGGCTTGAGATGATGATGTTTGAGTTGATTTCTAGGTATTGAAGGTTGCAGAGACTTGGAAAACATGTCTAAGTTATATTTCCTATGGCTTGGTGAAGTTGGTTTTTTTCTTGTATCATGTGAAACTCATGGTTTTGATATGGATCCTGTTTTGAGTGCTATTAGCAACCTATTTGAAGACCCTAATGGAGATTTTTTTCGCAAATCAATGATATGTCCTGACCTACATGTAATTTTTATGATGTCCTGCATACATTTATATGTGAACTATGATTTTGAATGATATTTATTTCTCTACGAATTCCAATGCTATGATGAGTACTTGGCATGTTAAAGGACATGTATATAAGTATTGTAGAGAGGCTCATTTGCTAGTGTTAGAGTGATGAGGAATCAGTGGAATTTTCAGGATGCTTGAAGAGTAGATATGAGGGAAGAAATGAATTATATTGAGGCCTTGAAAATGATGAATGGAAATCTACCATGATGTTGATCTAAAGATGGAAAACTAAAGAAGTTCATTCATACATGACCTAGTTGAGAAGAAGATTAGTTTTTGTACATAGGTTTGAGCGATCTAGAGGAGAGTGTGAAGGGTGCTATGTAGGGTAAGAATGGTAGTAAGAGAAGAGGATGAGGAAGTTGAGAAGAGATCAGAAGAAGTAGACCCAAATTACAGGTAATTATAGACTAATCAGCACAAGGTGCATTTTGAGTCAAGAAGGAAGAGAAGAAGTTTTGAGAGAGAGTTTTGAGTGAGAGGAGTATACATAAAGATCATAATCAGATTGTTGAAGAAATAAGGACATCAGGTGATCATCCATTTTAGGTGCCTTGGGCTATTTTTCATCTTAGGGGGTTTTAGCCTCCTTGTATGGTTGGTTCCTTACAAAATAGGGGTTGGTTCTCCTTTTAAGGGTTTGCTCCTACTAAACTAGGGTTTGGTGCTCCTTGTGGGGTTGGTGCCTCACTAAATAAATCTTAGGTGATGTATAATATTCATAATAATTCCATTTTTAAGTAATATAAAAATAGTTTCACTATCAGGTTTTCTTTCCCTTGAGGGTTTCCCACTTGAATAATGGTGTTTATGTGTTCTCTCTTACATAAATTGTTCGTTGTTTGAATGAACGATATGACTCATTTGATTTTACTACATTAAATAAGCACACATATGGTGACACATGTATGATTGAATGATTATATGGATCATGAAGAAATGAAATAAATTTTTGAAAGGATTGATTCAGCCCCTACCCTCAGTCCATTAGGTGCTTGCTAACATATGGGTACTCTTATGATTTTCCTATTTTATTAATAGGAACACTTGCAAACATTCTAAACATTTAAGTCCTTTTACTACTTGTTTCATACTACAATTGTTTAAAATTATAGAAACATAGTGTCATTCCACTTTGGTCATTCCTAAACATAATTCAAACTATGAAACATTTTGTACACTCCGTATATAATTTGAATTCATTAAAAATATCACATATTGATAAATCCTAGTTTTGATATTCCCATACAACAATGGATCCTTTTCATAATTGAACTTAAGATATTTCTCTTCATATTTCAAGACCAATCCAATTGGATTTACTTGGCCATGTTATGTTACAAAATATCCTCATTGTCACTAGTTGTATGTTTTGAAACTTACACACGGTACCTATTTATCAATTGAGTTAGTTTTAGTGGAAAATTTTCAATAATCTCGTAATAATATTCAGGGGTATTTGGAAATTGGAAATTCTGAATTTTGCAAGTAGTCACTTGCCACCTAGTTTGCATAAAATTTTCAGCTGATATTTGAACATTTGTATGTGGTCATTTTGCATAGTATATACTTTTTATTATCAATGAACTTATGCTACGAATATATTTTTCCAATGTTTTGAATCAGATTATGCTCGTGGATTTTAATGCATAATTCCAGGACCCACGATGCCCTGGTGGGGGTTTGGGGGAAACACCCCCAAAAAGCCACATTTTAAATGTTTTTTTCTATGAGAGATGACTGCCTATTTGGAAAAGAGACTTCCATGTATAGAGACACATGTTTACACATGAATGAGATGATAATAAAAATATGAGCATCCAACACTTCATCGTCTAATTCCCAGTTCATTTGATTACACATAGATTGACCATCCAACTCAGGTCGTTTGGTGCTATGTAGACAACCATCCAACCCAATCCATATTGATTCTATATGGAAGGTCATCCAACTTTAGTCGTCTCATTCTACAGAGATAGTCGTTCAACTTAGGTCAATTCTAGAATGCTACAGTGTGATAGCCATCTAACCCAATAAACTAATTCTACATAGATGGCAATACCTAACTCAGCTCTTCATACATCTACTAAAATGTTCATCCAACCCAGGTCATCTGATGTTACATAGACAATCGAATAAACTTTAATCATTCCAACTCCTCTGTGAAAATGTAGAAAACTTCTTCATTTCACAACCCTTGCATTTGGCATCCGCAAATCATTTTTTTGGATATTTTTCCATGTTTTCAAAAGTCAATTTTGGAGATTCTCCACCCATTATTTAATATTTTTTTGGATGGGAGGTCTTAAAATGAGCCTTTCTATTTATATTATGTATATTTTTCTAATTGTTGTGGATTTTTACTCTAAATACTTTCTTATATAGTGTGAGGCTTGTGAATAAAAAAATAGTAACATAATTTTTTTAAGGATTGTTTTCCACAGTGATACTTGTTGCTGGAAAAAAAAATTGAGTGGGAAAATTAGCGAGTTCTCACCAATAGTACATGGGATTGAGTCCCTCTACTTGAATGGGGCAGCTCCATTTATTAAAAACAAGGAAATGAAAAAAGTCTAAACTAATTTTTGGGGTGGCCCCAAAGACCGGAGATCACACAGGAATACTTCCCTAAACCTGTGGAAATTTCTTGTATTCGATACAAGAGAAGAAAATTACTTAGTGAGGGAGATAAGGAAAGGAAACTAAGGAAAGGATTTCAACTGAAAAATAGCATAGTAGAGTTTGTTGCATCAAAATCATAAAATTTCACTTGAAATCAATCAGAAAAACCATTTCCAAAGAAAGAGGAACAATCAACAAGAAACACAAAGTCTTATTGCATCATGTTGCATAATTTACAATACTCGTGGAGTACAAGTTGAGATGGAGATAGAACAATAGTAGAAAGGGAACAAAGTAAATGGAGGCACTTGCTTTCTAGAAAGACAATGAGAGCTAGCAAACAAAAATTAACCATCCTTTGAAATGAGGGCGTCATTCATATTTATAGTTCCAAGACTATCCTTTCATCTCCCTCACATGACCTTTCATCTTCCATCATGACTATTGACCTTCCAGGTTCTTGTTGTGACCTTTGGTGTTCCTTCGCCACCTATGACCTTTCATCTTCCTACATCTCTTGATCACATCATTTCCATGGTTGCTCAAAATCTCCTTGACGCACGACATCATTTTCCATGTTGTCAAAAATTCCCTTTGTGCATGACATCATCTTGCTAATGTGTGACATTATAATGGGTCACAAAAATATATTCTTGAAAAAATGACCTCATTTTTTGTGTCGCATGACAACATCTTGACCCTCCTGTCACACGCCAGCATTTGACTTCCTGTCGCACAACAACATTTCACTTCCTCTCGTGCATCAAAATTTTCATTGTTGCACCTCAACATATTTTTTTGTCTCCTAGGGTTTCATGTCACATGTCAAGCCTCCTTTCTATCACACATCAAGAATCTTCATAGTCGCGTGTCAACAATCTTTTGTCTTGCATCAACACCTTGTTGTCGCACATCTTAAGCCTTTCGGATGCCTGAAAATCATTGTCATGCAAAAATTTTTTCTTGTCAGGTGTCAAAAATGTTGTTTTCATAGGCGTCAAGAGTATTTTTTTGTCAGTGCATTAATAAATTCTTATTGTTAATGCGTCAACAATGGGTTGTTGTCGTGCGTCAGCAGTTGGCAATTTCACTAGTGAACTTTTTTTTGCCATTTCAGGAGCAATTTTCAATGAAAATAGGTCATCTAATATATGAATATTTATACAAAATGGAAAATTAATCCAATGAAAATATTTGTAAGTCTTGAAAATGAATTGTTCATCATATTTTACCCATATTTTAACTTTTTCCTCAAGGTGCATGTCGATAGACTGAGTGATAGGAAGAGTTTATGATCACCACAAACTAACACATCATTTGGATCATGAAGATGATTAAATATAATTTAATTTTAGATTTTGGTTAGGCTCTCAAATATTCACGAGACTCCTGAAACTCTTCATACAAGTTACAGCTTGTACCTGGACCTTTGTGTCACACTTTCAGACAAGTTTTCACCTCTCAATGTTCCCAAAACCTTTCCTTGTTGATTTCAACATGAAGTAGGACCTTTTATCTCTCTAATTCCTAGGATATGAGCTTCTGAATCTTCACGAGGCTCCTGAAACTCCTCGAACAAGATGACTAGCTTTTTCAGGATGTGCATTTTCCAATACCCTACTCCCAAATGACCCAGTTTCACACAATTTGTTCATAAACACTGATTTTCTTCCATAACCTTCCTAAACTGCCTTGGATAGATACACATATTTGTCACACACTTCTTGGAGGCATTGGATCTTCTTGGGACATCCCCAGGAGGTTCTCTATAGGTGTAAGAAGTATGAAACTAGGCCTTTTTAGGCCTCCACGAGTAACTCCTTTCAGGTGAATCATAATAAGATTATTAAGTTTTCCCATGAGATTACCTGCACATGAAAATAACTTTAAAATATAGTTATCATGTCCCTCTTTGGCCATGATGGGGTTTACATAGACAGATATTGGCCAGAGGGAAGGTTCACATTACTCGGTTCAAGTATTTTTTGAGTGTGGGCTTGATTTTCATGGCCAAAATTTAAATTTTTAATGCTAGAAATTTAGCATGACAACATTTGGACTATAGCTTCAGGACTTGTCTTGGATTAAACAAAGTGAAGACGGGGTAAGTAGGAATCCTAGAATCTCAAGACACTAAGAGGACCAATGCTTTATCCGTTGGGCTATAGAAGTCATTACAAAACAAGGGTGGATACAACAAAACCTTCTTTATTGAACACAACACAAGACAAACAAAAAATAATAATAGAAAGGGAAACACACAAACCTATATTCACCTATGGTACATGTGGGGAACAACCTGCTTTCACTGTTTGTATAGTTTCAGGTATTTCCCACTATGAGGAAATTACAAGTGAGTGCCATCCAAGTAAGATAGTTGGAAAGTATTCTCTTTGCATGTGTCTCGTATCTGAAATGGGCCAAGCCACAATGAATAAAAATTTTGATGGCTTCCTTTTAGTTCTCTCCTCTTATCCCATAGTAGGATGCACAGGTCGGAAATCTGAAAATTTCTTTTCTTTGCCTTCTTGTCAAAAAATTTCCTTACTTTCAACTGATGGTCCTTTATCCGATCAACCACCAACACTCTATCTTTGCATAGCTTCTCCAACCACAAAATCCTTTTATCCAAGTGAGTCTTGGAACTCATCATCCTCCACTGCTTTGATTCAGTTGAAATGCTGTTAACTCTATAGTGATTGGAAATTTTACATTTATTCCATATAGGAGCTTGAACAGTGACATGCCAATGGATCTTTTTTTTAGGAATCCGATCAGCCCATAATGCATCATATAGTGTCTTGTGTCAATTTCTCTGAATTATGATGTACATGCTTCCTCAAAATTATCACAAGATTCTTATTACTAGATTATTCCTAACCATTCCCATAAGGATAATATTCAGATGCATGGGATAAATATATTCCATATTCATAGCAGAACTCAGTTAATTCCATGAAATAGAAATAAGTGGAATTATCAACAACTATCTTCTATGGAATGCCAAAATGAACAATAATATTTTCCTTGATGAAGTTACATACCATTTCTAAATTTGCTTGCTTGACTGGTATAGCCTCCACCCACTTAATGAAGTAATCTATTGCTGGGAGTACAATGATAATACCTACACTAGAATGAGAATTCAAAGCACCGATCAAGTCCATACCCCATTGTTGGAAAGGATATTCAATCACCCCCGGTCTGAGAGGTAGTGTAGCGAGTTGTGGTCTTCCCATAAATTGTTGGCAAGGATCACACTTAGATACCCATTTTTTAGAATCTTGAAAGAGAGTAGGCCAGTAATACCTCCCCCAAAGTATCTTGTGTGTAGTGACCGTGGCATAGAAATGTCCAGCGTAAGCTTGGTCATGATATGCTTTTAGCAACTGCTCATATTTCTCCTTATCAAAACACCTTAAGAAACATGATCCATCAAGGGATCTTTTATACAATACATGGTTTCAAATCACATACTTGCAGATTTAAGCTTCAGGGTCCTTCTTTTCTTCCAATCCATATGCTTTGGATAATCATCATAAGTGAGGAATTAAGCAATATCACTTTACCACTCATTGGTTTTTCTTACAAATAGTACCAGGGGAAGATCCTTACTTATGCATCCATAAAAATGGTGTTCTTTCTTCTCATACTTATTCATGAGAGACTCATCTTCAGATATCAACCTACATAACCCATTGCCTCTAGCCAGATTAGATGGTCTTATCTCCAGGTCATATTCTTGAATCTTAACCACCTAATTTCCTCTTTTCACTCCAAGATCTTGTTACATCAAGATAGATTTTATAGATGATCCATGAACCATTACAATGGTGTGAGTTTGTAAGATGTATAATCTAAAAATATTGACTTCCTTGACCACCACATAAGCGTTCTTTTCAATGGAAGAGTATTTTAGCTCATTATTCTTCAATGGGAAACTCATGAAGGAAATATGAGACTCAAGCCCTACCTCATTCTTATGAACTAAAATAGTTAAAAAATTGTTCTTAGATGCATAAAAATACAAAGTGAAATCTTTACTGAAATCAATACATACTAGGGTTGGAGCTATGGCTATGGCCTTTTCGATATCCTCAAATGTTTATTTTCCATCCTTTCTCCACTTGAAAATATCTTGAGACTTCATCATTTTAGTAATATGTTTTCTTAACTCAAAAAAAAATGGAACAAAATGCCAGAGGAAGTTAAATTTACCAAAAAATGAATGTTATTTGTCAGCATTCTCCATCCACTACCCAAAATCCTATAGACCTACTTTCAGCTCTCTTACCCACAGAAGCTGAAGCTAGTCAATTTCCCGTCTCTAAGACACATTTTACGGGAATTTCCATAAGGTCCTCATCAGCTCCACCTATAGACATGTCATTCTCATGTTTGGTCGATCACTTAGATCATGTGGATAGAGCCTTACTATGGGGACACCTTTTGCTTCCTGTCTTAATGTAGATGTGGAGGTCAGTTGTTGATACCTCCACTATCTACCCAAAAGTATTTTGACTAATCGAACCAAACACAACCACCTCTATCACAAATCCTTTCATGACACCTGTCATAGCTCAAGCCACATCCTTACCCATAGCCCAATTTATATCTAAACCCAAACCCACACCTATGACATCATCCTCGACTAAACCTTTTACCACTTTAGGGGTCACCCTGACTACTAGCCTTACTCATCCACCTATCAAACTGGAATTAGCTACATCCTCCAAAGACAACGCCACACCTACTCTAACACCTAAGTAAAAGCACCAAACCCATAGAACTCATACCCCAGCTGCGCAAATCACACCTGCACCTGTCTCATTCGTCTTAGGATCTCAGCTTCCCCACATGGTCAAGAAACCTCCACCCACCAATAAACTAAAAACACAAAAACCCATTCATTCCTCACACACCTCTAACCTACCCAAACTCCTAACACAACTTACACCCACACCTACAACATCTTAACCACCCATACCTCCAATACCCTCAGTTATTGCTTCACTATCCACTACACTTCATTTGTTGTCCCTTACACTTCCTGCATGACCCGCATTCTCTACCTTCATAGCATCCCCATTATCCCCTTAGGTAACTCATCCTCTTCCCCCATCTGCCTTTTCTTCTCAACCTTGTACACCCACATCGCCTTTACCCAAGAGGGTGTGACCCAAAAACAAAACTCCACTACCCCACACAATAAGGTAGTCAAAATAACCACACACCCTCCTACCCATCCATCTACTATACCCTTACCTAAACCAACATGCCCGACACCCAAAACCTTTGCTCAAACCACTCCTCCTCTTCCAAAATTTGTTCCTCAACAATCAACCAAACCTACACCCAAACCCACACTCACTTCCCATTATGATCCAGTAGCAGGGTCCTATGCCAAAATTTTAACCAACCTCCTTGAGACTTTTGTCATCACATTACCGCCACTCAGACCTTACGACCCCCTCAAACCCAAGCCAAAAACATTTGACGATACTAAAATTTGTGCATATCATCATGTGACAGGGCATGATGTGGAGAACTGCAAGGCCTTAAAAACCGTCCTTATCCAGTAGTGTCCCCCACAAGCCAACTTTGATGACAATGACCTTCATGACGAGGATCCTGCTTCACCAACACCCATTCCCATACTTCCCACTCAACAACCACAAAATCCACCCTCACAGATCCTAGAGCCACTCTCAAGATTTGATATTAACATGGTTCGCATCAAAGAACTTGCCACACCACCACCCAAATTTTGTTACTCCCAACTCACCTCATAGGGTTTTTCTCCTCTGGTAGGTTTTTTCCCGTCGTGTCATTATATCACTCACCCTACACCTTCTCAATTTCACAACTCCCCTCAGATCAACATGATTCACATCACTACACGTTCTCAAAAGGATAATGGTTAAAAAAAGGCAACTAACCCACTAGCCAATCATATACCCAACATACCATCTGCACCCATACCTAAAATCACTATTTGCTACCCCACGTACCCCATTTGTAATGGCGTCACACATCGCACTATGCTCAAACAATTACACCAGTCTCCCCTCAAAATGTGCCTATATGACCTCATCCAAACCTCAGAATCCCATCATCAAGCTCTCATGGAGGTTCTTCAATCTATTGAGGTTTTACCCAATGATCCTACTACTGTAGCCTCCATTATCACACCCCATCATTTAGCCTCTCTCACCAAATTACCACCTTTATCTTCACCCCACCCTATTCACCAAGTGGCCTCCCTTAGCTTCTCAGAGGAAGAGATTGCACCGCACTAAAATGATGACCCAAACCCAGCCCTCTTCATCTCTATCCATACCGATGACATATGGGTACGCCATGTGATGATTGATGGGGGCGCTAACATTAACATCATTTCATCCCATGCATTCACTCAAATGTGCATACCTAACAATTACATGCATAAACATCCGGTAATGTTGCGCTCATTCAATGACGCTATCATCCTCTACACTAGGCACCATCATCCTCCACATTCGTGTGGGCCCCCGCACTATTCTAGAATTGTTTTACATTTTGGAAGGGGAATTCCAATATAACATGCTACTTGGCAGACCCTAGATTTGTGTCATGGGTTACGTTCCTTCCACTTTGCATCGTTGTGTAAAGTTTGAACATGAAGGACACACTTATACCATTCCAACTAACCCCTCATGTTTTAAAACATGCAACATGCTTTACTGACCCAATGATGTGCTCATACATATTAAGTTGTCTACCTCCGTAACTGCGACTTCTTCACCTACACCTCCACTTACCAATACAGCCGCTGCTTCTACCACACATACCTCCTCCATTCCTACCGCTACCATAACCTCCATGGCTGACCCATCCGATTCCAAATCCATTAACTCCACCTCCACATCGACCTCCGACACATCATCCATTCCAACTACCTACATACCAACCACTGATCCCTTGGAAGGTGTTTTTCAACACCTCACTCTGGGGGAGTACCTCCTATATAGTGTCCACACATTCCTTACTCCACAAGAATATGAAAGTATTCACCAAAAATGTCATTATGATCACCGTATAGGAGAACGTCTCCTGTATGGTCCCCCTCACCTTCGTACTACTCTCACCTATGGGGGACTTGATACTACCACTTACACACCTAAACCAGAGCCACAAACTTGCCCCTTTTCCACTGACATCCAATCACTTACCAATCACCATTTCACCCACACCTTCCTGCACCAATTTGCATGGAGGGTTTTGGTTTTGGATTTTACAAGAAAGGCCGCCATACCATTATTCCATGTACCACCCACAAAAATAATGACCGTAGTGGTATCAGCTTTCCTAAACCACCTACCAAATAGGCCCACATTGAACTCATTAAGGACACTAGCTCTTCTCCACCTTCTTCACCCGCTCCACCTTCATCACCACCCTCACCGACAGAGTCGATGGATCCTGAATCTATCCCTCCTAACTTTTTTTTTTCATAAACACCATTTCCTTGGGGTCTCTGACTTATCAATGCGAGGGTGACACCCCTTCCTGTATCTTGAAATGATCGATGACGATAAACCTTCAATTAATGTCATTCAATGTCACGATGATGAATCCATACTCACCTACCTTGGTGTAGAAAACTCATATATTCATCAATTGTTACCCTCTGAGATGCAAACCATGTCAAATGAATCAACTATCAAGATCAAAATTCATAGTCAGGACGATCCGCACATCCTAAAGTTCTGTCAATTTTGAGATGTTGTTGAATAGGAAGCCATCACTTCTTTTCTCAGAGATCATAACCATGCTTTCGCTTGGTCTTATGTACACATGCTTAGTATTGATCCCACCATAGTGGTCCACAATATCGTAACCATTCCTGAGGCCAAACCCATTAAACAAAAGCTGAGGAAAATGCACCCTCGCATTGACCTTCTTGTCAAAGAGGAACTTTAGCACCTTCTTTCCATTTCCTTCATCTTACCCATTGATTATCCTTGTTGGATTTCTAACATTGTCCCTGTCACTAAGGCGATAAGGGGATTCTACATTTGCACGAACTTTGGTGACCTCAACCTAGCATGTCCAAAAGATGACTTTCCTTTACCTGGTATTGACTAGCTGGTTGACCTTACCAATGGCCATGAGATGCTATCACTCATGGATGGCTTCTCAGGTTATAACCAAATCCTTCTTGCCCCAGAGGATCAACACAAAACCTCATTCATCACCCCTTGGGGGACCTTTTGCTATCGAGTCATGCCTTTTGGCCTTAAAAATGTTGGTGCCACATATCAATGCGCTATGAATTACATCTTTCATGACATCATGCATCGCATATTAGAAGATTACATGGATGATCTTATCGCCAAATATAAATTCCGCTCTGAACAACTTGCCATCCTCAAAACCATTTTGACCATCTCATTAAATATTGTGTTCGCCTTCAGCCTAAGAAGTGTGTCTTCGCAGTTCTCTTAGGAAAGCTCCTAGGATTTATTATTTCCTTACATGGTATAGAAGTTGACCCTTCTAAAGTTAAGGCCATTCTAGAAATGCCTCCACCCACTAACCTTAGACAACTCTGTAGCCTGCAAGGTAAGTTACAGTCTATTCACCATTTCATTTAACAATTATCTTATCAGTGTCAACTATTTCATCTACTCAACAAGGATGTCTCCTTTAAATGGGATGATGACTACCACAAAGCTTTTGAGGCCCTAAACCAATACCTTCTCCAACCACCCATACTCATTCTAACTAAAGACGATCAACCTTTTTACCTATACATATTTGCTAAGGATCACTCCTTGGGAGCCATGCTCACTCATCGCGATGAAAAACACAAGGAGAAGGTGGTTTATTACATAATCCACACTCTTTTGGAATATGAAACCTGATACACCCATCCCAAAAAAAATTTCTTATCCTTAGTTTTTGTTGCCACCAAACTCCGTCATTACCTACTCAACCACAAAACCTATGTTGTGACCAACACTGACCTCTTACCCATCAGTGTGCTGCACGATGGCTTATGATTTTAGCTGATCTTGACCTTGAATTCATTCATCAAAATTCCATCAAGGGCCAAGCTATCATTGACCAATTGGCTGCCACACCTATTTCCGAGGATCAACCCTCTAATGTTGACTTTCCAGATGAGTCGATTACTACCCTTTCCCTAGATGAATCCCCTTACTAAATGAAACTCTTTTTCGATGGTTCCAAGTGTCATCGTGGGGGTGGGGCTGGTATTATCCTCATTTCTCTTGAAGGTGAGCCCATGCCTTTGTCTTTCAAATTAGATTTTGAATATACCAACAATATTTCCGAATACAAAGCACTCGTACTAGGTCTCCAAGCCACCTATGCCCTAGATGTTAAATCAATCAACATCTTTGGTGATTCTCAATTGGTCGTAAACCGAGTCAATGGTATGTACCAATGTCATAATGAGATACTTCAAAAGTATAAACATCATGTAGACATAATTTTGACCACCTTTGATCATTACACCCTTCAAACCATCCAACATTCAACCAACAAGTTTGTAGATACCATGGCCTTCTTAGCTTCCCAAATACCCACTTCACCCGCCGATTATACAATCTTTGTCACCATACAATGACTCCAATCACCTTCTTATTTACCTCATGATGTTTACTTGATCAGAACCACTACCCTTGACCTGAGTGACCTTTGGTATAAATAATAATCTAACTGCCTTTCTCTCTCCATCTTACCTCCTGATCTCACACGTAACAGACAACATGCCTTCCTAAAAAAGGACTCTCGTTACATCATTTTGGGGGGAATCCTCTATAAGCATGGCTTTGATGGTATTCTCTTACGATGCCTCACAAGTTCTGAAATTCCTTAAACCATTACAGAAGTTCATGATGGCATATGTGGAGGTCACTTTAGTGGCCTTGCTATTGCTAAGTGTATTCTTCACCTGGGCTATTACTGGCCAACCCTTAACCATGATTGTTACGACTATGTCAAACGTTGTGTAAAATTCCGACAACATTCCAATCTTCATCATACACCCAGTCATGCCTTACAAGTCACACGAGACCTTTGGCTCTTCTCTTAATGGGGTTTGGATCTTGTCGAGAGAAATCAATCCCCATTCTTCCCAATGACATCAATGGATCATTACCGCTACCGAATACTATACAAAATGGGTGGAAGCCATACCACTCATCTCCACAAAAGCTGAGAAAATATGTGATTTCATTAACCACCACATCATTTGTCACTTTGGTGTTCCTCATCGCCTCATCACTGACAATGGAAAATAATTCAAAAACAAAACATTACAAAAAATTTGTACGACGCCTTTGGCATTCAACTCTTAGTTTTCTCATCACCTTATTACCCAAAAACCAACAGCCAAGCTAAATCCACTAACAAAACCCGCAACAAAATTCTTATGAAAGTGGTTGATGATACTGGGAAGGATTGGCATACTGCACATTCCTTTTTCCATGTGGGCATACCACACTAGTATTCACACTTCCACTGCTAGCCACACCTTTTTCTTTGTTCTATGACACAGAGGCCATCCTACCTCTTGAAGTCTATATTCCCTCACTCTTCGTATTTCTCTCCATGAAATGCTCAATGATGATGACTTTCATCAGGACCGTTTAGCACAACTAGATTTATTAGATGAACATCATTTTAACACTCTTGGATCACCTTCAAGTTTACCAAAAACGTATCAAACGTGCCTACGACAAATGTGTCCATGCACGACCCTTCCAAGTCAGTGACCTTGTCCTGAAATAAAATCAACATGTAACCAAAGTAGGAAAAAAGTTAAATGAGGGAAAATTTTATCATAATTGGCTTGGACCATACATCATGACTCATACCTATGGATCAGGTGCTTAACGTTTGTCTTCACTCGACGGTAAACCCGAACCTGAGCCCCTTGAATGCCTTGCATCTTTGACCATTCTACTGTTGAATTACTAGTCCTACATCACCTATTGTCTATTCAACATGCTCATCCCTTGAGCGTCATTTACCCTTCACCTTCCACTACTACCTATTATAAGGACTAACGATTAAACAAGAATCATGTGAATACCCGTCACCTTTTTTGCCTTATCTTAAATATGTGTACCATAGCTCTACACATAGCATGATTCTCATGGATACTTTTCGTCTTCTTTCAAGATGAGATCACTTAAAACATGGTCATTTCAGTTGGCCCTTGCCTTTAGTCTTAAAAACAAGATTCATATTTTCCTGTTATAGTCTTGTCCATGACTTAAAAGTCAAAAATCATTTCTAACAATAAAGGGATTCAACTCCTTGAGTCAAACTTCCAATAAAAAGATGACTCCCTCAAAAGGACATCTTTCCTTTCTACATTACTGTTACTATAAATAGACTTCTCCCTTGAAGGACAGCTATATGAAGCTCACAACAGTTGTATTGTCTATGGTCCATCATCAAAAGAAGTACTATTCTTGCAAAAAACTAAAATAAAAATATTCTAGAAGCTTCCTGCATCGATCAGCTTCGTGAAGACCTCAAGGAGATAATATATTCATCCCATATAGACTTCCCGTATCGATCAGTCTATCTAACAACTAGAAGAATTCAAATAGAAAAAAGAAATTAAATTTTTTCGTCATGGACTTGCCTATTGTGATCTTGGTTCTCTTGCCTAAAGTTGGCATGTCTATACTAGGTTACCATATAAACCTAATCACCTTACTTTTCACCTTCATCACCATTTGTCACTCTCATTTCCTACTGTCTCAAGGGACTATGCTTGGAAATTAGACATTTGGTGATCATGTGACTTTTTTTCACCTTAGGAATAATCCATCATGTAATGTCTTTAGGGTCTTACATTCATCAGCCTATCCACCAAGATATGATTCACTCGTTATGTGATCCTAACCAATCAGGTGGCTTTCTTGCCTCATCTTAACTTTTCACATTCTTCATTACTTATTGATTACTCCTATATAGGACTAAAGTCCTCGACACTTATCTTTTGGGGTAATTTCTCCTTTCACCACAATTCACCCCTACCTTCATGACCTAGCTATTTTACCTAAGTAATTCTAAACCCAAATCATAAATGACCTTAACCTAGAATCATACCCATGACCTAGAAAAACCTACCTAACCCATTTTCTACCTCCTCATATTCTTCCCTAGCTTATGGGAGAACTACATCAGTCTCGAGGTCCCTTTTCGATCGGGACTATGTAGGCAACACTCCAAGGGCATGGGGCCCTTGGAGGTTAGCTCGGCCACTCTTTACCCTAACCAATTAATCCCCCAATGTTTTTACATTACATCACACTTGACTTTGTTTCCCTTTTATACCCATAACATCAGAAATTAAACCAATAAATAACAAATACCTACCATATTTTTTACATTACATCATATCATACATGACAGTACCATTTCTATATTTCCGATGCATATTATAACATCTTTGACCCATATTATCATACAACATAACATACATATACATCATCACTTTCATTTTTCATGCCTTACCAATAACTCGGAACTATTAAACAAAACTAACTCAACCATGCCTAAAACCATTAACTCAACCATGCCTAACCAACCTAACTCAATCCGTGCCTAACTGACCACTCACCATCACTGACCTAACTCCATCCATGCCTAAACTGACCTTACTCAATCCATGCCTAAACTAACCTAACTCAACCATGCCTACACTGACTTGAGACTCGATCCATGCCTACCATGACCTGACTCCATCATTCCTAACTCACCTAGTTTCCATCCATATCAACAATAAAAATCAAAAAATAAAATGTATCTCATTAACACACAACTATAATCATCTGAATACCATAAATATCTCATCATATACAATGAAAATACAATGTGTATCTCAAATATACATGGCTATATACACACCATCTCAAATATTGTCAACACGCAGGCCCATATACAAAAAAATTTCATCGGCACGCAGGCCGGTCTCATATATATAACAAAATAATGAATCAATACAAAATATCTTTCGGCACACAGGCCGGTATGATGCTCAAAATATACAAAATCGAGTCATACATCCTCACTATCTTTGGCACGCAGGATACTATGTACTCAACACTATAAATATGATCTTGGCAATTAGGTCAGGTGATATAATCATCACACCACCTATATTCATCAAAAATCTCAGGTGGCCGTCCTCCTCAGGCCTCTCATCCTGATGACCTCCATCATCTATACCACCTATGGATGGGCCTCAGTCTAGTTCCCTACCTAGGCCCCTCACACTAGAGATTTGGCCTCCATGACACTAGTAGCCTCTACCCTGACTCCTAGCCTCTATGGGCTCGCTGTCCCCTTATGCTCTCCACACTATGAGTGCGGGATCTAATCCTCTCACTGGAGGCTTGTTGTGCCTTGTACTTTGCATAGGATAGGGACATCTATCCTGAGCAGACACTCAGCTAGTTCTGATAATATCATAGCCTCACCTAAGGCATCCCTGTAACCTAGCCATGGGCACTATCTGTGGTGGTGCCATAGGTCTCACAAAAACCTGATGTGCTTGTGAGATGCTAATGGGACCTCATGTCCCACTAACTCTGCACTGAATCCTTGTGAACTGGTACCAAATCCTTGAGTCAGCCTTGTGAACCTATTACTAGTGCCTATGGTAGGTGCCCCTACAGGGTTGTGATATGTGCTTGTGCTACTGTAAGCTATCCCTGCAACCCGTAGCTTGTCCCTATGATTGTGGCCAATGGCCCTGTAAACTTGCTATCTATACACCTGTAAGGCTGCCACTTGTACCTCCCCATCTCCTATCCTCTCCCATATAGGAACCTATCTCCATGTGCCCACCTATACCATCTGGGCCTATAGGCTGACCACCTGTAAAATGTAGTGCGACCACCTATAATCTGTAAAGCTGGTAATCTTGTGCCTCATCTCTATAAGCTGTCCCTACACAATGCCCTAACTAGGTCATAAGGGTAGCTACCTACCCTTGTAGGGCATCCCTCTGCACTAGTAATGGTAGCTAGATCTTGCTACCCTAGCCTAGGTGGTACTAGCTCGTAGCTGTGCCACCCACCACTGCCTATACCCATCTGTGACTCCTGGCATCATCAATCCACCTTTCCACTTCCTGCTCCTCCTACCCTGTCAGGGCACTATAGGTCATAGGTGGAGATATAGGCCTCTCCATGTCATCTCTTCCTGATATTATGGGAAGGGTGGCAGAGGCACATCCTGTATCAAGCCCAAAACTATCTATCTAACCCTGTCTACAGGGATCATCTCATGCTCTCCAAGACGGCACGACGCCCCTGTATCCATCTCTACTATCTGGATCTCATCTAACTCCTCATGGACATATCCCTATATGAGGGGAAGCCCACATATGGCCTCCAAATAATTTCCACTCTATAAAATCCCTCTAGTAGCCTTCCTTTAGTATGCTACATCATGTGTAGCCCTCATGCCTCACCATGTCCACTCTCCCACGGAATGTTCGGTACCCACTTGCTTCTATCCTAAATCATAATCCAAGCCCGTAACAATAAGGGTCCCCTCAATCAGCATCTAGTTGGGTTGAGATGGTGTGCGCCCACTGGAAACACACATTGATGCAATGTGCTCATATGCCTGGAAGGACTACCTGCAAGTAAGAGAACAAGTACCAACACATTTTAACTAAACAACTGCAGGGATCTCCCATAGGCCCACGAAATATAAAAACTCCTTTTGTAGGTGGTCTGTTCATCTTTTAATGTAGGTAACCCATGCATAAATAAAGAGTCTGATTGTCTATCACCATATCCTAGAGTAACTCCATTACAAAATGAAAGCTAAACGTGGGAACTAATAAAGCCACCACTCTTGCATCTACTGGTAAGTGTGAAACGTAACAGACTGCCTCCATCAGGGATTAAATAACCATTTGGCCTCATCTCCTTGAAGGATGAGCTCATGCATACATCGCTTCATAGTCATAGCTGACCGACGGCTCACTGGGTAACCCCACCTCGGTCTTTAGCCATAACACCCTCCCCGGGAGAATACCACGATACTGGTAGGGGCAGCAATCTAAGTGCTCCTGGATAGAGTTGCCTCTAAGGAGATTGAAAAAACTCTATGTCATTAATGGTTGAGGGGAATGCAGTAGCCGCAAGGATCCATGTATACATCCTCCAGTGGTGATGGCCTTCTCACCTATCGGTAAATGGGTGAAGGTTAATGTATTGGTTGCTGAGTTCCATAGGAATCGATGAGTGATTACCATCAAACTAGGATCTGGGCTAGAATACATGGTGCTGGTAGTTTCTTAGATCCTAATCATACCCAAGCTTACTTGCCACATGATGCAGATCCCACTCCTCTGCAATCACTGTGACTGCATCAGATACCTCCAACAAGTAGTGGTGGTTTTCTTTTCTGATCTCTACATCCAGTGTTACTGGGCTCTAGTTTTTCGCCTAGTCATCTTGAACTTCTCTACAATCATCATTGTTCAGAATTAACACCTTGTCTCTACCCGGCCATCTACAACCATTTACTGGATTCCAATTCATGGTTTCTACCACACCTATCTACTCGATCAAACATGGCCAAACCTCCTTTCCCTTTGACAAGCTTAGAACTGCTCTACTTCCACCTCACCTATTAGACTTTGACCTCACGGCGGTCATAGGAACCGGTTTCCCTATCTGCCAATCCCTTCCCTTAATTCCCTATTCCCCCTACCTATAGCCTTGTCCCTCTTTTTTTCCAAGGGATTTATGTAGCCCCTTCATGCCAACTGGCGCCGGTCATTATGAAGTTTACTGACCCCAGGTCTACCGGATGACCAACCATGATCAGTCATGACCCGCATCGAATCACCTTACCTGTGACCGATACTAGTCCGTACCCTTAACCAACATCGGTCACTTAGGGTTTGACTAGGTCACCGATCGAGGTTTCCCTGAGGTGACATCTATGGTGATTGGACGCTCCTATTACTCATTATACCGTATGTTAATCCCCTTAATTGTGTAACTAGGATCATTCGACCAATCCTAGGTTGCGAAATGCGATTACTCTATCACTCCTACCCTTCCTATATTTGACACAAATTTTTCTACACTCTCCTTGGCATTTATCCCAATTGCAGCTTTTCATCCACCATTTCAAAATAAACCCTTTTTCCTACCTACCCAAATTTACCCTATGACATTGATAAAATATGCCCAAGTGTAGTATCAAAGGTTACAACAATAAGGCTGAACCTGTCACAACCACCCATCTCGATGCCCACAACTCCATGTATAGCTGCACCTCAGGCCATTGGTGCCTAGGAAAAGTGGGTACCCGATGCCCTCTCCCACCTACTGCCATTAGTGATCAGGGAATGTCAACCCTCAGATCGGGCACTCCACCAATCACATCTCCCTCCACTCAACATGGACTCGTCATACTAGCCTCATCTCTCTGGATCTAGGCTTAGGTCACTCTCCATACCTCAAACCGTGGCTCACCAATCTCAGATTGGCCAATCCTCCTCCCAAAAATAGTCACAACTCAGCTCCTCTCTCTTATCATTTTCTCAGAGGAGATAGAATAAACCTAGGCACTAAATGAATAGCCATAAAATGGGTTTTTAGAACATTTCAACTGTGCAGGGTGATAGCGATCATCTCACTCCGACCGACAGATGGCATCGTGTCACCTTGACTGACCACCAGATGTCCTATCTATCAACTGGCATACCATGGCCTATCGGTTACCTTTACCGGAGTACTTTGTCCTATAGCGATTTCATCCCATTTTACTTGCCTACATACTACAGCTCCTCTTCCAATGTCCTACCACACCTTCAACAGTTGAGGCACTTTACCCTATCTCCTCATTGTAGTTGTGCCCTCCCCTACACACCTTTTACAAGCACACCATAAAGTTTACATATATCACTACATATTAGGGACTCATTATTTTAACCATATACCTTCACCTTACCCATGCTCACCTGACCTAGCGCATACCTTGACCTAGAACACTATTTCCCTGTGATCTGATTGAACAGTTCAATGTGAACTGACCCTATACCTTGCGATACTGGTCACCTATTTGGTGTTGTTTACCTCGTTCACCCTTACCGATCCTAGTTATCCCAACTGTATATCGGTCACCAACCTTGGTGTACTAGACCATACCTAAATGATTCCTAGAAACCTGACCCACATTGTGTTTCTGACCCTATCCTATACCCGTGGATACCGGAATCGCTTCAACCCTTGTTTGGATAAACCTATCGACCTTGGACGATGTAGAGTTTACAAGCTCTCCAACCTAGTACTGTGCCACAGTCTATATGTGTGCGTGTGTTAGACTGCCACCCACCTCCTCTATCCCCAATTTGACCCTGGCCCATTACCTCCTTTTACCCAATTTGACCTTTACCCCATTACCCAAAGTACCCATATTTTCCCACACCATACCTCTAACTTTCAGCACAAATACACTTTTATCAAACCACTCATAGACCTCTAATCTAACACTTTTAGCCTTCATCCAGTTCCTGAGGGGGTTTGAACTTGGGGATCACACCTTCGGTGGAACCCACTTATATGGGGAAACCACATCTTATTTTTTTAGCGTCACTTACCAATACAAGCTACGCAACAAAAAGGGGCAAAATCTAGACACCAAAATTCAGGTCACAATCCCCTTTGGTCCTGCTGCTCACCTTGTTAATCACCCTTCAACATGAACATTCACCTAACCATGGCCCCCTTTAACCTCATACTAATATTAATTTAATTATTTTCAATTAAATTAATTCATTATCCTCACTTTATTTATTAATCTAATTATCTTAATTTGGATTTAATTTACACCTCACCTAGACCACCACTCACCTAGACTTACCTCATCTTATCGGTCACTCACCCTAAGACATATTCTCCATCTACCGAAGTTCCATAACCAACTAGAATCGACTTACCTAACTAACACCCTAAAATTAAATGCCTACTTTTTCTCCAACCAACATTCTCGCATGACTGATCCAAGAAGATTAACCACCCCACTCTTTAGACCTATAGTGACCAACCTGACACCTTTCCAAGGAAATAGCCAAGATCTCCCTATTTTTAGTAAACCTAGGAAATCCTTCCTTGGGGACCGACACCGGTTACCCCTAAACCGTTGCTGATTAGCCTGTAACTACGTGTCAGTTACCATTATATGATTTGGAAACTGACCTTCTTTCTACTTCAGGACTTGCAGAAGGTTGGAAAAGTGTTTGGAAAAGTTGATCAGAATATGCTAGCACATTCAAGTGAGAACAAACCAAGGAAGGAGATCAAGCATAGACTTTTCCACAGCCATCCTAGCACTCATGATCCTAGATTTGATCCTAACCAACCTTTAAAGAAGGAAGATACCTAAATGCCCATGCTAAAGCTCTCCTACATTGGTGATCCTCCATAAGCCTTCAAACCTCATACCTTGTACACCTTCACTTCACTTACGTTCATAGACATCTATTGACCATTCAAGTAAGTAAAGCATTATTACTTCTTCAACTTGATTCCAGTTACTATCAGTTATATTATCATGTGTGTGCATTTGACTGTATCCATACCTTTGACCCATCCAACCATTCCATATCACCCACCAGAATGGCTCTTGCAGGAATCACCCACATACCCATCTTGACCAACCAAATTCTTTTTGTATAATCACAAATTACCTAAATCTCATCCAATGTGGCATTCACCGAGTTGTTCCTCTTGTTACCTCACTAGTTCCTAACTGAGGGGGATCACCTTTACCCCACGGTTATGGGGTATTTTCCACATACTTATTTTTGAACAGTCACCTACCCACCTAATTCTGCAACCATCATGGCAACCTGTAGATCTCCTAAACCTTAGGTCAAACCTTTATGGTTATTGTCACGTATGATGGAAAAGTGACAAGCGAGCATGGGAATCTACAAGTAACTCTTCCTCGCACCCGACCTCCCGAGGTCGTGCCGAGACAGCCGGTGGGGATTGAATATGCGTGGGATGCAGACAAACTAGTTAGGCAATCTGATGTCTTCGACGCGCACTAGTGGAATTTGTGAATCTAAGGCAAAGAAGGCCCTCCTAACCTGAACTGGTGTGATAGATCGATCAACAAGGATGACTGCTCGAAGGCTCCAATCAATATCGAGCTCTGGCGTGATTTGGTCTATGGGTTGTGGAATACGTGGAAAATGACCTGGGATAGTTTCGTGTATATCTCCAGATAAGGTCATAGGGTGGATGATAAATATAATTGACTCTATGGGTGATTCTCTGGCCTAGTCCAGAATTCCTTAGCTTCGTTAGCTGCTATGTCTAACAAGGATAACTGTTCGATGATGATAGGTGGAAGTGGAGTAGATCTGAATATCTAATGTGCGTAGGCCAACATCTATGTCTGATTGACCTGTGGACTCATCGGGTTGTGGGATTTTTGGGTCACAACCATAGATTCGTGGTTGTTGTGGACTTGCTATGGTCATGTGTGGAATCAGTCCCTAATCCCTAGTATCCAATAGTCGTATGCCTTCTCAGCCTCTATATTCAAAATTAATAGTTGTGCGATCTTCTTCAGAGTATCTTACAGGCGTTCTTGCAACCTGAATTCTTAAGCTGGTATCTATGTCTATGAGAGTGTCTCCTGCGTCTGGTTGTGGGACCAAAGGATCACAACCGAACGTTTTCTCTCTTTCAAGCCCTTCTACAGTCATGCGGATAGTGCTGTATCTAGGGTAATCTGTAGTTTGGTTGATTTGACCAAAATGTGTGTGCTTGGTCATCTTCTATGTTTAACCCTCTTAACTGAGAAGCTGATCTGTTGTAAGTTTGTCGTTGTTTGGAAGACTTGGATCCTAAGATTTTGATCTATATCAGTTATTTTTGTGACGAGATTGGGTTGGGGCACGATTGGCTCGAATACGTATTCTCTGGGCTCTTTGGGTCCCGTGATCGTCATACAAAAGCAACAACATAAATCTAACTGCAGCAAAGTAAAATTAACTATGTAAAGTATATCTATAGCATATATAACTTCTCTATTTTTATATTTTTCTGATGAACTATTTGAATGAAATTGAAAGAGCAACTATTTTAATATATCTAGAAATTGATAATTAACTAATGATGAATTTAAAACAAACAAAGCAACCGAGTATAGCTACTTGCTGTATGCAGTTTGTAAATCTATTCTAAATAATGAAATAACTGATCTAATCTATTTGAAAGACTCTCGATCCTACCTCAGAAGTGAGGAATGAATCATAGTTTCTCAGAAACTATCAATCCCCATAGCTTCCCTGGCAATATCGAAAGTAAAATTGACTGAAATAAATGATTGGCTACTCTATTTGATATGCTTCTAACTAGAACTTTGAAAGCTAGAACCTGGATTTTGCAGAAACAGTGGCGAATCTGATGGTGTGTGTGGATTTTGTCCCCTTAGTGTGATCTTCTCGTTCCTTCGTGTTCACGTGGATCTAGAAAAGTGTGTAATGCTAGCATCAACAGAAGTAGATATTGGGACAAAGGCAGCTTAGGATACAGACTGAATACAATGCGAGTAGGAGAGAGATAATGCAAGAGTACAGAGCTTGGCTTATGCAATTCCTAGCAGGATTTATTGCGAGTCATGAAACATAAAGCATCCAGAACTTGAAACTATCCTTCTTGAAGAACAAAACCTGTAACTTTAATGGCTTCCTATTGAAAACAGACTATCCTACTCCAATGGATTGGATGAAATAATAACAGCACTTGCACAAGATGGATATGTGGCTTTCTAATGGAAGCAAACAATGCTAACTAAGCATGCAAATGAACTAAACTATGAATTCTAAGAAAAATAAAAGACTGAACTACTGAAATGAGAAATTGAGAGGCAAATTTGAGGGGCCATTTGCTTGAGCACAAGCCAACTATTTATAGCATTTGCATTTACCCAAGGTAAAAACCAAATTGATCTCTTAAACTATAAACAATGGAAAAACACTATTCCAGGGAACCAAAATCATTAATGCAAGCCCAAGGCGATGAAAAAAAACTGGTAAAAGTTGAAATTTACGTGAGTCGCGTTAAAAGAGCATTCTCGAAAAAGGTGAAGGACCGCCACCCTGAGCAGGGCGGCGGTTATAGGACTGCCGCCCTGTTATCTAGGGCGGCGGTCACGAGACCGCCACCCTAGGCAGGGCGGTTTCGTAACTGAAGAGCAAAAGAACAAAGAAAAGAGGGGAAAAGAGAAAAACAAAGCATGCAGGGGCTAAGCGGGGCATGTGGGATGATAACGCATACTTGGAGAGCCTTTCCAGATCCCGAACACCTTACAAGGAGACCTGTATCATCATTGGGGCACGTGTTACATTGTTCCGGCGGTGCAGTACCCTACAATTTTGGGTACGTACATATTGCCCCCTCGGAGAAGTGTTTTAGCCATGAAGAGGTGTAAAACAGTGGGTCTGAGTATGGCGGTCCCGAAATGGGAAGTTGGAAGTTATACCTGATACGTCCGTGTGTCGAAGTGACGCTATCCAAAATTCCCGTCACCTGCAAAATGAAAAGAGGAATCAAGTGCATATAAACAAAATAGATTTGGAAAATAAATGCTAAAATAATGGGAAATGAGGACGTACCATTTTTGCGGGGGTAAGAACTTACCTCTGTTGGCGCTCCAAACCTGTGAAAAGGGGATTTAAAAAAAAACAAGTCAAGTTGCTATATATATGAAAGTGGGCCCATTTTCCTATTCATTTGCGCATGTTGATTTGATTGATTCTGAGCTCTGGGACCCAAGGTGATGGTTTCTTACGAGAGTAGAGTCAAAACGTTCATGACGAGATAGTGATCATGCCTCCGTGAGCAGAACATCGACCCACGAGATCATAGGTTAGTTTTTCTCAATTTACCATTTTTACCCCCAAAATTATAAAATGCTAAAATCTTTGTCGTGGGGGGCTTATTTTTGAAAATGTTAGGTTCAAAAGGTCCATCTACGGGGGGCGCCTACTGGGTAGGCTTTGTTTTAGTTAAAATGGTCCTTTTTCATGTTTTTTTGGCCTTTTTAGGGTATAAAACCCATGTGGGTTTTCGGGACATGACCGCCGCCCTGCCCAGGGCGGTGGTTACATGACCGCCATCTTGTTTAGGGCGGCAGTTACAAGACCGCCGCCTTTAAGGCGGCGGTTACGAAACCGCCACCCTGCTCAGGGCGGCGGTTCTTCACAGAATGCCAAAAGAACACTTGTTTGAAATTGTTTTTGCATTTTTAGCATTTCTATGTGTTTTCATGATTTTTCTAATGTCATTCAGATGCTAACTTTCTCTGTTTTGTGTGTTTTTGGGTGTATGCAGGTGAGAGAGGAGTACATTCAGTGGAGCCGAGAGAGAGAGAGTGTGACTGGCTCCTAGCAGTACTAGATGCCCTTTCTCAGGATGAGGAGGACACTCTTCAGAGGGCTGGGATACTACGTATATCATGCGTCCCACATGTTGCACCATCCAGTCACATTCTTTGTGACTTATTTTCCTATTGGGATGCTGATCGGAACACCTTCCAATTACCAGGGGTCTAAGGTGGGTGGACCATCACTTTGGAGGATGTTTATCGTATCTTGGGGGTCCCGATCATCAGGAGATGTCTTACTCTTGAGACAGCAGGTTCACTGGGCCTCAGATAGCACAGTGGGCCTCTTACATGGGAGATGCAGTTATCTCCACGGGTTTGAAGAAGGGGGTCAGAGTTCGGTCTATTCCTAGCTTGCCCATCCCCTTGATTCGTCAGGATATTATGGGGATCCTTGCCTCGAGATTGATCGGGGACAAGGGAGGAGACACACTACTATATTGCTGGTCCCCCATCATTACACAGATCGAGGGACATGGCCGGATTTACACCTGGGGAGAAGATATACTTGGGACTACCTACCATGACTTGTACAGGGTAGTCCATTTATAGGGGCAGTCTTTGAGCCACCTGACCCTGGTTATGAGTTGGGTTTACGAGTGCTTCATCCCTTATGGTAGAGGTGTAGAGGTGACAGATCCCGGAGCTGTGAGGGCAACCAGATGGACAGATATGTCGGTGCTCAGAGCACCTCATCAGCTAGTTGCTTCTCTGACCACCGATGACATGGAGGCCACACCATATTAGGCCATGGCAGGCTTATGGGGTGAGGAGGCTCTTACTTTGATCTCCTACTCCACCATAGGGAAGCTCATTGATAGAGTAGGGTGAGTGGAGATACACCCCTTTAGCCAAGTTCCTCAGCAGTTTGGCCTACCTTACATGGGTATGCTTCCCCCGGTTAGTGCCAGTATACAGGTCAGTTCGAGAGGCCAGAGGGGGTCCTAGAGGCCGGGGTTGGACAGTTGTTACCCCTGGCATTCCTATTGCGGCTAGGTGGGTAGTACATGCCCGAGGGAGAGCCGGTGCTCCTCAGGCACCCTTACTTCAGATTGCCGTGGGTCCTGCCCATACAGCGATGACCCCATCGACATAGACTCTGAGTCTGAGGAGTTCACAAGAGGAGAGACAGAGGAGGAGACTGAGGCCGAGGTCAGGGGGAGAGGAGGATAGTGATCCTGAGTGGCATGATACTCAGGATATCATGCAGGCAGAGAGGGCAGAGAGCAGAGTGTAGAGAGGGTGACTCTGGTTTCAGAGGAGCCACTCTCCTAGGGCCATGGTGGGGAGGATGAGTCTGTTGCGGGATGCTACGTCACTCCAGCCATGGGAGGAGCACCTCAGTCAGCAGCGGCATCTGTGGTAGGTGCTGACCCTAGAGATCCATCCTGGAGGCCCGGTGATCCAAGTAAGTTATCTTCCCTTTGCTTTGAGTTAGGATTGCTTTAATTACCATCTCTCCTTTTGTTTACACTTGTTTTTATCTCTTGTTTTATTTCTAATTCATTTTCTCCTTTTATTTGCAGCGACTTCCGATGAGTGGCGAGACTTGATTCGCAGGGTATGCACTGATACCCTGATGATCCCTATGGAGAGGACCCGTGCAGAGCTGTCTGTGGATGTGCAGGGGAGCCTTCAGCAGCTGGCAGACATGCCGACGTCTTTTCCCCTAGTCTGGCATGTGGCCAGGATGGTATCTACCCTCCGTACTGAGCTGGCAGGGTATAGGACAGCATAGAGCGCCTGATGAGGAGTCATTCTCATGGCGAGACTGTAGCTGACCCTCAGGATCGTGAGCCCTTCGTGCACTCAGAAGTTGGCGTAGCCGGAGTCCTAGGGTGTGGGCATGCACCTTCAGAGGGATCTCATAGGGATTGAGAAGCCACTTGGCTCTCTTTATATTTTTGTATGATGTTTTTGTATATCTTGGGGTCTTTGAGCATTTTGACCATGCTTAGCATGCATGATGGCATTGTATAGGAATTTTGATCATTCATATATATATATATATATATATTTTTTGGATCAGACTCTTGGCATCCATGACTTTGCTTCCATTTCCATTTCCACATGTAAACTATGATGTTATACTTATATGCTTTTTAGAATGTATGCAATGGAGAACAAATGATACAAATGTTAACTTTCTTTTTGTATTTCATGATGCTGATATATGATAATGTAGATACGATGTGATTTTGAATTTTAGTTTCTTTAAGCAATTTTTAATACTTCATATTTGTTTTGGCAAAGTGGTGAAGACAAGCTGGTATGATGAGCAGATAAACTTGCCCCACTCCTAACTCCACGCAACTAGTAAGATGCAAGGGCTCATCACCGAGAGCTGGGAAAGGGCACAATTATGAAATGTGTTGAAATGATAGTGATGAGAGATAGACAAAGCTTTGGCGGAACCAAATTAGGATGCTACAAGCCTACTCCACTCGAGTGACTTCATAGTTTTGGGATGTAACTTGCTTTGTGGTTTATCTAGACTTAGATCCGTAGATGGCCACATGGTAGACAAAATCTGGGTTTTAGGATTTTTAATTCTCTTGGAATTTTAGACATCCGATTCATTTGTTTTTGACTCAAGACTTCAAGATTTGAATTGTTTGTTTATGACCTTTTACGTTTGTTTGTCAAGAGGACCCCCTACACCTTGCCCCATGCTACTAGTAAGAAGTGTGGGCTTATCATCGTGGGCAAGGCATAGGCGAGTAAGGTCATTTCCATCCTTTCCCAACCCTACGTCACTAATAAGAGATGCAAGCTCATCACCAAAGGTTGGTGGGGCAAGGAAATGTGTAAATTTAAAATTTTTCTGTTTGATTTATACTTGACTTGTTTGTTTGAGTAAAATGTCAACATGCTCTTACTTCCAAAGAGATATTCATATGGGATAGATGTGACACGATGAAGCTTCTAGAACAGACCATAGGCAAGACACCTATCCTAAGAAGAAACCAAAAGTGAGAACAAGCATGCAGATCTTGGTATGGTTACCATTAAGACTTTGTCATATCTAACTTTATTTGATGAAATGATTCCAAAATAGTTGATGATATCATGGAAATGAAGAGATATGATTAGAATGTTTATGCCAATACTATCAGAAGTTTGTAATGAATTACTTTTAAGAATAAATTCCTTGATCACAAAGTTGTACAAAACAAGTGGACAAAATGATCCTAACTATATGAAGATGCAATGTAGATATAATTATACAAGTAGTGTTGGTTGCTTATGCATAGAATCGTTTAAGGTGTAGGGAATTGACTGTTTCACCAAATTCCTCACCTTCCAGTGTGCATAAGAGATATGCACCATTTCCATAGTCCTTCATGACTCGGTATGGGCCCAACCATTTGGGCCGGAACTTCCTTCCTTCGCCGGTCTTTTTGTCGATCCGGCTGTCTAGCCTTAGAACTAGATCACCTTCATATATGTCTCGTTCATAGACCTTCTTGTTATACTGCCGGCACATCTGGTCAGCATAGACTCTGTGCCACTGTTCGGCATCTAACCTAGCTTCATCTAGGCTTTCTAGTTGGGAAAGACATGCTTCTCTGTAAGCATCTTCATCCAGGATCCCTTGTAATGAGATATGGAGACTGGGTATTTCAACCTCAAGCGGGAGAACTGCTTCTTTCCCTGAATACTAGTGAGAAAGTAGTCACTCATGTTGGTGTTCTTATTGAGGTTCGGTGGGCCCATAAGGCTGGATATAACTTCAAATGCCAATCTCGTTTGTTTTCTTTCACCATTTTAAGGAGAATGGCTTTTAACGTTTTATTTGTTACTTCAGCTTGTCCATTGGCTTGGGGGTAATACAAGGAGGCCGTATGATGGCTTATTTTAAATTTATTGCACAATTCATGAACTTCATCATTCTTAAAAGAAGTCCCATTATCTGAGATAATGATTTGCGAGACACCGTACCTGCAAATTATTTGGTTCAAAATGAACTTGGCGATTACAGAACCCGGTACAATAGTAAGAGGCATGGCCTCTACCCACTTGGTAAAATATTCAATGGCCGTGATTATGAAATTATGGCCTGTCTATAGATGAGGGAGAGAATTTCCCTATCAAATCTAGGCCCCATGTAGAAAAGGGCCATGGAGTAGTGATTGGTTGTAGAGCTTGTGCCGACATGTGGATCTCATGGGAGAATTCTTGGCACTTATGACACCTTCATACAAACTCTACTGCGTCGTGTTCTAGAGTAGACCAACAATAGCCCATCTGATGTATTTTATGAGTGGTGGTATGGCCACCGAAGTGGCCTCCACATATTCCACTATGAGATTCATGGAGAATCTTCTTGGATTCTTCTGTGTCGACACATCTTAGAAGCATTCCATCGAAGCGCTTTATGATAGAGCACTTTCTCTATAATGACATATTTAGCTACGATAATGCATAACCACCTTCTTTGTTGTGGTGTAGCACCTTCTAGATACATATGGTCCATGATATAATTAATAATATCAACATACCAAGGACATTCAGAGATAGGAGGTCTGGTTTCGATGTAGTATACAAATTCATCAGGAAAGTCCAAATATAATAGATTGCCTTTGTCTAGTGGGTTATTAGCTAACCAATCCACAATGATTTGTCCTTTAACAGATTTCTGATTTACAAATGTTAATTCAAACTCCCCCATTAAGGTTATAAAGCGTCTAGCCTTTTTAGACAAGGACCCTTGTGTGAGGAAAGTTTGTAAATAGCTCTATCTTTACAATGACCCTTGTTTCTTGATTTATCATATAATGTCTTAAGCATTTGGTTGTGAAAGATTATAGTGCAAGGCATTCTTGTTCTGCCTATGTATAATGTGTTTCATAGTCGAGCAACGTTCAGCTAATGAAATAGATCACGCATTCTCTCTTTGTCATCATCTTCTTGAGCCAGCATACAGGCTAGTGAGACATTGGTAGCTCGCGAATATAAAATTAACGGGTCAGGTCTGGCTTAGGTGGCATTAGCGTAGGTGGTGATAACAAGAAATGCTTAACTACGTCGAAAGCTTCATTTACAGTCTTTGCTCCAATCAATACTATAATCTTTCTTAAAGTAGATTGTTGATTGGATGAATGGCGAAGCTTAAGTTCGAGATGAATCTCTGGATTGCACCAAGCTCTCTGAGAAAAGAACTTGATTCTAAATTCATCCAAAGCTGGGACCATTTTGAGAACAGCCCTAATTTTGGTTGGGTCAACATCGATCCCCGCGTGATGATACAATGTAACCTAAGAGTATTCCCTCCTGTTACACCAAAGATGCATTTTTCTAGATTTAGCGTGAGTCTCGTATTCTATTAGATGTGAAAGAATGACGCGGAGTACTTCCGAATGGTCACAACACTTCTTGGCCTTGGCCAACAAGTCATCTACATAGGATTCCACAATTTTATGAATAATATCATGAAATATATATGTCATAGCCCGTTGGTATGTAGCACCAGCATTCTTAAGACCGAATGGCATAACAACATAGTAGTAGGTTCCCCAAGGAGTTATAAACATGGTTTTAGCTTGATCTTGTTCAGATATTTCTGATTTGATTGTATCTTGAAAATCCATCCATGAGAGACAAAAGCTCAAATCCAAGTTGTTGTGTCAACAATGATGTCTGTGGATGGTAATGGGAAGTCATCATTAGGACACGCCTTGTTAATGTCTCTGGAAGTCTATGTACATGTGTATCTTCCCGTTCTTTTTGAGAATGGGAATGATATTAGATACCCTCTGAGAGTAATCGACTGGTTTGATGAATCCTACTTGGAGGAGTTTCATTACCTCCTCTTTCACCATGAGAGCTACCTTAGGTTTCATTGGTCTTGATTTTTGTTTAATCATCTTTGCATCTGATTTAGTGACGAGGTTATGTAATGCGATGTGTGGTGCAACCCTTGTCATTTCTTTATAATTAAATGTGAAATCCTTCTGATGTTCTTTGAGGATTCGAGTGTGTATTTCAAATTCTGATAGAGTTAACGAGGATCCTAATTTCAATATCCTTGGTTCATCTTCTGTTTCGATGTTAATATCAATTGTTTCTTCGATTAGAGAAGCATTACCTTCTTCAAACTCAGGCGGGGCTAGAGGTAGTTCCATCTCGTCTCCATTCTCGACTGTGTATATGTTTGGTTCCTTTTGTGTAACATCCTCATTTTTGTACATTAGAACAAGTAATTTTTTTTTTGATAAATGCTCCCTGGTTCTAAATACATAAGTTAGAACTCACAATTCAAAACAACCATTCTCACAAAAGATAACCATATGTAGCTGTAATGACTCGGAGCACCTGCCGATCTATTCATTCCATGACTCGGTAATCTACCGATCTATTCATGAGTATTAAGAGTTGGCGTTATTTATTTAACACATCACACTTGTGGTTCTCTTCCCTAATCTGGGATTCAGAATGCTCTTTCCAAGGAACCTATTTGAATAATTGTTACCATTATTCATCGGCATCTCATCCCTTAGACTAGGTGATGTAGGATAATGCAATCAGTAGCTTGCGATACTTTGGCCAAAGATTTGAAACATACTGCTTATGTCTCGTATTCCATGACGACATACACGTCAATCTAGAATATGTCCTTCACCCCATTCCTATGTTATGTAGAATGTCTTATACTAACTTCTGTCAGACTCTCCTATCCCAAGTTATTCACTCATGAAACAGATTAGTAAGATGACAATGTTATAGGGATGCTCTCGAGGACTAGGGATACTGCTGACATACTGGGTCAACCCTAGTTAATCCTAGTGTGTCAAGATACCCCGAGTCTCCCAGGGGCAGCCTTATAATGTGACCACATGTCGGTAATCTAGTCCTAGAGTCAAAACTTGTTCGAGTTTTAGGTGTAAATCTTAACGATCAATGCAAAGGGTGTCATCATAAGTTACCTACATTGTTGTATCTTCGAAAAGATCCTAATCTTCTCGAAGGTACAACCCTGCAGTTGACTTGTGCCGTCAACCTTTAAATCCGCCTCGAAAAGATCTACTTATAACTTTAAGGTGTTACATACGTTGAGTTTAAAATTATACTAAAAGACGCTCCTTTTAAGGTTAGTCTTTTCCTAATCCCTAGGTTCCTCACCTTAGAATTACCTTTCATAGTAAGAACCCGTTACAGAAAGAGAATTTTATTAAGACTAGAGGTCCCTTCAAGGAGTTCATAAAATATCACAATAATTCTAAATCAACGAAATTGGACAATAACCTTTCAAGTTTTCACATGAGATTGCTAACCAAACTCTTTTCAGGTTTATATCCAGTTCTTCATAACTGAAATATATCTTATTTCCTTAGATGCTCGCGATAGTAGTGATTTTCTTCAGCTTGCAATGTTGTCTTAATTTAGATCAGAGCTAGTTGCTAACAACTCATTGCCTGTTAAGAAATTCCTGAAAAAAATAATATTGGAGCTTTTGTTTGTCAGGAATTTTATGTGATTGGAAAATGCGTTTAGGCTTTGTTATTGGGAGCGGCCAGAGGACTGCGGAAACGGCCAGGTACGGCCTGTGCACATACCTGGCCGTTTCCGCAGGCCTCTGGCTGCTCCCAAAAATCTCCGCTTCCACGCCGCTCCCGCTACCCTGCCGTTCATTCGTACCTGCTCCTGAAGGCCCCTGCCATGCAAGTTTCGGCAACTTAGCATAAACCATAAAAACTGAAATCCCTTTAAATCATTAACTGAAAAACTGAAGTCAAATATATTTCTGAATCTGAATCATGTTGAATACAATACTGAACATCTGAGAACATCTTACTTCATGAGTAACTGGAATCTAGAAGACCGTCAAAAATAAACTTTGGAGATGTTGAACCAATATTCTGAAAATGCACTATCAGATCTGCGTTCTTTACCATTTTTGACAACCATCTAGAATAGTCACACAAGAGTGCAATTTTACTGATGAAAGTAATCACACGGTACATAGAAAAGGACTAAGAGCTTTCTTGAGGAGGTATGAATTCCAACTTAGGCTGGACCAGAGTTATCTTTCAGAACAGTACCTGTTTACAATTGCGGGTGTAGCTAGTATCTCCAGATATGCACATGAAAACTTGGCACATAAAGATATGATAAGTATTTGTAATTATAGGAATAATATATATGTTTCGGTGATTAGGTAAAGCAGCAAGCGCTGCAAGTAGTAGTCTGTAGATATATATCAGATTCTGATGTTTTTACCTCATCCTTAAACTGAGTTGCTTATGTTGCATCTAAGAGAAATAAATGATAAAGCCATACGACTTACAGTCCACAGTTGACTAGTATATGAGTGCAAAGTGTATGTAGCTAGATATGAAACTCAAGTGTGGGATAGTAGAACTTCGTTAACCATTGTCCTTGATGCTGTCAGAAAAGACAATTAAAATGCTAAGGAAAATAATTTCAATCCTAAGTGATGCAAGTTTTCAACTCAAAAGGTGTCCCAATTAAATATTGAAAAAAAAATTAATAGCGCATGAACAATGGCAGCAAGCTCCAAATCATGAGGAGCATAATTCAGCTCATGTAACTTAAGTTTTCTACTTTCATATGCTATGAGATTGATCATTTTGTAACAAAACACCTCCAAGGCCTTCCCCAGAAGCATCTATTACAACTATAAAGCTCCCATTAGGGTGAGGTACAGCTAAAATAGGTGCGGAAGTCAACTAGATTTTCAGACTTTTGAAAGCAGCCTCGCACTTATCATTCCAAGATAAATTTCTTATCCTTCTTCTGCAATGAAGTTATTAGGTGCAGCCACTTTAGAAAAATCCTTAACAAATTTTCTATGATAACCAGCAAGACCCATGAAGCTTCTTACTTCGTGCACATTCTTTGGTGCAGGCCACTCAGTTATTGCCACTATTTTTGAAGGATCTACAACAATTCCTTCTTTGACTAATGACATGACCCAAATAGTGAACTTCTGAATCAAAGAAAGAACATTTGGATAACTTACCATACAACTTTCTTTTTCTCAAAATTCCCAAAACTATCTTCAAATGCTCATTGTGCTCTTCAACACTTTTAGAATAAATGAGAATATCGTCAAGAATACAAGTACAAACTTGTCCAAATATTCTTGAAAGATATTATTCATTAAGTTCATAAAAGTTTGCGGGTGCATTAGTTAATCTTCAAAGGGTAGAACCGTGAATTCATAATGTCCGTACCTTGTTCAAAAAGCTGTTTTATGAATATCTTCTTCTCTAATTCTTAACTGATGATAACCAGATGTGAAGATCTATCTTAGAATAAACCACTGCCCCATTTGCATCTGATCAAATAGAACGTCGATCCTTGGAAGTGGGTATCTGTTCTTGATTGTTGCTTTATTCAACATCTGATAATCAATACACAGCCTAGTTGTTCCATCCTTCTTTTTCACAAATATTACAGGTGCTCCCCAAGGTGAAACACTTGGTCTAATCAAACCTTTAGACAAAAGTTCTTGCAATTGATGCCTTAAGCTCGACTAACTTGTAGTAGTCATCCGTATAAGGTGCTTTGGAAATAGGTTCCGTTCCTGGATTTGATTTCGATGGTGAAGTCAAATTCCCTCTTGGGTGGTAACCCTGGTAATTCCTCCGGAAAAACATCTTTGAAACTTTGTAGCAGAGGAAATCTTTTCATGGAATCACCATCTTCCTCTGAAAATTCAGATATCTTTACTGACATAAAGGGTACATCCTTTGTTTTTAGCCTTTTTAAGCTGCATAGCTGACAGTTTTCTAACTGAAATTTCCCGCTTTTACCCCTTGAATCTCTGTTGTTTCCAGCCGATCATCTAAACATTTTATATTCTTTTCATAGCATTCTACTTTTGCTTTATGGTCAGCTAACCAATTGACACCGATGACAATGTCGTACGACCCCAAAGGTGTAACATAGAGGTCAACTTCCATGGAAAATTTAGGTAAGTCAAGGACTGCCCCAAAAAGACACATACTCACTGTATGAACATTCATTATTACCATAGTGTACAGTCCAACATCATTTATCCATTTTTCCAGAAATTTTCTCTTAAGTTTAGAAGCGTTTACTGTGAAATCAAAACATTCAGTAGCTCCTGTATCAAAAAGAATAGTGACAGGTATGCCAAATAACTTACCCGGAACTTCTATAGGTGTCACTTTGCGCCACTTTTCAGCTTGCTTGTCTGCTACGTCACAGCATGTATCTTATGTTTTGCTCCTGATTACGATCATCCTTCTTCAAAAAAAACTGATTTAATAGTGGTCTATTGCCACAATTGTAGCAGCCTCCTACAGGTCCCTTTTTAGGCTCAAATATTGCCTCCATCCTTGTAATTATCATTGTTGTCCTCCATAGGGCTTCTGCTCACATTGTTATAATTTTTGGCAAAATTATCCCTTACATTTCCAGTAGGCTTAATTGCTACTGTTTAATTACTATTATCCCCTGGAAACTTACTTTGTTTCCAAACTTATTTCCATGGTCCCTTTTTGGGTGCAAGTGAAGTTGAAGAAGGGTTTGCAATCTTCTTAGCGCACTTCCTCTTTATGAGCAAAATAGCCTTTAATTTCTGTTCTTAGCTCTTATGGCCTTTTCAACAACTCCTTCCATAGTGGTTGGACTGTCTAACATCGACCTCTCCCCCTATCACGGGATTCGTCCCATGATGAATTTAAATTGTATTCTGAACTTCTCGTCATTTTGATAGCTGCGGTACATACTTGAGGAGTTTTGTAAACCGCTCCCAGTATTCAGTTACCGTTAGCTTCCCTTGAGCTAAGTTCTGGAATTCTGTCATTTTCTGATCATAGAAGAGTTGTGGCAGCCAACGTTGCCTGAAATAGCAAGATTAAATTGATCCCAAGTAATATTGGTCTCATTAATATTTAGCTTGGCTTTACGGCTATCCCACCACGAAGATGCTTCATGGGAAATGATAGGCTCCCCAAATAGAGTTGGTTTCCTCTGAGAAGTTTCTTATTGCAAAGTACTTCTCCATTTCGCTGAGAAGTTCTCAGCTCCATCTCCTAATGTGGTGCCATCATACATTAGGTTGGGCTTATCCTTTTTATATCATTAGTGAGTTCTGCTGCCAATCTGGCCTTTTTGTTTTCTGGTTGGAAACACATTTCCAGCATTAATATCAACACCCATATCGGGGTTGTCCTCAGGAGGTTGCTGATTGTTATTACCAGCTTCAATCATCCTCCTCATTTCCCATACCTAGCTATTAAGTACAAGCTAAACACATCTCTTGTGTCCAAATTGGATTGGAAAGCAAGGATCTCATCAAGATTTTGGGTTGTTTACTTTGCCCCTCCTTCAGGTGGAGCATTATTCGCAACGTTCCCCCTTGTTCTAACCATTTTCTGTTACAAGAAAATTCAGGTTTTTTATCAGATTATGGACACAATAGGTCTCAAGAGCTGCAACCTTCAGCTATTGATACCAAGATGTAACATCCTCATTTTTATACATTAGAACAAGTAATTTTTTTTTTGACAAATGCTTCCTGGTTCTAAATACATAATTTAGAACTCACAAATCAAAACAACCATTCTTATAACAGATAACCATATGCAGTTGTAATGACTCGGAGTACCTCCGATCTATTCATTCCATGACTCGGTAATCTACCGATCTATTCATGAGTATTAAGAGTTGGCGTTTTTATTTAACACATCACTCTTGCGGTTCTCTTCCCTAATCTGGGATTCAGAATGCTCTGTCCAAGGAACCTATCTGAATAATTGTTACCATTATTCATCGGCATCTCATCCCTTAGACTAGGTGACTTAGGACAACGCAATCAACAACTTGCGATACTTTGGCCAAAGATTTGAAACATACTGCTTATGTCTCGTATTCCTTGACGGCATACTCGTCAATCTGGAATACGTCCTTCACCCCATTCCTATGTTATGTAGAATGTCTTATACTGACTTCTGTCAGACTCTCCTGTCCCAAGTTATTCACTCAGGAACGGATTAGTAAGATGACAACGTTATAGGGATGCTCCCGAGGACTAGGGATACGTCTGACATACTGGGTCAACCCTAGTTAATCCAGTGTGTCAAGATACCCCGAGTCTCCTAGGGCAGCCTTATAACGTGACCACGTTCCTAATCAGTCCCAGAGTAACTTGTTCGAGTTTAAGGTGTAAATCTTAACGATCAATGCAAAGGGTGTTGCCATAAGTCACCTGCATTGTTGTATCTTCGAGAAGATCCTAATCTTCTCGAAGGTACAACACTGCAGTTGACTTGTGCCATCAACCTTTAAATCCGCCTCGATAAGACCTACTAAATTTGAAGGTGTTTCTTACGTTGAGTTAAAATTATACTATAAGACGCTCCCTTAAGGGTAGTCTTTTCCCAATCCCTGGGTTCCACACCTTAGAATTACCTTTCTTAGTAAAACCCATTACACAAAGAGAAGTTATTAAGACTAGAGGTCCCATCAAGGAGTTCATAGAATATACATAATTCTAAATCAACGAAGCTGGACACTAACCCTCAATCTTCACATGAGATTGCTAACTAAACCCCCCCTTTTTTTTTTGGTTTATATCAGTTCTCATAACTGAATTTATATCTTACTTGTTAGTATCGAGATATAGTGGATTAAGAATCCAATTAAACGTTGTATTGACTTAGATCAAGACTTAGGAAGTAATGATTTATTTAGCTCGTTTAGCTCCTCCTCAGATTTATTTTAACCTTAGCTTTCTCAAAAGACAATGATCTAGAATTCCAATTTAGCTTTAGATAGAACATAATAGAACTACTAAACAATCATTAGTATTCAGTCACATAACCTTGTAAGCTTACTTAGATAATCACAAAAGTCTCCAAGTTATACAATAATGACAATGCTCTTAAGATCATTCGAATCGAAGAAGATCAAACCATCAAGATACGAATGCAAACACATAAGTAACAAATACCTCTATTTCATTCCTTTCAAAGCTAATCAAATACATTTTATGCATTCAGCATATTTGATACAATACTCAATAGAAAGAGAACATCTTTCTTTAAGTAGTACATTTAGAGAATCAAGCTGTAATTCATCATAAAACCAAATTAAACAATCTAAACATCCTATCAGATCTGCGTGTTTTTACCACTTACGGCAATCATCTGCAAAAATTGTCAACATGGGTCAATTCGGTGAACTGAGCATGATAAGCACTAATTCTTAAAACAATTGCAATCCACCAATTGTTTTCATTAAACAACCTGTTTAAATGAAATCATTTCACCAAACATGTAAACATATTTCAGACTATGCGCTTTTGTAATACAAACATGACAATAAACGCGTAACTCATAGGCTAGTTACTAAATAGTTGTAGATACTGTTTAGATATTTCTTCATAAACATTAGTGACCAAGAAGAACAAATGTATCCAAAACAGCTATCCATCTGAATCCCAAGGACATACAAACATCCTACAGACCATTACATTTAACAACAATGAATATCCTAACAATTCATGCAGTTCCATCAGTATGTATTCAACAATCTCAACAGTCTTAATTATAAATATCATCCACATATACTTTACAGCAGAAGAGAAAGAAACCGAGACATTCAGTATGTCTATTTCTACAGCAGCACACATGCTCATGACTGTACTCGTCCACTACAATACCTCAGTTTATTCACATTATGCGTCTGTGACCATAGAGAGCGCAGTCGAGGACCACAGGAAGAAATAGCAGTCACAAGGTTTCCTAACTAGGACAGAGATAAAAATTCCCTGTCAACTTATTTATACATCAACATAGTGAGCTCTACAGTCAAGAACAAGGCAACAGATGTCCATCAGAATCCTAATTCAAATAGACATCCATGAACTGTACTGATTCCTCTCAGATTAATGCATTCACACAAACGCATGCGACTAAATAGTCAAAATTATCGCTTGTCAAGAGCTACAGTTCCATAGCTCTTTACTTCAAGTATAAAGGTCACACTGACTAGATACTCACAACGATAGAAGACGTAATCATGCAACAAACATTAAGAACATATCCCATCCAAGTCGAAATACTCATCAACATACAGCTCAATCTAATCCCTACTATACAACAACTTGAAAGGACTATCCAAATCAATCACCTGAAATGGCACAGCTGAAGTAACCTCTTCACCCACAGTCAAGCACAAGAGGCTAGATAGCATTAATAACAGAATGAGGTAACCATGTGCATACACTAACGACATTCCCACTGAATCTACAATACTCAGCAACCTACACAACATCATTCAAATGAAACAAATCCCTACGCTTATATAACATGGGATGCAAATTAGAAGTCGCTTTCAGGAAGAATAATCACAGCAAGGTCTTCACAGAAGCCGAATTCCCTATCAATAATTTTCCTCAAGGTTTCATCCAGCTACTATGAAAAATAACACAACAATAATAAGAAAGATTCAAAACAATATGCATGTTCAGCGAAGACTCAAATCGAGATAGTGACGAATATAACGGACTCATATCATGGACTCCGACTGTGTCAATTCCATCCAGTACTTATAACCACAGGTTTTGATTGAAGTTGAATTCATACTACAACAATTCAAGAATCCTAAAAGTACTCACAGCAAAACTTCAATAGAAGTTAAAACATAAATTTACGTTTCAAGGACTCTGTCGAAGTCGATAGCATTTAGTATTCTTAACAAAACAGCAGTATTCATAACTAAAGCTCTAGACAGAAGTTTGAAATACGATATACATTTCAAGGACTCTCACTGAGTCGATACCAACCATATTCACAACTGAGCTTAAACATAAGTAGAAACACTAGTTACATTTCAGGAACTTCAACAGACTCAAAACAATGAGTATCCACAACAAGCTTCCGTAGAAGTCAATAACAAACCACACCATTTCAAGGATTCCAATAGTATGCACTATGAAATCTACTACAGAAGTTAAAAACACACTATACATTACAAGGATTCCAACAGAATTCTCAACAAAAGCTTCTTACCGAAGTCAAAATCATTAATATACGATTCAAGGACTTCAAAAGGAGTCGAACACATGCAGTATTCACAAATTAACCTATAAAGAAGTCGCAACATACAAGATAAATATTAAATTCAAGAATTCTAACTAGTACCAATAACATACAGTATTCACGACTGAACCCCTATAGAAGCCAGATATGTATGTTATCCTTTCCAGGACTCAAAAAGGAATCGAATAACATATATTATTCATGAATAAACTTTTACAACAGTTAAAAATACTATCTATTCAAGGATTCCCCACAATTTCCAATAACTATACAGTATTCACGACAAAGCTTCTACAGAAGCCAAGACATACTATCATTTCAAGAAGTGATAAATAACAAGGTTTCTACAGAAGTCTGATATCTACCAAGAAAACAATTCCATGGACTCCCATAGTGCCAATTTCAAACATTACCATTGCAATCATTTCTACGGAATCTAACCGAAATGCAAAACACATCAAGATAAGTCGACAACCGTTCGAAACACAAATGCACACCCATCAAGGAATCAACTTGCAATAGTCGAGTCAGTAAGAAGATACACAGCAAGACTAATTCATACATTGCTACCATTAAAACCATCCGAACCCAAAAATCATCTGAACAAGAGCTGTTCTAATGAAATCATTTGAAGGAAAGAAAGATTTTTAAAAGTTAGGGCCTAACATGCCTGGTAATGTTGCTTAAAAATCCGAAGAAGACCACTGAAAGAGCTCAAGCCTTCTCCTCTTCTTCGACGTTAGATTCAACAACAATAATTTGTTATTTCCATGCCTTATAAACTTTCCTCGACAGAGAAAAGAGCTCAGTTATTCTCATAGTTGCCATGCAACACCAAGTAAACTGGTTCGAAGAACTAGTGATCAAACAGAGAGAAAACCGGAGCGCATGAAAAACCAAACAAACTACCAGTTTTGCATTTTGCATGTCTTCCCGAGAAATCTGAGCTCAGGAAGACCGAGTTCATTAATGGCATTTACTACAAAATTCCCGCTCAATCTCCATTGCCACCGACTGCCATAGTTAGTGATTGATAAAAACAAATCATAGACCATTTCTAAATTTGGCGACTCTGCCACGTCAGGTCTCAATAGCCGTTTGAAATCTTCCGCTAAATCCTTTGTCCTTCATGCTTATCCCCTCCTCATTTAATGCCATAGAAAATACCGCCCATGGCTCGCTCCCCTTCATAGGTCCCCCTTCCTCCATGTTCATTAGTTTGGTTAGAAACATAGGCTAGAATCTTAAGGTGATATTTAGTCTAACCTCCTTAGCGCTAGGTCACTAACCTTAGAAACATTTAGTTTATAGTTTAGGCCTAGGTTAGATTAGCACTAATCTAACCCATAGGTTATAGTTTAGGTTTAGGTTATTAACCTTAATAAATCCAGCTCTAGGTCTTAACAATTCATAATCGTTCAGAATAAGAACCAACAAATATACATTCCCGTAATGGATTCAATCCAACACTGATATTAAGCTAGTAGTATATGTGTACCTGAATTTATTACTTGGCCCACGATCAAGACCTTCCTGATATCACGATATCGAGAACCAATTCATATAACACGATCAGCATGAGTTAGACTCATGAATAGCTTATTCGACGCATTCAGACCTTGCAACCTACGTAAGGTCTATAATTTTTGTTTATCCCGAATGAACTTAAAACATCTCTTGGATCAATGCCACTGATACAAGGCTGAGTCATAAAGATGGATAAATCCACAATTCATTCCGAGATCATATTAAACTCAGGTGCTAAAAATGAAATAAATAAAAGAGTCCAAGCATATTCCTGACTCAGTCAAAGATCTTCAATTGTAAAGAAGATACAGTCCATATCAAGCATGACTTCACAATCAAAGGAACACGTCCTTTTTACAGAAGAAATCATATATCAACACTTGAATGCTCAAGAGGAAGTAACAATAGTTCAGAGTGTTACATCTATGCAAATGCATATCTTCCCATTATTTTTTAGAATGGGAACGATATTAGATATCCACTGAGAATAATCAATTGGCTTGATGAATCCTACTTGGAGTAGTTTCATTACTTCTTCCTTCACCATGAGAGCCACCTTGGGTTTCATTGGCCTCAATTTTTTATTTAACTAGATTTGCATCTGATTTGGTGACGAGGTTGTGTACCGCAATGTGTGGTGCAACCCCTATCATTTCTTTATAATTAAATGCAAAATCCTTTTGATGTTCTTTGAGGATTCGAGTGTGTATTTCTATTTCTTTTGGAGTTAACGAAGATTCTATTTTCAAGATCTTTGGTTCTTCCTTCATTTCGATGTTAATATCGATTGTTTCTTTGATTAAAGAAGCATTACCTTCTTCAAACTCAGGCGGAGCTAGAGGTACTTCTAGATCTTCTCCATTCTGTACCGCGTATATGCTGAGTTCCATTTGTGGGGGAATCTCTATCATGGGATTCCCGAGGTAGGAAGATGAATGTGGGATTAAGGATGAATCTACCATGTGATGGGTGAGATGTAATGCTACATAGGTGTTTAAGTAATCAATATTAGCTCTATCACTATCAATGTGATCCATGTTAGTATATTTGTTCTTATCTATGCTCGTTAAAAGTGGGTTTGACACTTTCTTCACTAATGGTTTAGTGCAAAGGGATACTATTAAATGGGTGTCCTCCAACTCACTGATTGGAGTGAAACGTGAAGCTGAGGTTGTTATCGAATCTACGACAAGATTTTGTTCTCGTGGGATTGATTCAATTGATATGAATTCAAGCTCCTTGCTTAAATTCAATAGAGATGTTTTGTAGAGCTATAAGTGGTCGGCTTTGGTTTCATATACCTCAGCGACTTAGTTTGGGCTACCAATTGTGAGTCTCTTAACACCCTGATATTATTAGCATCGATCCTCTTAGCTAAGATGAGGCCAAGGACGAGGGCTTCGTACTTAGCGCCGTTGTTTGTACATTCAAATTTTAGTTTAAAGGAAAATGGTAGGACCTTTCCCTCAGGAGAAGTAAAGATTACACTTGCCCCAACTCCATAACGACATCTAGCTCCATCGAAATGGAGAGTCCAATATTTCGCTGGGAATATGGATGTTGGGACATTTGTTGTGTTAATATCTTCTACTTCCACCATGTAGAGATCTTCTGCTGGGAGAGAACCGACACCTAGGGTGTGTCCCATGCCTACCGAATCAAATGGTAGGAACATTGGTAGATCTTGTTCTAGCAATTCAACATTTTTTGTAGTAGTTCCTAATGATATTGTTTTCTACAATCTTAGCTTCATCCTTGAGGGCTGGGGTCATATTGACTAGGTTCATAGTTTCAAGATCTGTTGTAGGTGCCAACTTTTATTCCGGTTTTTTTGTCGGTGGGTTTATTAAGTTGGTTTGTTGGGAGTTCAAATTCCGAGTGAACACCTGGTATTTTCTTTAGGTCAGCCAAGTGTATATTGAATGTTTTGGATCACCTTTGGCTATGAACACCTTTCCTAAATGCAAGAATCTTACTTATTGAAATAACGTAGAAGGGATTTCCTTCATATGGTGTATCCATGGTCGGCCAAGGATCATATTATAGTTGGTTTCCCCCGATCTATAATATAAAATTCAGTCAGAATTGTTTTTGGGTCCTAAGGTGACCGGTAGTATTATAGTTCCAATTCACATGGCTTTAAGGCTATCATAGCCTCTTATTGTATTTCGAGTCGTGGAACAATTCATTTCTCCATACCCTAGCTTCTGGAGGAAAAGAGAAAGGACTATATTGACTGCTACCTCATCGTCAACCATTACTCGTTTCACATAATTATTATAAACCAACACTTGCAAGTGTAAGACTGGATTGCCTCTGCGTGCCATCTTAGCATCTGTTGGTATTTTTCTTTTTCAAATATAAAAAAATTTGAACTCAGTATCTTTTTCCGGCTTCCCCGGAGGGTGGATATCAAAGTCTATATGGTTTACCTATGTTTCAGGGGGTGGAGTGATGTTCACTAAATGACCCAAACCTAATGCTTCTAAAAGAGCAGCCCTGTGAGTAGGGGAGTTCTTCAGTAAGTCCAGGAATGAAATGTGCAAGAAGGTTTTTGTTAGATCACTAATTAAATCATAAGCACCCACGGGTTTTTATCAATACTTGTTGGATATTGTCTGTTTCTAGCAGGTAGCTTGGACTTAGCTGAGAGGAATAATCTTGTGTCCTTGTTACAGCTTCTACGGGTAGTTCAACGTCTAACTCCACTAAACCAACTATCATTGGTCGTGGATGACTTCTTAATTGTGGTGCAACTGGTGGGTTTAGTGAAGTCAAAGCTTCATGATCATTGTTTCCTGTCATTAGACTCTTGTTCTTCCCATTTGGATTTAATTTTTCGTTATTGTGATTTGGGAGCGGATCGTTGAAGATATTGAGGGGTGCATTTTGAGGGGAAACTACCCCTGTAAAAGTATTTAGCGCTGGTGATGCAAGATCTGCCAAGAACATATCTATGAAAAGTTGTATTTGTTCCTCTAGCAAACGTTGCATGAACTTATTGTAATCGTGGCAAGTCCTAGTGTCATGGCCTCAAATCTTGTGGAAACCACAATACGAGTTAGGATTGTAATTCCTAGGTTGCTGGCTTGGTGCATATTGTGGTCCAAAGTTTTGATCAAACTGTTGCCTATTAGGATTAAAGTTTTGCATTTGTTGTTTTTGGTTCCGGGGTTTAGATTTTTCATATTTTTAAAGGCTGCGGCTGCGGCTGCGGCTACCCTGCTGTGCATGCAGGTCATCCACTTTTGACGTTGACTGTCGCTGAGCAAAATGGTACAAATCCGCCGAAGGAGACAGGCGTTGAAGGTAAGGAGTGTGAATGTTCTCGTTGATTATCATTCATCAGCTGGCTCGGCGCGGAAGGAATCTACAACATTGGCCTTTTTAGCTTGGTCCTAGTTAGGCAAGAATATGGAGCACGCCACAATTTCTATTTAAGGATCTGCTAGGTCCTTGAATCACAATTGTGGCAATAGAATAAGTCGTAGTATTTTGTAAGATTTGCAGGATGATTAATGCTACCACATGCATATTCCATGACATCTTACGACTGGCAAATATTCTATTTCACAAAAGAACTATGCCTTGAGACTCACGGTCAAGATAACTTCATCGCAAGTCCTTAGTCGTGAACTTCTAGATTTCCTGTCCTTTAGGTTGCGAGTTTCTGATGAGTTTGAATTTACAGGAAATGAAGGCAAATAGTGACGGCGAATTCCGTCCATGTTTGGAGCACTGGCCAAGGGATGAAGGACCGTATACCATCTTTGGAAGAAGTGAGTGACAAATTCACTGTGTTCACAGCTTAATCTGTGAGAATTCCCTGATTCCTGATTCTCAATAGTTTTTTCATATTTTATGTTTTGATTTGCACTCTGGTACGCTAATTGTTTTTATGCATTTATTGAAGCTTCAGGTATTCTGTAATTCGCAGATTTGATGGCAATGCCCTCCTAATGTTTTGGGAAAGCTTTTAGCAACAAATCAATCGCCCAGGTGAGTAGTTTTTAGAAAACCAAAGCCATAGGCCTCCTGATATGTGCATTTGGGTCTCCTTAAGAGAAATGAATTGTATTTGGCATTATTAGGAAGAGTGTGCTAGGAAGCATGACACTTCGTATGGTGAAGTCTAAGGGCGGCTTTCGACAATATTATGAATAAGTAGCAGTTAATCGGGATAGGTTACAGAGCACATCGATGGTAAATACTTCGCAGGTTGCAATGAACAATGGATTGTTGATACGGCGTAGCAAATGCATCCGGACATGGGTAAAATAAGGATCCATGTGGTTGAGCAAACATGCCAAGAGAGGATATGATATCATCTATTTGGTAAATTTTGATCTGTAACATGTTTAAGTATGAAGGAGTAACTTTAAATAGGAAAGAGACCTCCTCTTGTTGTGTCAAGACCGGGAGGTATCATATTTGCCACTGGAATGGCGTTAGAAATGACAGTTCTAGACTCGGGTCTATAATAGAATCATGAGGAGGTATGCCCAACATGCCTATTACAGAGAATTTCCAGGTACAACTTGAATTAGGATAAGATCCCTAAATCAAGAATTGGATATTTCTCTACCTACATGAATTGAGAATTTTGACTTTCTTGTATCAACTCTCTAAGATCACAATTTAAATCTTATGTACGGTATCCAATTTTTCGAGATCCAATACACACAATTCAGGCGAAGTTATAGTATTTTTCCTGAGTGGTAATAAAAGCTTGCAAGGCATATCCTTTGAGGTTGGACTAGTACAAAATGCTAATCAAGTAACCATGGGGGAATTGGTCGTTTCCCTGTCCACTGTTTCACCTAAAAGGCATTTCCTAGAGGTAGAATTGAAATGGAGGAATAACTAGGTCGGTGAAACAAGAGGAGCGCCAGATTTTGTGTTTGTAAACTTTACTACAAGTTGGTACATACTCCGAGTTTATTGTTGTTCATTCCTGGTATAAGAGTTTCTGAATGTTCATTATCTAAAAATAGATATTGAGATGAACCAGATGGATAGGATTGTCTTTCTAACTTTACAGAAATAAGCAATATCGTTAAAGCAGCACGATACCAGTAGGGTGTCCTGTAAATGGATTACATGGTGCCGTCCGTAACATTATTTAAGGTTCCGCAATTATGTTTACTGCGATGAGTCGAGGTTTAATATAGCCCATTAGTCATTACCTCTCTTTGGAAAGTTTCATTTTATATCTTAGTCCAAGATAAAAGGCCGCAGAGTTTAAGCGGTGAAAATTAGTATAGCTGAATAGGTGTTGTCACCCCATGCTGAGAGCGAGGGTGATGGTTGTCTATTTATTTTATCGTAGTATCAACTTAAAACAATACTTATTTTTGTAATGTTATATTTTACAAATATGCATTGAATGCTGACCATGTTATAAGAAAATATGAATACCCACAGAACTAATTTAGATAAATAAAGTCTTCCTCCATTTAACAAAACAAAATTTGTAAAATATTTTATGATTATGTGTTAGTTCTAAAATATTTTATTGAGGTAAAAACAATTTATATTATTATTTTTTTTTATGTTAGTGAAAAAATTTGAATTGTTCTGTTCACATCGGGTTCTCCTTATTTTGTATGATGGAAAAGTAATTAGGTGAGTATGGGAATCTTTAAGTTTCATTCCTTAATCGCATTATGACCTCCCGAGGTCATCTGAGACAACCGATGGGGATGAAATATACATGGGGTATTTAGAGCACTAGTTAGGAAATATTCATATCTTCGACATGCACTAATGGAATTTGTGAATATAAAGTACAGACAATAGATATGCTACTCCTAAAATATGCATCATTTCTTTTTTCCTCTATTTCTATAATCCTCTCGGCAATGATGAATGCTCGAAGGCTCCAATCAATATGCGAGCTCTTTCATGATTCGATCTATAGGTTGTGGGATACGGGGAAAATCACATGGGATTGTTTCGTGTCTATCTTCAGATTAGGGTCATAGGAACGATGATGGATATGGTGGATTCCACGGGTGATTCTCTGGTCTAGTCTAGACAATCCTTAGCTTAATGAAGCTGCTATGATCCAATCAGGGATCATTGTCTTGATGGAAATGGATAGGTTAAAGTGTCATTAATGAATCTCAATTTCCCATTTTTAAATCAAGCAACTTCCGCTCAAGATTATTCAATGTCGGATTTACATGCATGCACTAGAATGGGTTGTGCAAAAATAATGTGGATCACATATAACGTAGATTCATGGTTCGTTGTGGACTCATGTTATGGTGATGATGCGTATTTCAGTCCCTAATACCATTTTAGTCAATAGGTAGATAAACCTTTTCAGCCTCTATGTTTATAACTACAAGTTGTGTAATCTTCTCAAGAGTACCTTACAGGCATATCTAGCATGCTTGAATGGTTGAAATTACACATGGGCAAAGTCAGTTACATTGGAATCTCATGTGTCTGGCTATGGGACCACAGGATTTTAACCAATTTTTTTGTCATCTTGAAGAGAACTTAGGTAAAGTCATACGGAATGCTCATATCCATCATAACCTGTAGGATTGGTTGAAATGAATAGAATAAGACATGTGCTTAGGAAAAAAAAGGAATATTCTATGTTTCGACTCATCCTTAACTGTTAGCTGAACTGTTGCAAGTCTGTTTTTTTTTTAAAGAATTGCTACCTACCAAATATTGTTGGTCTATATCAGCTAATGTTGTAAAGAGAGATAGACAATTGAGTCACGATCTGGTTCGAACTATGTATTCTCAACGCTCCCTAGAAAGCCAGGAGTAAAAAATTGTCTCTACTGCAAAGGAAATGATATAAAGCTGATCTAAGGGTGAAGAATATGAAATCAACTACGTAAGATATATCTTATTTATAATTCCTAAAGTTCTGATATTTTTGATAAATGCACCCTTCTATTGAATAGACCATTTATAAAGTTAATATCAAGAGAAACATGGATAACTTATATGTATCTTAGATAGATTGAAAACTAAACAAATGAACAATGAAATTAAAAACAAACAATTCAGTTGATGTCATAGATGCTAGTCGTGTGCAGTTGTGAATAGTAAGTCTGAGTAACCAAGTCACATGTCATGCTAATCTATTCATGACATAGACTAGTAAGATCCTGAAAATCAAAACATGTATCGAATTTAAATAAATTGTATTTAGATTATGTAAGCCTCAAGAAGGGATCGTAGCAATATTCTAACCTAGATGTTAACTATAAATATTATATAAAAAAAATGAGTAGGTGGAATTGAAAATATTGAAAGATAAGATAACTAAGAATATAGGAATGATAAGTATCCCTTGAGTTTGGCTAGGTTATATTCTCTATTTAACTTTATATAGATAATTAATTTCAAATATTTTCTTTGTAAGAAAACCTTGATTTTGAGGATGATAACACTGAAGTTGGGGCATTGCATCTAACATTATTTTCTTATTTGTGACTGTTAGTGCAAAATCACAGCACCCCTAGATGTTGATCAGGCTTCTAAGTTGATCATACTAGCATCCAGTGTGATTGCACAACATGGGTACTATCTCCAAGTTGTGGGACTTGTTACTTGAGATAGGAACCTCCAGAGAAGGCTGGTTCCTCTCCTAAACTACCTGCCACAAGCTATTCCAGTGCAAGGCAAGCTAATCTAATCCTAATTTAACCATGCCAGGGAGATAGAGAGAGAGAGAGAGAAAAGGGAAAAAATAGAGCCTACACTAAAATGGTGATACACCAGAGAAGGAAAATGTTGAACATCTATCAAAACTGCCATGGAACAAAGAGGGGTGAGCAATGGGAAGGATGGACAGATGCATTACAGGCCCAAGGATAGATTTCAAACGGAAAATGTCCCAAAACTCCATGAACATAGCTCCAGACCTGTAATGAACATTCAGAACATGCACATATACCTGCAATGAAGAGAGGCAAGAAGAAAGCAAGCAAAAATGAGCAAGGATGGACAAATGCATCAGGAAACACATTTTTTGTTGCTCCAGAAGTTTGCACAGAACATAATTTCAATAATAAAAGGAAAAAAAATGCCATTACAGAGTAGGGGAGGAGGTTCGAACTCCATTTTCAACCCTAGAGAAGAAAAGAAGGGAGGGCAGAGCTGAAAAGATGAACAACCCTTTAGAAAGAAGCCCCTCTTTACAATTTATAGGAAGAATGAGAGAGGGAAGATAGAGGAAAGTCAGATCTACCCCAACCACTTCTAGGTCACATTTAATTTATCTCATTATGGCGGTGGGTGAGAACCCTGGCAAGAGCAGCGAACTGTATTTTGCATTAAAGCTGGTTGTTGAAACGTCAGTTCTGGCCATTACCACGCGCCAAAGACGTTTCTTGATTTTCTCCCTCCAAACTGAACCAAAATGTAAGATTGACCTTGGAATCGTGTAGATAATTTCACCAGATTTCCATTTGATATAAAGAACGTGAAAATCTGAGCTCTGGATCGAAAGTTATGGCGATCTGAAGATTTAGGGCAAAAAAAATAGGCCAAAACGGATCGGCGGGAAAATATTTGAATTTTTCCCGCGCCCTACCACTTGGATGACACGTGTCAGGATCTGATTCATCTGTGGGTTCATCCTTTGAAAATTCCTTTCGGGCCTCCTTAATTTCTTTCCACTTGGACACGTGGCATTATTTTATTGGTTTGGGCCTGGGGAGCGCACTTAGTCAACTTTTCAACCTTTTGTATTTTTCACTTTGGGCATGTTTTCCCATTTCGTCCCCGCAGGTCTTTCAGCCATTTTCACGTCCCGCGTGGTACGATTTCATTGGATGCCGGCCCTGTCCTGACAAACTCCCTTTGGGACAAATTTCCTCTGGAACCGCCTGATCTAGGCTTGCTTGTTCCGGGCCGATGAGGTGAAGACACGTGGCAAGATTTGATTCGCTCTCGGCTCCTTCGACTTTTCGCGTCCTGCGCGTACTTTTGGCCCGAATGTCCCAAACAAAATTCCTTTGTTTCGGCAAAACTGGCCTGTTCGTGTCATCCACTTACTTTTGTCCCAGACTATCCTGGACTGCCTGGGACAAATTTCTCCGGCCCGCCTGAAATGGACTGCCTTTCAGCTTTTCGGTCGGTCCGCGTCCCTTCGTGTAATTTTGTCCCGGATGTCCCAGACTGCTGAAACAAGACTTAGGCAACTGCATTTTTTTCGGCCGGGGCTTTTCGCGCCGGTTCGCACCCCAACGTCCCAACTGTCCCAAGGACTGGCCTAGACTAGCCGACTTAGTACGACCCAATTTTTGCAACCTTATTTTTACATTTCTTCCATTTTTTCTCTCGTTGGGATTTCTTCTTGGGTGGGAGAGTTAGAAGAGAAGCCGAGGGGACCCCCAAAAAACATGATTTTGGGCCTTGAATCAATCTATCTGCATAATCTGATGCATGTTATCAAATTTACCCTGGGGGGTGAATTTTGGATAAAAATTTGGCAACTCAGTGGGGTCATCCGCCTGCTGGATGAAGTGATCAGTGGGCTGAAGCATCCATTGGGCATGGAGTCATGAGTAGTAACCTGCAAACTGATCTAAACTTTGAAAAACTCCCCTCTGAGCCACTTGGAAACCCACTGAAATGGAGTCGTTCTCACCAAAATGCCACTGAAATGGACTGTGCAAGAGCAAAACCAGCACCACAAAAACTATGTACAGAACTGAAAATCATACATGCTCCAAATGGAACATGCAGAGTGTGCACAAGCACTTCTTCTGCTAAAAGCAAACCTACCTACTCTACTCTAACTGGAAGCAAAGGCAAGCTAAACAAACTCTGCAATTGGTTGTGAGAAATAGCTTCCCTTTCTCAAAAGTGGCAGCCATGCAATTGATTTGGAGCTGATCATGGCTGTTAGGATGAGTGGAAAATCAACAAGAAGCTGGTCTTCCACCCAAATCATCAAGGTATCAGCTGAAGGAAAATTCAATACCTCTTTTAGTTGCTCTGCATTTGGATTGAAGAGGTATGACAGCTAGTCCTTGGTACTTTGTAGCTCACCCTCATGCTCAGAAGCAAGCATGACTGGTTGTGACTTCTCCTTTGGCTCTAATGAAGCCAAATACCTGATTGGGCAAGGTCTGATCTGTTTGATATGCCCATAGCTCTGATTTTCAACTCCAAAAATGGAGTCTTCTTGTAGACCTTCTTGAATGGATGGTGTGGAAGCAATGGTAAAATTCTTTCTGTCCTTTCTCTTCCTCCAATGAAGAACATGAAAGATTAAAATCTTCCAATCTTCATTCCAAAGAGCTGTTATAAGATGCAGGCTGCTGCAAATGAATGTTCTCCTTCATGACAGCAGACTCAAGTGTTTGGAATGTGGATGATGAAAGAGAGAATGGTGGAAACTCAACCGGCTCTTCTCCATCAAAACAGTCCTCCAAATCTGACAGATAAACTGCCTCATGGCTGTCCTGCTGCAAATGCTCCACTTCCTCCATGGTGTCTTCTTGATCTGTAACTTGACCACCATGGTTTCTTTCACCCTCCAACATTGAGTTTGAGAGATCAAACTCCTCTTCAGTACTAGAACTTGAGAGAGGTGAAGTAGAAAGAAGAACTGAAGGTTCTCCTGTAGCCTGCTTTGTGCTCAAAGCCCTTGGATCTACAATTTCTCCTCCACAACTAGAATGTGCTCCTCTTCTTTTGGATCTGGAGCAGCTTCTCCTTCCTCTACTACTTGAAGATAATCTTGCTCTTGATAGAACTCTTCCTCCAGCATGAAGTTTGTCAAGTCAAACTCTTCGATCTGTTGCTCTAGAGGACAAGTTGGGACTGCAAGATCTTCTTCTAAGATTTCTTCCTCTATGGCTGATTGTGCAACTTGAATTGAATCAGCATTCCCTTCAAATAGAGTGCCAACATGGACACTACTTTATGAGAAAACTGACTGTTTTCTGAGAAAACTGACCGCTGATCTGCTTCTTCTTTTTTCCCTTCCTCTGCTGCCAAAAAATCAGTTTTAACCACCATTTGTTCAACCTTAGCCTCTTCTGTAGGTTTAACCATCAAGGGGATCTTTGTCATCCCAAATTTGGCAGCCCAAACCTTCAAGCTCTTAATCATTTCTTCTTTTCTTGGCTCTTCCTCTTGCTGTCCTTCATGACTGATTTTTGCAATTTCTTCTTCCCCACATGGAATTGGGAATGCAAGAGGAGGGATGGGTTGTAACTCAATTGATTTGGAAATTTTTTGTGGTGGTAGAGGAGGTGAAACCTCTTGTTTCTTTGGAGGGAGAGGTATTTATTTTAGCTCTTGTGGAGGGGATGACTTTTTGGAAGGAAAAAGGAAAGAAGAATTGAGGTGTGGTGGAAGACTAGAGGTGGAGAAATGGGATCAACATTTGGGACAGCAAATGGAGAGTTTAAAATTTGCAATTCCAAATGAGATGATGTTGCTTGAGTAATGGGAAGAGAAAAACTAGATGATGGTGTAGAACTTACCCATTGACAAGGTTGTTCAACACCAAGTGTATAGGCCTCTATTTCTGCTGTCCATTGTGCAAGTTGGGGCAGCATCTTTATCATGAAGTCTAGCTTCTCCTGAGGGCTGAAGTGTCTTGGAAAAGGGCCTCCCCATGGACAAGGAGTCCTGCAACCAATTCTGAAAGCTCTCATTTGAGCTGTTGCTCTGGACTGCACCATCTTTACCTCCATCTTTTGGATTTTCTCCAACAAACCAGCATCTTGCATCTGATTGTCTTCATTATATGCATACTCTTGCTCTTGGAAAGCTCCATAGCCAAACTGATTTTGGCATTGCTGCTCATATGGGTATGCATGCTGATTTTGAATTTGTTCAAAATGCTGATTTGGAGGATTGTAAAAAACATGTTGGAGGTGGGAAACATTGCTGCTGTTGTAAATGTGAGTTCCATGATGGAAATGAATTCATGATTGCACAACTTCATGGAATGGAAAAGAATGAAAGGGATGGAAGAAAGGATGGATGGAAATGGATGGAAGACGGGTCTGCAACTTCAGAAATGGGTTGCTGATCAGATGGAGTCGCCAGATGTGTTTGCAAGTGCCTCCAAAGGCTGAAATCTTCACAGGAACACACCAACCTGCAAAAGATGAAGTGGAAGACCTCTAATGTCCCACCGAGCATGCCAAAACTATTGGCGCAGTCGCACGGTGGCTTAAAATTTGTTGTTGATAATGAGACACTCTGAAAGATGAAATAATATAACCTCAGTGTCCCTGGGCGTGCTAAAATATTGATGCAAAATCACAGTACCCCTAGGTTGATCAGGCTTCTAAGTTGATCATACTAGCATCCAGTGTGATTGCACAACATGGAATCCTTTCTCCAAGTGTGGGACTTGCAAAAAATGAGAAAGGATCTCCAGAGAAGGCTGGTTCCTCTTCCTAAACTACCTGCCACAAGCTATTCCAGTGCAGGAAAGCTAATCTAATCCTAATCTAACCATGCCAAGGAGACAGAGAGAGAGAGAGAAAGGGAAAAACAGAGCCTACACTAAAACGGTGATACACCAGAGAAGGAAAATGTTGAACATCTATCAAAACTGCCATGGAACAAAGAGAGGTGAGCAATGGGAAGGATGGACAGATGCATCACAGGCCCAAGGATAGATTTCACACAGAAAAATGTCCCAAAACTCCATGAACACAGCTCCAAACCTGCAATGAACATTCAAACATGCACAAATACCTGCAATGAAGAGAGGCAAGAAGAAAACAAGCAAAAAATGAGCAAGGATGGACAGATGCATCACGAAACACATGTTTTTGTTGCTTCAAAAGTTTACACAGAACATCATTTTAATGGTAAAAGGAAAAAAATGCCATTACAGAGCAGGGGAGGAGGTTTGAACTCCATTTTCAACCCTGGAGAAGAAAAGAAGGGAGGGCAGAGCTGAAAAGATGAACCACCCTTTAGAAAGAAGCCCCTCCTTACAATTTATAGGAAGAATGAGAGAGGGAAGAGAGAGGAAATGTGAAAAGATCTACCCCAACCACTTCTAGGTTGCATTTAATTCATCTCATTATGGCGGTGGGTGAGAACCCTGCTGCAAAAGCGGCGAACTGTATTTTGCATTAAAGCTGGTTGTTGAAACGTCAGTTCTGGCCATTACCACGCGCCAGAGACGTTTCTTGATTTTCTCTCTCCAAACTAAACCAAAATGCAAGATTGACCCTGGAATCATGTAGAGAATTTCACCAGCTTTCCATTGATATAAAGAACGTGAAAATCTGAGCTTTGGATCGAAAGATATGGTGATTTGAAGATTTAGGGCAAAAAACAGGCCAAAACGGATCGGCGGGAAAATATTTGAATTTTTTCCGCGCTCTGCCACTTGGATGACACGTGTCAGGCTCTGATTCATTTGCGGGTTCATCCTCTGAAAATTCCTTTCGGGCCCTTCCTTAATTTCTTGCCACTTGGACACATGGCACTATTTTATTGGCTCGGGCATGAGGGGCACACTTTGTCCTTCGAAACATTTGGTATTTTTCACTTTGGGAAAATTTTCCCATTTCTCCCCCACCCTCCGCCACTCAAGTGCCACATGGCATGATTTCATTGGACACGGGCCCTTCCTGACCATTTCCCTTTTGTTTTTTTCCCTTTGGAAACTTTTTCAAAATTTTCCCCCAGGGCCGATGAGGTGAAGACACGTGGCGAGATTTGATTCATTGGCGGCTCTTTCGGCTTTTCGCGTACACGTACCTTTGGCTCGGATGTCCCAAACTATCTAGGAAAAAAAGTCTCTGTTTCGGCCAACTTGTTCCTCTTTGAGGTGAAGACCGGTTCACTCTTTCGGCTTTTCACACATACTTTTGTCCCAATGTCCCAGACTACTGCGTGAAAGTCTGCCTGGGGGAATCGGCCGGTTCGCGTCCTCCGCGTACTTTTGGCCCAGATGTCCCAAACTGTCTTGGACAAATATCTCCGAACCGCCCGAAATGGACCGACTTGCGCCAAACCGGCCGATCCGCGTCCCACGCGTACTTTTGGCCCGGATGTCCCAGACCGCGTGAAACAAGACTTAGGCAATTTTTTTCATTTTTTTCGGCCTGATTCAGGCTTTTTGCACGTCCGCACTGCGTCCCGATGTCCCAACTGTGTCTGAGAGACCGCCTGGAATAGGACTCAGCCGATTTTTGCGCTTCACGCCCCAATTTCGAACCTGTCTGACCTGGAAGGACTTAGCCGAATTTTCACATTTTTTCTGCAAGCTTTTTTTTGCATTTTCTCACCTTTTCTAACTTGTTGGGTTTTCTTCTTAGACAGGAGAGTTAGAGAGAAGTCGAGGGAACCCAAAAACATGATTTTGGGCTTTGAATCAATCTACTTGCTTGGGACTGAATAATCTTATGCATGTTATCAAAATTACCCTGGGGGGTGAATTTTGGATAACAGGAAGCTTAGGATACAGACTGAATACAATGCAAGTAGGAGAGGGATAGCGCAAGAGTACAGAGCTTGGCTTATGTAATTTCTAGCAGGATTTATTACGAGTCATGCAACATAAAACGTCCAGAACCTGAAACTATCCTGTTTGAAGAACAAAACCTGCAACTTTAATGGCTTCCTATTGACAAACAGACTATCCTACTCCAATGGATTGGATGAAATAATATCAGGAGCTTTGCACAAGATGTGATATGTGGCTTTCTAACAGCATGACAATGCTAACTAAGAATGTAATGGGAACTAAACTATGAATCCTAAGCAAAAAATAAAAGATTGAACTACTGAAATGAGAAAATGAGAGGTACAAATTTTGAGGGGCCATTTGCTTGAGCACAAGCCAGCTATTTATACCATTTGCATTTACCCAAGGTAAAAACCAAATTGATCTCTTAAACTATAAACAATGGAAAAACACTATTCCAGGGAATCAAAATCATTAATGCAAGCCCAAGGCAGTGAAAAGAAGCTGGTAAATGTTGAAATTTGTGTGAGTGTGTTAAAAGAGCATTCTGGAAAATGCGCAAAGGACTTGCCACCCTGAGCAGGGTGGCAAGTTACAGGACGGCTGCCCTGTCCAGGGTGGCGATCATGAGACCATCACTCAGTCCTGGGGCATCGGTTTCGTAACTAAAGGGCAAAAGGCAAAGAAAAGAGGAAGTGGAAGTTGAGAACAAACAAAGCGCGGGGGGGGGGCTAAGCGGGGCATGCGGGATGATAACGCATACTTGTAGATCCTTTTCCAGATCCCAAACACCTTGCGAGGAGATTTGTATCATCATTGGGGCACGTGTTACATTGTTTCGGTGGTGCAGTACCTTACAATTTTGGGTACGTAAAGTCTCCTCATCTTTTCCCATAGCACGGTTTTCTTAGGCATTGACATCATAATAATTATGTTTAAATAAATCATGTCGTATGTTCTCTTCATTGTTCCTGAGTGGGATCGGGTTTGTATTCTCCTTGGTGCCATTGGACTCTAGTGATGTTAGGATGTACCGTATGAACATGAGATTGTGTTAAATTGGTATAGGATGTGTTGAACAAAGAGGGTCTCTGATTTATTATTTGCCTTAACATATAATATTAGTAGTCGAATCCTACTAGTAGGATGGAGGATATTTGAAAGTGAAACAAAGGAAAATTTTTCTCAGTCCAGTAGGTTCTTAGGGTGTGCCTTTTTATAAGGGAAATTAGAAGAATAGTATTGGTGAGAAGGGTATTTTCCATTTTTTCACAAAATGTCTATTATCAAGATACATTATTTTCCAATTCAAGCGACTTATAGTTGTTTGTAGTTACATATTTGTATATTGTTCTTAGTTACATATTTTTATGCTTTCTCATAAATTTTCCCTTTTCCAAAAAAGAGGTCACATGGCAGAATTTATCCGTGGTTCCTTTTGGACCCACCTTAGGACACGTGCCAGGCTCATTTCTCAAGGGTGAAGGTGCGAAGAAAAATGTGAAAATTTTATATTTTTTCAAAGGGTCGTAAAAAAATCAAAAGGAAGCCCTCAAGCCCACTTTAAATTCAATCTTCCATGTGGACGACCCAAATTCCAAAGTTGAGACCAATGACAGTTGTGAGTCTAAATATGATTTTCCCCCCATTTTTCTAAAAGATGTTGGAAGTGTGAGTCTTCATGATTTCTTGGTATTTTCTACATGCCAAACAGAAAGGTGAGTTAAATTTGATATCTAAGTTTGGTGGGGAAGATTGGAGATGTCTTTCGCCATTAAAATGGTCTGACTATCGGGCTGATCTGATTTTCCATTTTTCTTCTCTCGAGCACACAAGGAGTACAGATTTGACAGATTAGGGGCGAAAGTGGTTGTTGAATGGAAGGAAGACTGATTTTCCAGAGGAAGGAGTTGAATGCAGGAGATATTCAAAGAGATCTTCCCCCTGAGCACTTGGCGACTTTTTGTCGATCCGATTCTAGGAATTGTGATCATGATCATGGCAAGCACTGGTGCATTCAATGTCTATTTTTGTCTTTTAGGAGGAAGACCTCTGTTGTAAATTTATAAATGGCACAAATTTATCATGGTTTAAATGGTTAGAAAGTCAAGGGTCGGGACTGATTTTTCTAGTAGAAAAAAAGCTTGATAGAGCCCATCTTTTTGAGAAGCCATTTGAGAAGCATGGTATATTTCTTTTGTATTGAATCTGATAGTGTCAAGGTGGTTGTGAGTGTACATCCATTGAAAAGCTCTAAGATTATTCTAGAAAATTTCCCCTGCTGATAGATTTAATCAAATTCGAGTTATTTTGTGGTCTTGAGAAAAATGTGTTTGTTTTATTTCTAAATGTTTACAAATAGTTTTTCTTGTTCCTGTTGCAATCTTGTATCAAAATCTAGTCTCAATCACATAGGTCTCAATCCTTGTGATAGTTTAGTGGCATCTACAATTTCATTTCTCAGAAGAGTTTTTCATCTGGGAGTGGAATAAACGATTTAAAATCACTTTTCTTTCATTTGTTGATAGAGATTATCTATAAGCCTTGGGTGTACCTTAGGCATGATTTGGCTTAGATCTTGGATGCTTTGTTGGGTTTTCTAACTCAAGCCTTTGTGATAGAATCTCAAATATTTTGTGAAAAAGTGCTAATCTGGGCCTCCATTGAAGCACATATTCTAGTTAAAGAAACATTTTAACTGTTATGTTGCATTCTGTTCGTTTAACCTTCCATTTTGTAAGATTCCTCAAGGATCTAGCGAGTCAAGTTCATCCTGCCTCATCTCCAACCAAAACATTTATTCAAAAACAACCAATCCTACCTGTACTACCCTGTTTTTCATGTGTGTATACAAATCCATAATCTTTGTTACCAAAACAAGTAGAAACAATCAAGATCCCAAATGTCTTTAGTAACCTTTTCCTTGTTGTGAAAATATCTCCATAATCTGGAAGTGACAACTCGTGAGAGTCAGATTTGGTGTGTTGATCATATTTTCCCAAGGTCTTCTCTATAAAATTTGTGTAAAAGAAGTATTTACCAGCATTCTTCAATAATAGAGGTTACAAAATAGGTTCTCTTACCTTGGTTGAAAGGCACAACCTAAAATATTTAGGATCAGATCACATCCTTTTAAGGTGTTACCCACTCATTTCGAAACTTGAGTGCTAACAAGTCAGATATCTTGCTTCCCCAGCTACAAAATGACATACACAATCATCTATCTGCCTCTGAGTGTCCTGTCAAATCCATGATGTTGATCTTTTTCATTGAAGGAGATTAAATTTGGGTACCAACACCTGATACTTCTAGCCATCAAGTATATTCTTACACAATAGGAGTTTGTAACTAAGAGAGGAAATTAGGTAGCAAAAGTCCAAGAATATGACCTTGATATCAAGCCAACTAAGCTAGTCCGGGGTAAAGGCTTATGTGAGCTTATTGCTAAAGGAGCTGATAAAAAATTGTCCAAAGAAGAAGTTGATGTTCTAATGGTTTCCTCTTCCTCAGTTCAACAGATGAATGGTATGTTGATATTGCACATTTTCTTACTCATAGAGAGTGTCCATCCCACTTGAGTGCCAAGGAAAAGAGGGCTACTAAGCTAATTATTCCCTGCACAATATGTATTATGGGAGAATGCTTTGTTCAAGCGAGGCATAGATGGAAGATTCTTGAAGTGTGTAGACAAAGAGCAACAAAAGAAGTTGTTCTCAGCTTTTCACAAGGCTTGTGGAGGGAATTTCTCTTCTTCTGTCGCTACCCAAAAAATCCTTCGTGTTGGGTACTATTGGCCTACATTGTTCAGAGATGCATCAAAATGGGTAGGTAAGTGTGAAGCCTGTCAGACTTTTGTTGGGAGACCTAAGTTGGCTGCTTTTCCACTAAAGCCAGTAGTGATTGATGAGCCTTTTCAATAGTGGGGATTGGATTTCATTGGAACTCTTAACCCACCTTCCAGTGCTGGACATACTCATGTGCTAACTGCTACAGACTACTTCACAAAGTGGGTAGAGGCTATTCCAGTCAAAAGCACTACTTCTGAGGTGGTGTGTAATTTCATTAAAGAGAACATCTTGATAAGGTTTGGGGTACCAAACAAGATTGTGACTGATAATGCTTTGAATTTTTCTTCTTCTGAGATGATGGATTTCTGCTATGCTTATGGAATTTTCCTTGCTCATTCTTCAGACTACTACCCCCAAGGGAATGGACAAGCAGAATCAACAAATAAGAATCTGGTAACCATCGTTCAGAAGCTTGTCAATGACTCTCAGAGGAATTGGCACAAGAAACTTTATGATGCTCTCTAGGCAAGATAGAATTACACCCAAAAGAGTAATTGGGATGTCTCCATTTCAAGTGGTGTATGGTGTTGAAGCTCAGTTGCCAGTAACAGTGGAATTACCAACCTTGCACTTAATGAAGGCTATTGAAGATTCAAGTTTTACCAGTTCCTTGGACAAGAGGATCATGTATCTCCAGAAGCTGGATGAAGACAGGTTGCAGGTTTTTGATAGAATCTCAGCTCATCAACTGAGGGTGAAAGATTTGTTTGACAAGAAATCTAGACCCAAATATTTTCAAGTGGGAGACATTGTTCTGCTATGGGACAAAAGACATGAACCTCGAGGAAGCCATGGTAAGTTTGATTCTCTTTGGCTTGGTCCTTTCAAAATCAGGCACTTTGCTAGAGAAAATTATTTCTATTTGGATTATATGGATGGATCTCCTCTCCCACTTCCTTATAGTGGGAATTATTTGAAGTTGTTCAAGTCCTAGGTGACTAGGCAGTCCTTCTGTATATTGTGTACAGTGTTTTGGTTTTTGGTCATTCCTTTGTGTTTTGTTTCTATCTTTCCTTTTTGGTTTGTTTCCCTTTTATGTGTTTTGTCTTCTGTATTGGTTTTTCCTTTGACTCTATTTTCCCAATGGATAAGGCACTGGTCTACTTTCCCAGAGTTTTTCTATGGTTCTTGATCTTGCCTCGTTCCTCTGTCAAGTCATCCCTAGAAAGAGCCAGCTGTTGTCGCCCTCAAAATTCCCCTCTTTTGAAGTCAAGTTTTGAAAATTTTGAGTCGGTACCTTGGAGTAATCTGTGCTTTTGATTGAAAATATTTTCCTTCATTCAGATGTCATTGTCAATCCTTCTCTTTGGCTATGGATCACGTCGAGCCTGGTATTGTTTGCAGTTTTTCATTCCATGGAGAACAATTTGAAATTCAGGCATAAAGGTGGGGTTTTCCCTTTCATTTTTATTTTTCCACAGTCATGAATGATGGGCGTATCTTCCCTATCAATTTGTGCCCCAACATCCATGGGTATGTGGACATCTCTGATTGGATGCGGCGTGGCGGGTTTATCTTTTAAACTTGTCACTTTTGTTATTTGTTGCAAAAGTGTCAAATTGGCCCCGTGGCCCGAAGGATCCTGATTGGATGTTTCAAGCAGTAGCAGAAGCCTCCATGCATCTCAATGGTGTAACTCCAAGGGTAGGACCCAAGGGACAGTCCCCAAATGAGCGTAGGCTTTCCACATGTCCCAGGTCTGAAAAGAAGACAGAACAAGCCCAAATCGGCTAAGTATGGAAGGTTCAGTGGATGGCGCCATGTGTCTCATCAGTGTAACTTCAAGGGTCGAAGCCAAAGGGTGGTTCCCCAAACTTGTGCCAGGCCGCCACGTGTCCCAGGTCCAAAAAGGGACAGAGCTGAATCATTTAATCGACTAAGTATAAGAGGGTCGTACAACCTCCACGTGCCTCAATGACGTAACTTCAGAAGTGAGACCCAAGGGAAAGACCCCAAATGAGGGCCAGCTTGCCACGTGGTCAGAGTAAAAAAGAGACAAAGTCAGCCATTGAAGAGTCCAGGACCGGCGGAAGGGGCCACGCGTCAGCTCAGTGCCCTTTCAGGGAGTGAATCCAAAGCGAAAACTCAAATGAGCACCATCTCTCCATGTTTCTAGGGTCTAACAGAAGTCAAGTGGGCAGCAGGCCTGAATTGGATAAGTATAAAAGAACCGGTGGAAGTCTCCACGTGTCTCTTCGGTGTAAATTCAAAGGAAGAATCAAGAGTGGGTCCCTAAGTGTGCGCGGGCTTGCCACATGGTCAGAGTCAAAGGAGGGGTAGAGATGGCCCTCGGAATTGACTAAGTATAGGAGAACCAGTGGAAAGCCCCACGTGTCCCTTCCGCACTCTTTCAGGGGGGAAATCCAAAAGTAGGTCCCAAACGTGTGCCAGCTCTCCATTTCCAATGTCCAGGTCCAAACAAAGTCTCCAAATGAGCAGGAAGCCTCCACATGTCCCGGGTCAGACATAAAACCTTCCCAAACAAAGGGACTTAGTAAAAAAACAAAAATACTGAACTGGCCCGCAAAGGGACACATGGCCATGTTTCAAACGTTAGCGGAAAGGTGGGCCCTTTTTGTGTTTTGATGCTTTGAAAATTCAAAGCTGGAAGGCGGCACCGTCAGAGTGATTTGGGAATTTTGGCTTTGTTTCCATAAAGAGCTTAAAGTTATAAAGTGACTCGCGGCCCCGCTCATGCCAAGGGATAAAGTCAAATGTTGAGCCCACATCGAAAGTCAAAGCAGGGAGGCGGGTCGGCAGAGCAATTTGAGTTTTTGAGCCCACGTTGAAAAGAGTTAAAATTACAAAAGTGAGCCGTGACTCCATCGCCACTCAAGTAAAGCCACGTGTCAGGCCTATATCAAAAGTGGATGGGTGGGCCAAAATGTTCTGAAGTGCCATTTCTCTAAAAGGCACAAAATACAAAAGGCGTCCTCAGGCCCACTTCAGTTTAAATCTCTCCCACGTGGATGACTCAAATTCAAAGTTTGCAAAGGCAGGATGAATGGATGTGATTCAATGCGTCTAGTTTTTCCGCCAGGCATGGAAACGGCTGAGGCGTTAGAGAAGTTCAGACGTCAGTTTCTTGAATCAGTTTCATCATTTTTTGTAACCGAATGTAACCGTTCTTAGAAGCTATTTAATGGCTTCTCCACGCCATTGTTAGGGTTGGATCCTGGTACTCTGTAGATGTAATAGATTCGAAGTAATCAATACAGAAGTTTTTCCCTTTCTTCCTCTGTTATTCCTTCTTTCCTTGTCTAAAAATTTGTGAATCATCCATCTTTTATGATAAGAAACTTTGTGTTCTTGTTTATATGATTTCTGGAACTTTGTGTCTGTGGAATTATATTGTTATGAAAGTGAATGATTCTACTCTGCATCTCCCTGGCTCAATACGTATAAGGTTATACTCTGCCATCTATATTTCCTGAAGGTATTGTTATGTTCTTCCTCTCTCATCTCCTTAATTCTTCCATTCTTTCGTATTGATGATCTTTGGGCATAAAACGTTTCAAAGTATCAGGAATCCACACTTTGAAAGTTGTACATTTGTATATAAGTTTTGTTGCTTGCTTTCAATAAGGGAACCTCTCCCATTAAAGAGGAGGGACTTGTTGTCCCCTGACTGTGGTTTGTTAAAGTATCATTTTAAAAAACCCAACATATAGGAAATGATATAATTCGATATGCTTTCACTTCTCCTCTTGACATAGAAAATGATACAATTAAATATGATATATCTTCTATTCCTATTAAAATCAAGACTATTATAATTTATTATTCTATCACTCTTTCTTCTATATAAAAAAATACATATTATTATACAATTACACAAAAATCAATTACATTAACTAACATAACTTCTCTTCTTACTTATCTTCCAATTTTGACAAATCATTCCTAAACGGGCATCCCTCCGTTTTGGACATTCACATCACACTACCACGTGAAATTGCTAGTGTACTGTGTATACATTTCCGAGTAGAAACCGGTAATTTTCATTGTTAATGAATGGTACGTTGCTCGTCGGGATCCCTATCAATAATTGAGGTACGGAGTAGTCAATTTCTTTTAACTTCTTTTAATAATTGAGGTACGGACTAGATCAATAATTGAGGTACGGAGTGTATACATTTGGGAGTAGACAGCAGTAAACCTCATGGACGTTGAAACTTAAATAGAGCAAATAATTCTGAAGCCATTGCGAGTGTTTTTGAACGTTAGGTTTACTGATTAGAATCCATATAAAAACGTAACATTCTTACTTACTTGGGTGTTCACTCGTGCCCTCCAACTTCAATTCGTTTATTGACGATGATGAGAGAAGACATTCCGAGTCCAGTACTGAGTCTGCACGCAGTTGTGGTGCCCTTACCAGCGCAGGGTCACGTCAACCCTCTCCTTCATTTTGCCGACCTGCTGCGAGAACGCGGATTTTTCATTACTTTCGTGAATACAGAATGGTCTGAGAAACGCATGTTACAATCTTCCAAACAATTTTCTCACCGCTCCAGCTTCCGCTTTTTGTCATTCTCGGACGGCTTACCGCCGGAGCACGGCCGCACCGATCAACTGGGCGAGCTTATGGCAGCGTTGGCAAAGTGTGGGCCCGTCGTGGAGGAACTCCTTCGCCGCGACCATGGCAGCTGCAGTGGCGTTCCCCCGGTGACGTGCATCGTCACCGACTCTGCCATGTCATGCACGCTATCTGTGGCTGCTAATTTGGGAGTGCCCAGGGTCGTTTTCTGGTCTATTTGTGCAGCTGCCTCTATTGCCCAGATATACGCCAATGTGTTGCTTTCTCAAGGCCACATTCCTGTCCAAGGTGAGCACCTCTTCAACTTTTAACGCCCTATTATTGTCTTCTGGTTTTCAGAAATCGAAAATATAACACTTACGAAGTTTGATTGTGGTCGCAGTGAGCGAAGCTAAACGTCCGGAGAAACTGATAAGCGGTCTGCCGTGGAATATACCAGATCTATGGCCCACCGATCTCATGTCTTTCTACCGCGAGCAAAATGAATCCGATGTCATCTTCAAAGCGTTGTTGTATGAATCACATCAGTCGAATGAAGCGGACTACACGCTTGTCAACACTTTTGAGGAATTGGAAGGAAGGGATGCAATATCGGCATTATCCACTAACGGCTGTCCCGCTTTGGCAGTTGGCCCTGTGTTTCTCCCAAAAGTTCTGCAGGGAGAGGAGTCTAAGCTGGGCAGCATGTGGGGTGAAAACGAAAGCTGCCTGGAATGGCTGGACAAGCAACGCACGGGCTCTGTGTTATATGTTTCCTTCGGCAGCCTGGCGTTGAAATCTCAGCAACAATTGGACGATATTGCGTTGGGGTTGGAAGGGAGCGGGCACCCATTTCTGTGGGTTCTTCGCTCCGACATAGCTCAAGGACACACTGCTGTGTTGCCCGAGGGATTCCAAAAACGAACGACAGATCGGGCATTTATTGCGAGTTGGACGCCGCAACTCAAGGTGCTAGAGCATGAGTCCGTGGGGGGATTTCTGACGCACAGCGGATGGAATTCTACGTTGGAGAGTATAAGCATGGGAGTGCCGTTACTGGGTTGGCCTTGTTTGGCCGATCAGTTCCTTAATTGCAGATTCGCCAAAGAAATATGGAAGGTGGGTTTGGATTTTAAGGACGTGGATGTGGACGAGAACAGATTGGTGACAAGGGAAGAGGTTGAGAGTGCAGTCAGGGATTTGATGCAGAATGAGCTGCTGCGGAAGAGGGCTTTTGAGCTCAAGGAGGCGGCAATCAAGGCAGTCATGCCCGGAGGTTCTTCTTTCACAAACATCACAGCATTTATCCAAGATATGCTCGAAAAGGCAAAGTAACCTTCAGCTTTCGTGCGGGGGAAATTTTTTTATAGTATGTGTGTGCATGGAATTATAATTCATGACTCACATTTGTGTGATTCGTTTGTGTACGGGTACAACCTCTCCCCGGTTTATAAATCCTTCTTATTTTGCATTCTATTTTTAGATCAATTTAGTTGGGCGCTTTCCTCAACTAGTCTTACTTTGTATCTTCGAAAATGTGAATGTGAAAGAATATGTTAACACGTTTTATTTTATTATAGGTATTTCTTAGTAGGGACAAAGATGATTACTTTAGATTGGTTATTTTCTGGGTTTTTTTAGTTACTAAAGTTTAAAGTATGTAATGTATTAATGTTATTTATTATGTTGATAGATCTGTATAACTTGACTTAATCATTTTCGACACTTATCTTGTAGTTCTTTTCCTTGTATTTGATGATTGACAACTGATTGTATTATTGATTAAAAATAATTATAAATAGTTGTATTTGACAATTGACAGTTGGTTAGATTATCGATTAGTGATAATTGTTATAAATAACTCGACTAATAATAAAAAAATAAAAAATAAGTAGTTGTGCGGGAAGACAGTTCGAAGAATCTGAGGAGATTAATACAAAAAAAAATGATATTAATATGAATTGAATAGGTTTCATTCCCCTATAGGAGCAATCATAGAGTCGAAGCAATCAACAATTAATTTAATGGCAATTGGACAACCATTTTTCTGAATCAGTTTAGCAATAATTAGTTATTTCAGTGAATGTAGAACGTGGCAGAGAACTGTGCTAAATGATGCTCTCGCTAATAGCTGTCCTAAAATCTCTACCATTGTGGGGCGATCAACCTGCACACAGACAAATCTGTATCCCTTGTATCCCCTCTTTTTAATTTATTCAAATTGCCTTATCTAGATCTGTATTTTTACCTTACATGGTTTCATTTGTCTCTTAGATGAAAGGAAACTTTTGGTTGCCGTTGTTTTGTTTGTATATGCTGAGGAAGAAGAAGAGCGAGGTTGGGAGGAGGGCACTTCATTTGGTGTAATATTTGGTTGTATTGGTTTGGATTCTTATGTATACCTGTGTAACATGCTCTGTAATCCTTCTAACACCATTATCAATGTAGGCAACAACTACCACTTCACTATTTGTGTTCTTTCTGTTTTATTTTGAGTAGTTGTTTTGTTAAGACTGTGAGAGTACCTTTCCTGCTATTCCACTCATGACTCTACAAGATTTTTTGTGTGACTCTTCCCATGTGTGAAACCCCCAAGTGTCCACACCGATCCGTTAATTGTTTAAGCGTCCTCCTTCGTTGCACCAAAATGGGAGACAAGAAAATGCCTCTTGAAATGTCTGGAAAATTACCAAAAATAAAAATGCTTACATGGAGTGTTGTGTTTACTACATTTATTTTCAAATGGTTTTGTTGAATAGATTGGGAAACTTGAAGAAAATGTAAAAAAATTGGTGCATAGTTGAAGACATGTAGACTGAATATTAATAAAAGGGGGTGCCTCAACCAATTATAGTCTCACAGGCTGTAGTCATTATTGTGGGTTATGTTAAATAAAATTATCAAAAAGGGGGCCTAGAGCGGACTATTGGCGTTGCTAAGTTAATAAGGTTGTGAGAAAGGAGAACACTTTAGCAAGGGTCATCATTTCAGCTGTGTGAGCTACTTGATAAAATTCCTTAAAGGAATATGCTCGTCTTCTGGAGTGTGATGAGGAAAACATATTTCATTCTTACCATTATACTTCTAACTCGTGTAAAATAAAGAGTTTTGCGATGAGATATGGATACAAATGGAGGAATTGTGTTTTCACGCAAATTGTTGCCAGGATGTCTAAAGTTGATGCGGTCTTGTCAAATGTGGTGATGGTGAGTTTTGCATAAAAGGTGTGGATTTTCCCTTTTCTGTTGCACTAAATTTCATTTTTATCATTTCCTGTAATTGGAAATTAAATGATAATTATTAGGAAATGAACTCTAACCAATGATAAAACCTTACTTCAATTGGAACTATCAAACATAAAAAATATGACCTTGAAAGTTATGTACATGAGCATCATACCCAAATCTACCAAAAATCCAAAACTTCCAGCATGACCCTTGTGTATGGACACCATGGAGAACCTTAACCAAGTTGTTTGAACTTATTTAATGCCCTTCTGAGTCAATTTATAATCCCTTTTAGCATATTAGTCACTTGTGGTGACATGCTTTTTTTAATAAATTACGTGATCGGTTTCGGCTTTCGGTTACCACTTAGTTTGAGCCAAAATGAAAACCACTTCTACCTATCCCCAGACTGCCAACAAGAGAATCATAACCCATATTTATTTCAATGAAAATGCCTTTGGAGACTAATTTTTACAAGTGGTTTTGGGGCCCACTGGTCACTGAGTGACAAGAGTTGTTGTCACAATTACGATAACTAGCCCCGGAGTTTCCCTTGTAACTTGAGCTCTGCTCTTCGTAATAAAATTCCATCAGACACGATGAATTATATGTATATGGGAGAGTACATAGGAATCATCAAATTTTGTGTTCAAACTTAAAATGAGTGTTTTCAAGGCCCAATTTGTGAGCACTTTAGATGTTTTGGCCAGCTTGCACCAAAATTGTAACTTTAGCTAAACACACCTTCTAAGGGTTTTGTTGACTCCTAACTAACTGTGGAACCTTGTAGATATCATTTCCACACTTTATAGAGTATGAATTGATCAAATTATTGTATGAATGTTTTTTTGGGAAATTATGATGTTTCTCTCTCTTCCCTTTTCTCTTTCTAGAAGTAACTATGATATTTTGACTGGTTCTAAAAATGTAAATGAGTTATAAATGTTTATGGGTTGGAAATGAAATGAAAATTGGATAATGTATGTGGTTATGATATGATGAATAGAAAAGAAAATGAATTCCATACTTTCTCTCTCTTCCCCTTTCTCTCTCTAGAGATAATTATGAAAATATTGATTGGTTTTGAAAACGTAAATGGGTCAAAATGTATATGAGTGTGAAATGAAATGAAAATTGGTTACGAGATGTTATGGTGATTTGAAAATAAAATGAATCCTAGAATTTCTTCCTCCTTTCCTTACTCTTCTGTCAAAAAAAAACAATAGAATATGGAAGTGCGAATGTGGGAAGAAATGACCTCTCTCTCTCTCTCCTATCTCTCAACTCTCTCTCTCTATTCTTTCTATTGTGTTTGATTGTTTAAAAGGATGGATGTGTGTAATTTATGCTTGAGAGTAGGGGATTTCCACACCATTCCTAGGACTGACCCTGTGTTGGTTGTAGGTACTTCGAACAAAAGGAATTTCAGGATGTGATATGTTGTAATTAATGATTCCTCATTGTAAAATTATTTTCATCTTGGAATACATGTAATACCATAGAATAATGATATGTATTGTTGTTCGAATAATTTATCTTTGTACATTTTGAAACCTGGAATACCGTTGTGGCTATATTTTATAGTGTCGAATTGGATGTGAAGTTGTACTCAATGTTGTACCTATGTTATAAAGATATTAAACTAATCTTTTGTTATGTTAATTATTGGTTTATTTCCTTAACACCCACAATGCTAGGTAGAATCTCATCTCATCAAAACTATCAAAATTAAAAGAATGATTTATAATTCCTATTGTACTTCCTCCCCCCATTTGATTCTTTTTCCAAGGGTATAAAACACTGATCATGATAATAAAATACTCTAATCTCATTAATCATCTTCTTACTTTTGCACTAAGACGTCTTATTAAGGTCCATTTCCTTGATATTTTATGAGGTGGTGCATATATGTTGTGAAACCTATCATATTGGGATGAGTGAGGTGATCATGTCCTAGGTGTTTTAGGTATGACCATATCCTGAATAAGTTTAACCCTCTTGTGCATAATTTCCCTTGGTACCCTAGTGGGTGGAAAAAGCCTTGCAAGATAGTTGGTGGTTATACCTACGATTGATCTCTTGTGAGATCTAAATTTTGTGAGTCGAGAATACATGTCGAATTTATTTTGTATTTACCCAACAATTGAAATAGGTCCTTAGGAGAATTTTGAAATGCATAAGATTGTTTGGGATATCTCTCTTGCAATATACACTTAATACTTGTGTGTCTAAGAGCAATGAAATGAGTTGTCTTGTGTGAGGTCATACTCCTGTAGTCTTAAATCCCTAAGTGTTACGTAAGTGTTATAGGAATTACATTTGTTCCAAAATGATGTTAATATAGGACCAAAGTAACCGCGTAAATGTAGTTAGTACAAGGGTAAATAAGATTAAACTAGGGAATGACCGCTACGAAAAATGGTACGCCATTGAGTGATGTCAAAACCAACTAAAATGTCTTATGTGACTATAAAATGAATGTAATAAAGTAGAGCTCCATGAATGATACAACAACCTAATAAATCAAAAAACCAAATATGATGCATGATCACAAGCTTTGTATGCATAAATGTGGATTAAACAATGATGCTAATGAAAATAATGAAATGTAGCCTTGAGAATGGGATACCTTTAGCTGTAGCCAAGGTCTTGTGAGTTAAGGAAATTTCACTCTAGTTGGACTTGTAAAAGTTAGTAGAACCCTTGGTGTAGATAGGAATATATTAAACCTAGGATCACTCAGGAAGTAGAATTTATGGTCGAAACATGTAATTAACCCATTTCTATTGAGAGTAAATCCTTAAGATGATGAAATATAAGTAGTTTGAAATGTGAAATTAGTCACTTAAATTCAAATAAAAATCTCTATAACGGGAACATAGGTGTAATGTACCCTTCCATGTGCAATATGATTGTGAAAATATGAATTCCTGATTGGAGCAATGGATTGTGAATCAAGAATGATACAACTTAATTAGTTAACCCACATAGTTTGTTGTAATAACTTGAAGATGAAAAGAGTGTATTGTTAGTATTAAACAATGACTATGAAATGAACTCAGGATAGGTTTTCTATTGATCTAGTAACCTTCCTTTTTCTTCCTGTGAATTTTCCTCCTTGTAACGAGAGTATTTTTCCAAACCAAGTAAACAAAAATCTTACAAACAAATCCTTAAGTCAAATATTAGAAGACACATGTGTGTATATACGTTCCTAATCACAATCATGCTATATAAAGTTATTTCCATAAGAGAAACAAGAAAATTCTAAAGGAACCACTATAGGTGAAATGTTAAACAAAAACATGCAGCCTAGTTGTAAGAGGAATGAAGGGTCCCATGTTATGTATTCTTCACACAATTATAATCAACTAGTAAAAATAGGATTGTAATAAATAGTTCACTATGAAAAATAATGTGTTGTGGGAAGTGCCTGTGAGTAAGTGTATATTGTAGTGGGTCATTGTTGTACTTTTTCATTTTTGGAAATGTGGCTTTGATGTGTATATGATGTTATCATGTTGTCTATGTGGGTTGAGGTTTTGTGTAAGTGTCTTATGTGATGTTAAGTTTATCTATTGGAGCCCATGTGTGTTGTGTAGTGAGCATTAAAAGTAAAAAAAAATTATTCGGATAAATTTACTATTGTATTTTGGTGTTGAAAATGTGGGCATGACAGTTGGTATCAGAGCGGAGGTTCATACCCTTGAACCTTTGGGACAGATTGGAGTTGTGATGGTTATGCATGGTGGTGGAGATGGGAAGTGTAATGTGATAGTATTGTTGTGATGTGTCAACTTGTAATTGTGATCATGTGAATGCATCTGTTGTGTTTCCACTTGGTGTGCATTATCTGTGTTGTCGATGTGTATGGTGATGAGAGTTTTTTCTCTCTCTCATGGATTAAATGTGTATTACCCATACGTTACCACCTTGTTGGGTGAAAAAAATGTTAATGTGAATGGTGAAAGTGTGGTGGTGTTTCTTCATCTTTTGATGTTGTGCATGTGTATTAATGTGATGTGTACCAAAGGTTGGTTCCTGATATTTTGTATCATACCATGTTGTTTCCACCATATTATGATGTATCATGATGTATGTCATGACATTTGTTTTGTAATTGTGTATATTTATTGACATTAATCACTATATTCATCTTATCTATGTATTCATGTGATATGTGATAAAATGTGTTCATGAATTTGGGGAGTATGGTGATCATATGACCCTATTTTATGTTGTACTTGCACTTTTGGTGCATTGTGTGGAAATGTTGTGTGTTGTAAGTTGTGGAACATTGTTATGTTATACCCTATAATTTTACCAGGCGTAAAGACACTATGGTTATTTTTCGTATACAACATTGTGTTAGTAATGTAGTTATGTGCTATGTTTTTTACCTTACACTAACTGACCCTAAGGGAAGCAATCATTAAGAGTGTATGTGTGGAGAGAGGAGGCATGGACCAGGTTTTCATAACCTTGAGCCGAGTATGAGTTAGGAAGTGGAGTCTCATGTAGACTGAAAACCCACTTCTATCTGTTTGGTATACTTCAAGCTTGCTCAGTATATTGTGGATGCGCACCACCTTAGACTCAACTTATGTAAACTAGAGTCCCTTCTCTCTCCTATGTGGGTTTTCCATCAAACAATCCTATGTGATATTGACTATGTGGATCCTCGTATATGTGATTGGGAGATATATGGAGATATGATTATTTTGGTTATATATATTTTGGTGAGTTGAGGCTTGGTATCCGAGTGCCAACAACTTGATGAGTACCCCTTTAGTGGCTGCAGAAAGGCCACATAATGATCGTAATGTGATATTTCTATGTTCATATTTTATTTGTAAATTGATCATTTTCTCTTTTCTTGTCAGAACCAGTATTTTTCTTGATTGATGTATTCTTAATTTTGGGCATTTAATTTGATTTGTGCTTACCAAAGGCCTTCACATTACTGTGTCTATTTAGCCATTTGTTTTGCTTATTTTAAAATTTTCTTTTCATGTTTAAAAGTTTTATATCCTAGCCCAAGGCTTGGTATTTTTTCCACTTGGCATTTGAAATGGATTTTTATGTTGGGTCTAATGTCGTTATGTGTTGGATTAGGGTCATAGGATTCACCATGGAGTGGTTGGACCTATGGACTGCTTTGTTGTATGGGGGTATGCCCCAAGGGGGTCATAGGGATGTGTAGTTTTGAACTACAGGTTACTATGCCACTTGGGTGGAGGTGACGGGGCTCTATGTGCCTAGGGCCATAGGGTGACCCGACCTCATTAAATGGAGAAATAATGAGATGGGGCTCTATGGTTGAGTGACCTGATATGGAGAAATAAGTTGATGGGGCTCTATGCTTGAGTGACCCGATATGGAGAAATAAGGAGATGGGGCTCTATGGTTGAGTGACCCAACTATGGAGAAATAAGGTGACGATGGCTCTATGGTGAGTGACTCAGGCTTGTTTTGGCACTATGATTCTTTCTTTATTGGGAAGCATATGGAGTGGCAGTTTTGGGAGACTTATGGAGTTGTGTGGAAATGTCTTATTCTATTTTGAGACTATGTTTCTTTGTGTAAAAATATAAATTCTCCCTTTGTGACATCTTATCATTTGCATTCTTGCATATCAAGTGAATATATTCCTGTATTGTGAAACATGATGAAACTTTTTATAACCTTCACATCAGACCATACCATATGAGAAAAAGTATGAAAAGAACCTTGTATAAAACAATCCTAAAAGGAAATGCTTGTAGCCAATCATTCTTACCTTGTCTTCCAAGATGAAAATAACCCTTTATACTTGAAAGCTACTGATAAAAATTTGTGTTGAAAATATTCTTGTCATGTTCAAACAATTGGAAATAACCGTAAATCATACTTCTTTCATGTTAGCTCTCATATATGCCCTTTTCACTCCTCTATGTATCACCTCATGTGAAAAATGAGCTACCACCTCTGACCCTTAAACCATTTGGAAACTTGAAAAATATTTGTTTAAAACAATAAAAACTTGTTGGCATATGCTATTTGGTTATTGTTGGTGTAAGACGAATAATTTTGATGACTCATGTTGATGGGAGGTGGTAGCTCGTGCTTAGTACTTTGGAGATGTTATTTCTTGATATTTCTTGGATCACAGATCCTATTGGGAAGTTATTAATGTTGGTATGCCATATTGTGGTTCTTATGTTGATCTATGAGTTACTTTTGTGAGTCTTTTAAGGCATTGTTATGATTGAGGTTTGACGCTCCTCTTGGTTTGTATGTACTATTGGATATTGTCTTGGAATTGTGTGGGTAAAGTCATGGTTTTTGGTCATGTGTTACCATTTGTATTTGTGTTCGCGTGATGGTTCATTGTTTGTTAGTCACATGTGTGTGTTGGATCTATGTCTGTGACATAATTGTTGGAAATTATTTGTTATGTGGACTAATTGTTGTCTTTCCATGGTGGAATTAGAGGTTTTGTGATGTGATAAAGTCGTGAAAGTATGTAGTAAGATGTATTGTGGACCATTAGTGTTGTATTTGGGTCTTGCGTGGCATCTTGATGTCAGTTACTATTAGGCACCCACTAAAATAAATCAATTGAAATTCTAAAAAAATGAATATTAAGAGCTTGAGATTTAGAAATATTGTAAAGAAAAAGACTAATTGATTAATAAAGTAAAAGATAAATAACTACCAATCTTCACAAAAAAATGCTTATTTCACTAAATATGGACATATTCCAGTGAATCTAGACTCCAATATTTCAAGTATTGGAAGAAATCCATTTCCGTTTTTACGTATATTGGATTCCATTTTTGTCTATATTGGATTCCATTATTACTATTATTGGAATCCATTAGTACCAATATTGGATTCCAATATTGTCATTATTGTACTTATTCTAGTTCCAATTTAACTATTATTGGATTCCATTATCACTATTATTTGATTCCATTATCATTGTTATTGGATTCTAATTTGGATAATATTGGATTCCAATTTCACCACTATTGTAATCAAACTTTATAAATCCAAGTTTTGGATTTTAGTTTCACTATTTTAGGATTTCTATTTTGTTATTGTTTGAATCCCCCATATAAGCCAAGCAGGATGATCCCTTACATAAGCCTCATGGCCAATATCTTAAATAAGCCTAACGTTTCTAACTTACATGATGAAAGTACATGCTAGGTGAAATAAGCCTAGCAGGGTCAAATTTACATTTTCCTTGCAGCCACTAAGTTACATTTACCTTATGGGCACTAAGTTACATAAGCCTGTGGCCTCTAAGTTACAGAAAAGGATGATAAGCCTAGTGGCTGCTATCTTACATAAGCATATAGGCTGTTAACTTACATTAGCTTAGCAACCAATATCTTACATAATGTATAGGTTGTTAACTTACATAAACCTAGTGGTTGCTAATTTGCACAAGAGTAGAATCGTCTAGGTGAAATAATCTGGTATTCAACTGGAAAGTTACACCAGCCTACCGGTAGCAAGTTTCATAATCCTACCCACCTCGCTAAGCTACATAATCCTAGTGGCCGCTAAGTTACATAAGCCTAGGTGCCAAAAAAGTAACATCAGCCCATGGGATAAATTTGATGGCCACTTATGCTTGTCAAACAATTTTTAGATGACGGTAATTTTACAATATTGCCCTTTAAAAAATACAAAATAATAGTTATTAAAATACTTCAAATTTATATTTATTTAATATTTTATGTATATTATATATTGATATAATTTTTATATAAATCTATATAAAAAATGATCATGATATTGTAAATATGCAAGTTACGAGTGATAAAGTCAACTACTTTTATGCTTTTACATTATGTAAATCATAAAGAACAACAAATAGTTAAGAATTACATTAATCAAGTTGTTTTGAGGAAATGGATTTGAAAATGTATTTCCATAGGTAATCAATCCTTCCAAAAAATTACATTGAAAATTACATAAGCATTGATCCCTCGCAAGGGTATTAATTATTGTTCTTGAATTTTCGCAAGGAATTGTTGGATAGCTTAGTGACCCTGATTTGGTATTTTAATTTGATTTCCTTTCCATATATTGCTTGGACTCCATGCCCAAATGATTATCTATATCAATATCTGATGTGTTCCTTCATTTTCACCAACATTTCTTTTTCTTTAAGCATTCCTGGTATCTTTCTTTTTCTTTATTTCTTTCCTTGTGGGTTCCCACTAGTGTACCCTTATCTTTTGATTGTTTGTGTGAACATCGGAAATATTAGTTTTAGTTCTGCCTTGCCCATCCATATAGGTACATTATCATTAACTTGTCTTACTAGTATAATCTACCCAACATTCACATCCACTGGTTGCGTGTTGAATTCCTCTCGAGGTATATCACAAATAGGCCCAACATATATCCTTATTCAAAAGGACATTTTGACTATAGTAGCTATCCATGTCAAGATGCGGTACACCCACTATCTGATGATACATTGCGCTATCCTAAATTCTATTTAGCAAAAAAATCTATCTCCTGTCATGCTATAATTGAAAAATGGATTCTCTAGGGCATGTAGAACATTTTTCCAATATGTAATATTTGAAACATAATATGCTTCTCCACAATTTTTTGATCCTCTTTTCATAGTGTGTGATGTATTCCTAAATCCTCTTTACATGTCTGCCATCTCTTTGGGTTATTTGAAGGATGCCAATGGAGGATACCCTTCAGGCAATAAATGTTTCCCATCCACTATTTTCCAGATCTCAATTGAGTTTGACTAGTCAGACTCCATGAATGATGCTTTGAAGTCCATGATGGGCTAATTGTGGGGTAAGTATTTACAATGTTTGGGGCCAAAAAGTGGACATGAAAACTTGAAATTCACATGCCGTGAAAACGGATTGTTTCCTACAGGTTTGGGAATTTAAAACCTGATACATAAAACCATGATCATGGTTATAAACCGTGATCACGGTCCTCTGAGACAAAAATAACAGACCCGTGACCCCTCATTTTCCCCCATTTTCCACTATGAACCTGTGATTTATCACCCACTTTTGGCACTCGCACTTTGAATACCCCCTGAAAATTGCTCTTCAGACTTCTGGATCATGAAATTTTCAATGATGCCACCAAGACGAAGAGGTAAGCCCTCAATTTTGATCAAATTTCTTGCATTTTAGTTTTTTGTTGTTATTTTCATGGGATTTTCAATTTTTTGTTTATGTATACAATTTATTTTTGTTTTCAGTTGTTCGACAAGCTTATAATCCTCTAAACCTATCGAAATATTCCTCAAAACCCTATTAGACATTCCTTCAAAACCCTCCTCCAAACATAGATCTACATCCTGTGGCTCCTTCTTTCCCCATAGAACCAGCAGGAACATAAGCTGATATCATTGGAAGAATCTGACAAAATAAAATTTCCATTGAGAACCTTATTCAGACAATAAGACAAAATCATGCCACAAATCCGTCCCACTTGACTTTAGCCAACACATTGCAAACAATGATTGGGGAAGTCGAACCATGCAACAAACCAAATAGATAGATGGAATACCTTTAGAGCTGATTTTAGGCTGTGGTATGTAGATAAATTATCCCATATGGCCGTAAAAGACAAAAAAATTGAAAAAGACTGCATTTGTGCATTATTTACTCACCCAAGACCCAATGCCCCCCACGTGATTACTTATAAATTGTTCCCAATCCATTGGTGCCACGATGACCGAATCAAGAATTTTTTTTGGGACCAATGGTGGATGGTTTTTGATTATCCACCATGCAACAAAAATGAGGTTCCTCTCTATTTTTTGAAGAAATTGTATTTCAAGTTTGTGCTTAATGAGGTACTCAAATTATTTTTACTTTTCTGAGTTTTATGTAAGGAGGTGGCTCTGCACAGAGTAGACCAAGGTGCATGAATTGGTCAACATAGGATCCCCCATGCCCAAAAACCCCCACTGCCTTCAGTTATCCCTCTTATAGTGAAGGTGGTTGTGGAGATTGACACACTACATGCATTGAGGGAGATCACTGACACTCTGACCCAACATAGTGGCCACATTACATCTGGTGATGTTGGTGGAGGCACTAGTTCTAGTGTACCACACCACTTCAGATAATGTGGTGTTGTATGCACTGAGGGCGAGACATCATCTGTTGGATTACATGATATCTTTTCTATAGATGAGATGATGGCGGATGTTTTTGGAACTGGTATAAATGATCTTGGTCTTTCACATGTAAATGTCAAATAAATATAATATATATACAATAGTTTAATTAATTTGAGATATATATATATATATATATATAATATATATATACACTGTGCATATACATATCATTATATAGCTAGTATATGATGTTGTTGCTCTAGTATATGTATATATGAAAATAAGTTTAAACATATATATAGCATATTTAAATATTTTTTGACATAAATTGTTGTAATTTTTAAAACCTTCAATTTATTAAATGTCAACTAAACCGGAAATTTTAATATAAAAATAGTGTTATTCTAATGTTTTGAAGTATATATTATCCAATACATAAACAATACACTACATGTCAACTTTTAAACTGTATGTATAGAGATGTCCCCTTTTACATATACATCAGCATCTAATACAGCATTACGATGTGCCAATATACCTTAATATCACATATACTGCAAATTAAATATATGAATGCAAAATGTGGGAGTTTGATATATGTCATATCATATATCATATATCGAAATATTGACATATATACATAAACAATATTGTAGTGTTTTCTTTGGCCCAGCCGATGTATATACTGTTTCACAATAATAAGACAGGCACACACACACAACTCATTCTGTGTAAAATATTACCACAAACCCACACACACATATTTTTACGTATACATACATGTAAACTAATACGAGAATTTATTTTAAACCAGCAAGAGTCTATGAAGGACACATTCGGTGTCGACATGCTAGCTATTGGTGCAGGCGTGTTACATTAATGTTGTTGGTAAAGTTACTTACATTTAGAGTTCATTTTTGCACATTTATTATTAAATCAGATTAATGTTCATGTATAGTGTTTGATGTGTAAAAGTACATATTAATATGTTTGTCTTTTATATGTAGGAGCTGGTGGGTCATGCATATGCTCCAAGAAAGGCTACAAGCATGACAACCTAACATGAATTTTACGTGGTTAGTTTCTCTTTACACCGTTGTTTCTAATTGTGGAATTCTCTAGGTAGTTGACTGCAATCCCATACGGCATTCTAGCTAGTATAATTTGATCATAACATGTAAGCTCTTATGATGCAAGGGTTAAGTAAACATTCGCGTATCTCCTAGATATACAAACTATCCTTTTATCATGATCATGGAAACTTACCTCTTTGTAGACATGTTTCTAGAGCACTCCATCTCTAATATTTCTCCATCATTCCCTTTCCTTTGAAATCAATCTTTTAGCTTCTTAGGATGTATGCATATAAAATTCTTGCCAACCTTGTTAGTTCTATGCATTCTTTATCAAAGCCCTCTTCTCTCAAAACAACAAAGAGATAACAATATGGGATAAGTTACCTACAACTTCTAAATATATCATGGGTTTTTGGTCGCATGATTATCACCAATACTCCCTATGCAATTCTATACACCCAATCTCATATTATATTCTGTTATTCATCAAGTTTCTCTATCTTGCAAAGGCATTTACAAAGCAAACCTTGAGGCCTATGTTCTACAACCAATAAATTACGTGATATCAAATTTAATGAATTACTTTTCAATATTAATGCAGGGGTTAATGCTTGAAATCATTTAACTGTTTTTCTTTAAAGACGTCAGTACTATTCAAAATAGTTGTTTTCACAATATCAAAGAGATTAAACTCGCTCAAATTACCAACCTATGACCTGGTAAGAGGATCTCCCTTTTGAGGTTCAATAGCACCATTTAAATTTGTGCCTTAAACACCTTGAGGTCTCACTAAGACCTAATACATGCTAGATAACACCTAGAATGAATTTAGTGTAATATTAACTGATCAATAAAACAATTACAGAAAACCAGGTGTCTAATAGAGTTTGATATAAGTCTCCTATTTCACTTGAAGGACTTTCCAATTATAAAGTCCACTTAATATGAGGTCTCCCAGAATTACAAAAAGCATACCTCTAGTATAAAATGGATTCAATTCTTCATATGCACTCATGAATTATCTCCTTACCTAGTTGGTGTTAAAGACACCAAATTTAAAAATTAAGACCCCTTGAGGAATACTCAAGCAATGAAAAATTATGTATATAAATCTTGTGATTCTGATTGGTCTAGGTATTAAAAGGTTCATGTAAATAAAATTCATGTATCATTCAATGGAATTAAAAGGTTTTAAGGGAAAACCAAATTTTCGCTAATAGGCCTTTATCAAAAGTGATTCAAGTGTCCAATCCTTCAGTGATGTTCTATAGCTAAATTTGCCAACTCGCAACTTTCTAATAACCCTTTTTGTGACTTAATATTCTCTGTACATTCAGATTTCATTAAACAAAGGCATTTTATTTCATTTCTTCACCCATAAGATCATTCAAACATATATATACCTTATATGTCATTTCATACCTAGTATAAGATCTCATGATTTATCAAATTATAGTGAGAAGACCAAATTTTTCCTTCATTTCAGTACACTGTACATTTACCAGGTTGAAAACAATTTTAGAGCCCATAACTATTTTCACTAGACACCTGTATCAATCACCACAAACTAATTGGGGTAACTTTCTAATTCATAAAAAGGACTATAGATAATTAGATAAATTATCTATCAAGAGAAATGTTCCTCTATTTATTTGACATAAAATCCCTAGATATCTTGAGAGCTTCTACAAGTTGCTCTAAAATCAAATTTGCTAATTCAATGACATTAAAAATTATGACTTGATTAAATCTTTGTAGTGAATTTCCATATTAACAGTCAAGGGTTTATGCCTATAGGTACTAATTATCCTTTTCTACTTTATCATAAGGTGTTTAGAATATTGGTTTGGCCACACTTTGGAGGGATCTTCAAATCAACATCATTGATTTTGCCTTAGTTGCTTCTACCTTAAGTTTCTTCTCATGCTAAAAGTCATTGCACAGTTTTCAATTAATGTGTGATCAAAACATGTTTTTTTACAGAATTATTGTCAAGATCCTTTATATGCAGACTGATGTAGATGTTGCCATAGTGTCTACAGGCATCCACTAACTAGGTACATTTTTCAAAGTTAAATTTTGGAAGATGTTTTCTTGGGCTATATCTACAATATTCAAAGTACATGAAATTTTTAATTTAAACTATTTCCACTTATAGGATATCCTACAAGCCTTGTGAGTCTACTATTGACCCTGGATACAACGTCATAATGACGAAAAATGATAGGGATTCTGAGATTGTGGTAAGATTTCACATGCATTAAAAATTCATAAGTTTCTAAATTTTGAATGTATTTTTCTTGAGAAGTGTAAAAAATTGATGTTTTGAATGTGTGGATATGTTGCATGCCATCTTAGAGATTCCGAAAGGACCACATAGATTAAATTTGTAGAATCATATTCTCCAGGTACATGGTCATGACATGCTTCTTTAGCAGGGAAAAGAAGGGAATATGTTTCATGATTAGATTCATAGGACCTCATGTATAAATATTATGCCATCTAGTCCTTGTTATGATTCTTCAAGTCCATGTATAAATACTTTGAATTAGATCAATGTGGTCCTATATGTTGGCACACTTATTTTGATACATTATTCCAATTGGTTTCAAAACACATACATTTAAAGTTTGATACTAACGATATCCATGTCAAAGTTTGTTGTCATAAAAATAATGGATACTTTTATGTTGGATGCAATGACATGGAGTTTGGCAAGAATCACATTCGGCAAAGTTCTAAACATTTTCTATAAAATTTCATTTGGTTTTGTGTATCTCTTGTGACTATATTAACCGTTATATGATATATGGACCATGTTGTGCTATTCGTTGATGTGAAAATGATTCATGCACTGGAAAGATCATTTTGAAGAGATAAACCTAGTTTGTAAGAGATGCCATTCTATTTTAACTGTAGTACAGGGAAGTTAATCGATACTGGGACTTGTAACAAGTAACTATTTTTGTTATTTTACCATGTTGTGTTATAGAACCTTTTCCTATGTCTCCTTGTCATTTAGGCTTCTAAATTTGATCACAAAGTTTAATGTTATTCTATTTGTTCCTTGGAATAAGGGTCCAATCACATAATTCACTAGTGTGTAGGGAAAGAAACATCAAGTCCCATGGTGTTCTTTCATTAAACAGTATTATACATAAATCTATTTTAACACTCTAAAGATGTATCTGAGAGACTCACGTAAGTCCAAAACTTAATAAATTGAGTATTTACATTGATGCGCCAAAATTAGCAGGAACTTGAAAAGGTCATAACTTGTGCTCCGGGTGTTCGTTTGAGTCTTTTTTTTTAAACCACATGTTTCGATGAGACGAACACACCAGTCAACCTGTCCTTTTTGGTTGGAGCAAGTTTCGGCACATTTTCGGGCCCGAAATCCACCATCTGAGGGCCTGAAAATTAGGATTTAAGTTGTAGTTCAGGTTTTTCCTATTTTAGGGCATTAGTTAATTTTAGTCTTTTAAATGCATAGTGAGTTAGAAAGTTGGCAATTCCTCTAATTTAGGCATGTAAAAGATGCGTGGCAATTTTTGTGCCCATACGAATAAGCATGTGAACTTACTAAGAATAACAGGTTCTAGTAAACTGCTAAAAATAGTAAATTCCGCCACCTAGAGTAGATTTAGTCAAAGTTAGTTAGAGTTTGCTTGGAAACTCGAGTTGGGAGTTGTTTTTCTATTTATCAAGCATTGTAATTCATGGTTGGATAAAGAAGAATGAGATCTATTTTCTTTTGTAGTTCATATTATTTGCAGTATATTGAGTTTGTTGAGAATTTGGCTACATTATCTGGTATCAGAGCTGGTTCGAGTCTTAAAAAAATCCCAGGAAGAGGAAGAGGAAGAGGAAGAGGAAGCGAAGGTGATATTGCCTAGATGAATAGAAATATGCAAGATCTGTAGAGGCAAGTTGTTGCGCTTGTTGCAATGATAATCTAAAGAGGAAATCAAGGTGGAGATGAAACAAATGAAAAATAATTTTTTGAAGAGGAGGAAACGCAAGCGTCAGCCTTAGATTTTGAAGAAAGGATGCTTTGAGCATTAGAAGGAAAGAATGATGGGATAAGAGTTGATTTTTCAGAGTATGGAGGTAGTCTACCACCAGAGGAGCTAATAGATTAGTTGACTATCATGGGAAATGTTTTTGAGTGGAAGGCTATGTCAGAAGAAAAGAAGGTAAAATTTGCATGTACGAAATTGAAAGGCCATGCTATGTTATGGTGGGATCACCTACAGAAAGAGTAGTCAAGAAAGGGGAAAGAAAGAATTAAGACATGAAGTAAGATGGAGAAGAAGATGAAAGATAAATTTCTCCCCGTGGACTATGCACAAACCCTTTACAGGAGGTTTCAGAATCTCAAACAGAACTTACAAACTGTGCAAGAATACATAAAAGAGTTCTACAAGTTGTCCATTCGTGTGGAGCATGAAGAAACTGAGTAACAAATGGCTGCAAGGTATGTAAGTGGATTAAAATTTTCTATTCAAGATGAGATAAGCATGCATAAGATTATGAGCATGGAGGATGCCTATCAATTAGCCTCAAAGGATGAGGAAAAAAACTCGTCGAAGTCTTAGGATATCACCTGGGATGAATAGGGGGCCTCATCCTCCTTTCGGAAACGAGTTGGTTTCAGCCAAGGTATGGGAGAATCACCTCGTGGAGTGGAAAAGAAAGAAGATATGAGAAAAGATTCCTAGAATCAACAAAGAGGTAGAGGATTTTCTAGGGGTAGAGGATATGTTGGCGATAGAGGATGGGAGGCTCCATGAAGACCATTTGTTTGTTATTATAGATGTGGTGAAGAGGGGCATCGGGATTTTGAATGCCCGCATTATTATACACATGACAAGAGGAAAGCAAATGGTCCAAGAGTAAATCTCGTTGAAGTTGAACAAGTAGAAGATGAACATGACCTAGAAATTCCACCAGATGTTGGAGAAAATATGTTGATCAAAAGGGTGATGATTTCTCCAAGAAAGGATATCAAGGGGGATGCATGAGTATGTACAAATATTTTTAGAACAAGATGCACTTCATGAGGAAAGGTATGTAATGTTATTATTGATGGTGGTAGTTGTGAGAACATGGTTTCAAATGAGATGGTTGAGAAATTGGGTTTGCATTGTGAGAAGAATCCTAACCCTTACCGTATTGCATGGTTTAAGAAGGGTAATGAAGTTACTGTTGATAAGAGATGTTTAATAAGTTTTTCTATTGGGAAAATTTTTAGTCAAAAGAAGATCCTAATGAGAGCAACAGTCAGGGGACAAGAAGTCCCTCCTCTTTGATGGGAGAGGTTCCCTTATTTAAAAGCAAAACTTATTTACAAATGTGCAATGCATAACTTTGATGTGGAACTTGGGTATCATGAAAGCTTTGTGAAATGAAATAGATTATCAATCACAAAAGCATAGAAGAATGAAGACAAGGAAATGAGCATAAAAGCATTTTCCAGAATTATAGCTGACAAAATAATTCCTTATGCGTGCCAGAATACAATGAATTGGAATTGGACCATTTGTATTTGAATTACTAAGATGCAATTTGGAGGGACACACAGTTCCATAAATAACATTTACAAGAATACAAAGCTTCTTGGTATTATGCAGACAAATGATCTAATAATATTTAACAGATAGCTGTGAAATAAAGGAATCAGATGAACAAAGAAAGAAGATCCTTTTGTATTGATTTCCGTATTATTTCTTACACTTTCAGAAATAAGCCAAGTTCCCCCCTCAAAAATGGCGAGGAGAGGCTATTATATAGTTTACAAATCAGTTACTCTTGGTAACTACTTCTTTTAATTAATGCTTAGTTAAAAGGCTGCTAATCGCAATACCCCAACTAATTACAATAAATCTGAGATGAAGAAAGAAAGAAAGGAGAAAATCAGGAGAAGAAGACAGGCGTTCAAGATTGAGAGGGGCCCACTGATTTGAGGATCCGCTGTCTAAACCTTTTTAATGCCTCTGCTATGTCTCTGCCACGTGGAACTGACGTGTTGGTGGTGGAATGAGTCCAAAATCCAAGACATTTCTCCATCTCTTTGTCGAATTTGACATGTGTACGATAATCCTTATTTGCTTCTTCGATAGCAGACTGGAGAGAGAAGATTTCCTTCATCTTCTCTTTAGAGATAGAATCCTCTTTGAACAAGTTATCTTTGACAAAAGCTCTGAATTGAGCTTTGATTTCTTGTAAAGAGAGGGGCACACCAGAGGTCTCATCATGGAGGTGGCAATGTATATCTTTGAAAGTAGATACCACCAAAGTCTTGAAGGCCTCACCCTTCTGCCAGCTATTTTTCAATTCTCCCAAAGCTTCTTCCAGCACCTTGATTTTCCATTCCACACTGTATACCCATGATTTTGACAAGTTATCTTTTGCATCATCGAAGACTTTGCTTGCCATTAAAATATTCTCATCAGCCTGTCCCATAAGGTGAAGGTCTACTATACAGCTGCTCCAGAGTTTGAGCTCTTTATCTATATTTCCAATAGTGGAGGAGAGCTTCTGTTGCAGATTATTCACCTTCTCATTGAGTTTGAAGGCTTCACTAATGAAATTCAACCCTGCAACAAGCATATCATCCACCATGGCCTCGATAGCCCTTACATAGATGGAATACTTGTGTATATCTTTAATACTCTGCACTTCATCTTGGCTGAGAATCACAGGTGGTGGAAGAGTAGTCAGTGGGGTAGGATCTAAAACTTTATCCTTGGACAACAGTGACTTGATGAAACCTGTAAGAACCTGAGCCTGCTCCTCCAGCTGCTCTATGGTTTGTTGCCCTTTCTCCACTCTCCCAATGACCCTGGTGACTGTTTCTTGGAGATTGTGAATCTCACCTTCAGGGGTGGACTCTCCCATAGGGATCCTTGAGAGCTCAAGATCAGATGCTTGCAAATCATGCTCTGGCTTGTCTACTTTGGGCTTGGCTATCTCCAGGAATTGCTGGCCCTGAGCATCAGATACTATTCTAGAGGTAGTCCTGGCCTTCTTGGTGGGAGTAGGAGGAGTAGTGCCTAATAAGGCTGCCACAACATCAAAATTGGGTCCTGAGATTCGAGAGGAAGACTTTCTCTTCCTACTATCAACGAAAGGCTGTACCCATGCAAAAGAGGAGGAGGAAGAAGAAGTTGGGGCAATAGGGCCAAGAGAAAGGGAACTCATGGCACTCAAAGTGTGCACTGCTGTTGCTTCTAGTTGAGATATGAGTGGAGCACTCGGGGCTTCTGGTACAGAGGAGTCAATGGTGCTTGGAAGCTCAGTGCTTTGGACTTCTTTGTCTTTATCCATTGGGGCTTCTGGAGCACTTATGGAGGCTGGAACTTCACTCTCTTTGCTTTCACTGAGAACAATAATGTTCTCTGGACCTGAGGGCAATTCTGAATGCTTCATCATGGGATCTTCTTCAACAGGCTCCTTTTTGACCTCCTTGATTTTCTTCTGATATACTTGAGTGGATGAGGAAGGAGTGGAGGATGTAGGACCTTTAGTTGAGGAGGCAGGAGGAGTCTACACAGGTGCTTCCGAACTGGGTGTCAATGCTTCCTTCCTTGGTGTTGAAGTATCCTTGGAGGAGGACTCACCTGAATGCCTTCTAAGCTCATGGACTTTCCTATCAAACCAGATCTTGGTTCTTACTAAGACAGGGGCTAAGATTTCAGCCAGATCATCTTTCTCCTTTTTGAACCAATCCAAATCCTCCAAGGGAGTGTGTTTGATCAAGGTGTCATACTCATATGAAAACAGATCAGAATTATCATCCTGAAGCCCTTCCGGAACTTGATACAAATTAAGCTCCTGAATCAGTTGAAGAGAAAACCTGCGTAATGTCTCCTTCTTGCCTCAAAATCATCAGCACAGTCAGCCCAATAGTCTTCTGTGTCTGCCCTATGATAGTAATTGATTTTGATGTTCTGTTCAATAAATTTCTTCAAGTCAAAACAAGTTCTTGGCTTGAAGAAATGGATAGTGATCGGAGCTAGGGCTCTTTCTATGTTTTGTGCATCTAGAGCCGTCTTGCAGGTGTAGTTTCCCAAAGATATGGGGAAGTGCAGGCCAGTAATTTTCTTATCCCTGCAGGTTCTGTGCAACTTGTCTAGTTGCCTGCATATCTCGATCAAGGCCATTTTATCATTGCAGAACATAGGAAGCTTGAGAGGAGTGCTCTCATAGCCTGCAAGCCTTATATAGGAGAATTTTCTAAACTGGATGAAGTAGGCACCGTAGTGCGATATTAGGTTCATAGCTTCATCAGAAAATCTCCTTGCCGTGTCACTCTCCAGAAGCCTGACAATGTACATGGTGAAAGCATCATTCACCCTCCTGAAGTTGCGATTGCTAGTGTCCAGGGTGAATTGAGGGCAGTAGGCATATACAGGGTCACCCTTATGAGCATCAATGTATGTGAATCCAAACCATTGCCTTGATGCTGCTAGGGTATACATCAGGTATGAAGTCATGTAGAACTTCTTGGTTTGTTGTACATTGGACAGCTGCTCTGCTAAGTTCATGCTGATGATTTCTGCCCAGTTGATATTCTGAGTTCCTTCACACACCATGTTGATAAGGGGGCACATCCAGAAATGGAACTCGTTGGTAGAGGGTAAGCCCATGACCCGAGCCAGTAGGATTATAAAATCTGACAGCTCCTCATTGAAATCGGCATGAAACAGAACCTTGGATAGACGGGATGCCCCCTTTTTAGGGTTTTTAAGCCAAGACTTTGCCACCCTCGCCTTGTATTTCTCACTATCCTGGTCGAAGAGGGCCTGTGCCTGGTTCTGAGAGATTACTATAGAATTTTCCATCTCAGGAATCCTTAGGGCAGTGCCAATGGTGGCAGCATCGAGCTTGGCAATGAGTTCCCCATGCACATTTGTTAGCTCACTTGAGTCGGGATTGAAATGAGCACCGCAGGTGAGTACTGTATCTGCACATTGTACTGAGATTGGGAAACCAGCGGTGAATGCCAAGCCACTATCATGAATCATTTGTGCCATAGGAGAGGGGTTTGAGTCTGTCATCCTAGTCCAGAAATCCCCAAAGTCAAGGTGACGAACTTCACTGTCCCCGATATCGGGAACGACAGACTCGAGCGGTGAAACTTGCTCCTGACCTTGAAATTTAATCTTCATGTTGATAGCGGCTTGAAAAACACAGTCACAGACTGAACTCTTGATGGAATTGCAAAGGAATCGGGTATACGCATAGAAATTTTGATTGCGAGGGTATGAGCAATTGATAACAATAAAGCAGTGTGCAAAAATGCGTAGGAGGGAAGTTTATTAAATAGCCATTTTAGGAGAGAGAAAGATAATAAATGTGCATTAAATACACATCTACCAACTTGAAAAGCAAGATATTTGGGAAGAGCGGGAAAAATTAGCCCGGATGGCCTTTGGTTCATTTGGGACACGCGGGACGCGAAAGCGCGATTCGGCCGATGCAGGAAAAGGATGCACAAATGCTTTCGGGACATGAGGGATGAAAGTACGTGAAGTACGTGATTCGGCTGAATGCGGGTGAAAGGTGAACATTGAGCCTGGGAAAACTTGTGTTATTTGGGACAAAAAGTTCTGACGGGCCCGAAAGAAACGGACTTCGGGTAAAGCGGCCGATCGGTGAACAGGGAGCCCGAATGAACTTGGGACATCTGGGACAAAAATGTCTGACAGACCCACCAATCACACAGAATGACGCATAAACATAGATTTTTTCAAACTTTTTGACTTTTCCCATAACCAGAACAACAGTAAAGGCGATAAACTCAAAAATTTCAATTTTGAACTTCTCAAAAGAGGGGGAAATTTTGAGGGGACAATAGCTGGCTCCTTCTGGGGATGACTTGGCTAAAGTCCAAAAGAATGAGACAAGGCAAGAATCTACAAAAACTAGGGGAAGTAGACCAGTACCTTATCCATTGGGCCAAGGAGTCAAAAGCATATCAATACAAAGAGACAACACACCAAAACAAAAAAAGGAAAGGGAAAGACACACATGCTATACAGAATATACAAAGGACTTCCTAATCACCTATGACTTAAACAATTTCAGGTACTGCCCACTATAAGGAAGTGGGAGGGAAGAACCATCCATATAATCAAGGTAAAAAGAATTCTCACCAGCAAAGTGCCTGATCTTGAAAGGTCTGAGCCAAAGAGAATCAAACTTGCCATGGCTGCCACGAGGTTCATGCCTTTTATCCCACAACAAAACAATGTCTCCAACTTTGAAATCCCTGAACCTGGCCTTTTTATCAAACAAGACCTTTACTTTCTGTTGGTGAGCAGATATTCTATCAGCAACCTTTCAACCTGTCCTCATTCAATTTGTAAAGGTACATGATCCTTTTATCCAAAGAATCATTGAAACTGGTGTCTTCAATGGCCTTCATTAGATGCAGGGCTGGTAGCTCCACTGTTACTGGCAATTGAGCTTCCACTCCATATACTACCTGAAAAGGAGACATCCCAATGGCTCTCTTAGGTGTGATCCTATCTGCCCAAAGAGCATCATAGAGTTTCTTGTGCCAGTTCCTCTGGGATTCATTAACTAATTTCCTTATTATAGCCACCAGATTTTTGTTTGTTGATTCTGCTTGTCCATTCCCCTGAGGATAATAATCTGAGGAGTGAGCCAGGGAGATGCCATATCCATAACAAAAATCCATCATCTCAGTTGAAGAAAAATTTGAAGCATTATCTGTCACTATCTTGTTTGGCACACCAAACCTCACCAAGATGTTCTCTTTGATAAAACTGCATACTACTTCTGAAGTAGTACTCTTTACTGGAATGGCTTCTACCCACTTAGTAAAATAATCTGTGGCAGTTAATACGTGGGTGTGACCAGCACTAGAAGAGGGATTAAGTGTTCCAATGAAATCTAAACCCCATTGTTGAAAAGGCTCTTCGATCACAACTGGTTGAAGGGGCAAAGAGGCCAACTTGGGTCTACCCATGAAGGTCTGACAAGCTTCACATTTATCAATCCACTTTGATGCATCTCTGAACAAGGTAGGCCAGTAATATCCAGCATGAAGAATCTTGTGAGCGGTGACAGTTGATGAGTAGTGCCCTCCACATGCTTGGTTATGAAAAGCTGAAAGTAGCTTCTTCTATTGTTCCTTATCCACACATTTTAGAAACCTTCCATCCAACCCACGCTTAAACAAGGAATTCTCCCACAACACATATTGGGCTGATCTTAGCTTAACAGCTCTCCTCTCTTTGGTAGTCAAATGAGAGGGACATTCTCCATATGTGAGAAAGTGTGTGATATCGGCATACCATTCATCAATTGAGCCAAGAAACAGAATGGTAGGAAGATCAACTTTATCCTCTAGTAACTCATGTCTAGCTCCCTCAGCGATGAGTTCACACAGGCCTTTTCCACGGACGAGCTTGGTTGGTCTGATGTCAATGTCATATTCTTGGACCTTGTCCACCCAATTCCCTCTCTTGGATCCAAACTCCTGTTGTGTGAGAATTGACTTGATAGTTGTATCTGGTACAAATACTGTGGAGTGAGAGTTAAGAATGTAAAAATGAAACTGCTTGACAGCTTTAACCACTGCGAAAGCATGTTTCTCCATTATGGTGTATTTTAACTCATGATTTTTTAGAATGTAGCTCATAAATGCAATTGGGATTTCGTGATCATTAGAATCTTCTTGAGTCAAAACAGCAGCCAGGGTGTTATCTGTGGCATAGCAATAGATAATAAAATCTTTGCCGAAATCTGGACATGCTAAAACAGGAGTTTTAGCAATAGCCCTTTTAATACCTTCAAAGGCTTCTTTCCCTTCAGGAGACCAACCAAACGTCTATTTTCCCTTCATCATTTGGGAGATATTCAAAGTTAGCTCTGTGAAATCAGGGATGAATCTTCTCAGAAAGTTAATCTTACCAAAGAAAGAGTGCACTCCCTTCTTGCTGGTTGGAAGGGGAATTTGCTGGATAGCTTGAACTCGCTCAGGATCAATTTTTATACCATCTTTGGAAACAACATGCCCCAATAATTTTCCCTCTGTGACACAAAAGACAGATTTCTTAGGATTTAAAGAGATCCCATGTTCTCTACATTTCAAAAGAACTGTTTCTAGATGCTGAAAATGATCTGCCCTTGTTTTGGAAAATACAGTCAAGTCATCAAGGTATACGACAATACACTTCCCTTTCAAACTTCCAAAGGCCAAGTCCATAGCTCTTTGAAAAGTGGCACCGGCATTAATGAGCCCAAAAGGCATCCTTTTGTAGGCAAAGGTACCCCAAGGGGTAGTGAAGGCCATTTTGTGTTGATCTGCGGTATTAACTTCTACCTGATTATACCCTGAGAAGCCATCAAGCATAGACAACATTTCAGATCCCGTCACAGCTTGCAAGACTTGATCCATCATGGGCAAAGGATAATTATCTTTTAAGGAAGCTTGATTCAGATTCCTGAAGTCAACACAGATACGAATCTCACCATTTTTCTTTCTAACAGGCACAATATTGGCAATCCATGTTGAATGGTGGATAGGAAAAATGATTTTGGCCTTTAATAACTTTTGTATTTCCTGAAAGATGGTGTCAGCTATCTTAGGATTGTATTGCCTCTGTTTCTGTCTGAAAGGCTTAATCCCAGGTTTGAGAGGGATAAAATGCTGCATCTCTTTTGGTTGAAAAGGTTTTAAATCCTCATAGGAATAAGCAAGAACATCTTTATACTTCCTTAAAAGATTAATTACTTTCCTCTTTTCTCTGGTGTGTAACATTTTCCAATGTTCACGAGTTTAGGGTTAGTGGAACTCCCAATATTAATTTTATCATATTCAGCTGATTGTTGAGGTCCAATAGAAGCTTTAAACCTCACATACCTGTCATGTTTGTCAAACAATTCTTCTAAACTCACCAATCCCTTTGGAATCTTGTTCCCTTTGAGTTTGATACATCCATCTTGATCTGTCTCTTCTTCTTTGACATCTTCTTTATTGAAGGGCACACTTTCACGAGGCAAATTGTCGCTTCCTTCAAAGTACAACTGTTCAAAGTTATCCTTGAGTTCTAAGAAAGAAAGCAGATGTTGATCATCATTGAAAACTTTCCAGTTACTTGCATTATCAGGTACACTGGGCCTATGGATCATCTCAATGGTAAACTTATCTTGAGAGAAGTCAGGATGAGGTATCAGCAATGACCCTGAGACTGCTAGTGAATCAGCCCAAGTGTTATCCTCCCTAGGCACTGCTTCGATGGAGAAGGCGTCAAGAAATTCAATAGAGTCCCAAACCTGATTCCTATAATGTTTCAATCTTCTATTTTTTACCTGGAAAAGATTTCTAACTTGCTTGACAATTAGCTCTGCATCTCCCCGAGCTAGAATATTCTTCACACCCTTTTCTTTTGCCACATGGAGCCCAAGAATGAGAGCTTCATACTCTGCTGTATTATTAGTATTTTCAAATTGTAACTTGAATGAGAAAGGATAGACCTTTCCCTCGGGAGACACCAATATTACACCAGCTCCAGAACCAGCTGAGGAACAACTTCCATCAAACTCTAATATCCAAACACCATTAGGATCCTCAGGTGATCTTTTGGGGAGTTGGATTTCCTCTGGAGACATAATCATATAGTTACCATGCCCCATATCCTCATAAAGTATTTGTGCTTTGGGATCATCTATTTTTTGTACAATATACTCAGACTGCTTCTCAGGCAACAACTTCTTCATTTTCCCATTAACAGGTATGAGGGCATGTGACCAATCCATTTGAATTTCTCCACCCACATCCTTACAGAAGTTCCTACTTAGCAGCATCCCATATGAAGGAGGAATGTCTGCTACTAGGATAGTAGCTAAAACCTTCTTCTCAGGCAAGGTAGCATAAGCTAGTTGTGCATCTTTAATTCTTCCGACTAGGGGCACTTCCTTACTCTCCATGGAATAAAAAGACCCGTAAGTGCATGTGAGAGTTAGGCCTAAGGCATGGGCTACTTTGGCAGGCATTACATTGTCTGATGCCCCTGAGTCTATGACGCAATTGCTGAGTCTATGGCCTGCTATAAGAAGTGTCACATAGAATGGTTTGATCTTGTCATTGGGTGAGGTAACAGCGGCTACCAGATTGGGTTGTGGTGCAGAAGATGGAGTGGGTAAAAGGCCTTTAGAGGTAGTTTTGGAATGGGAATTGACAAAGTGGATCATTTTAGCAAAAGCCTTGGGATGGGTTTGATAATACTCAGCCTCTGAGATTTGAACCTTGGTCCTTTTCAGGTGATCAATGATATCAAAAGACCCAGAAGTGGATGAGCTATCCTCACTTGGAACCCTAGGCTTATCCATCTTAGGAGTTGAAAAAGAAGTAACTTTAGTAGCAGAATTGACAGGACTCACCTTGGGTGTAGATGTAATGGGGATAGGAAATCCTCTTTTTGCAATTATAGGAATAGTCGTTGGATGTTCCTTGGATTTTTTGGTGGGCTGCATCACTTTCTCCTTTGATTTGTCTGCTCTCGAGTCATGACAGCGTATGATTCACTATTCATGTCTGCCACTACCTTGTCATAATCATCTTCTTCATCAACACCTTTAGTAGTGAAGAAATTAACTCGAGATCCCTCAAGTTCTTCTGTTTCTTCATCAACCTCTTCAACAAATTCTTCACAATCTTCACTAACTTCTTCATCCTCTGGCTCTTCAACTTCACAGGTTGCATTAACAGGGACTTTAATAGGAGGTCCTTCAAGTGCTAAGCCTTGTTTGAGAAGTAGGTAAATGATTTCTGAGCTGAAAATTCCTCCTTGGAACGTCAGCATAGGGGGCATGCTAAGCCAATTATTTCTTAATGGTGATGAGATCATTTGCAAGTTTTTGTACTAATGGATCAGTATTAGGTCCAGGAGTGGAAGAGGAGGAAGAAGAAGACTTGGATCTAGAAGGGTCTCTCCTCAACTTTCCCTACATGATTAAATCATCTTCGACACTAACAGCAAGAGTTTGATCCTCGGCCAATGTTGCAAGATTAGCTCTTCTCAATGCATAACTAACTTCAGGCAATTGGGCATTCAGGAAGAAGCATTTTTGAATTTGATCTACAGGTTGAGTGTCTGGTGGAATTTTATTAATCAACTTGTTGAATCGGGCCACAAATTCTCTCATGGGCTCTTGTGATTCTTTCTTTATTTGAGAAATTTGGGCCAGCAAAGCATGCACGTCTTCCGCCTGGTTTGAAACGATTCTCAAACCTAGCTCTCATTGTGTTCCAGCTAGTGATAGCTCCGGCCGGAAGGTGATAGAACCAATCAGCCACATTATCTTGTAAAGTCTCAACAAAAATCCTTACGGAGACGTCTTCATGTTCAACTCCCAGAACTCCACATGCAACTATGAAGGCCGCGATATGTTCATCAGGATGTACCTTGCCATCACCTTTGAACTTGGGAAAGTTCTTCCGATTACCTCTGGGTAACTCATGCAAAGGCTGAGGAAGGGCGAGAGGCCCAACATGATGGCCCCAAGGCAATGGTATTGCCATTCTTGGAAAAATGGCTTGAAGGGGAACTGAAATGCCAGCAAGAATCAGAGCTCGGAGATTAGGACTGAGTTGCTCTGAAGGAATACCACCCGTAGGGGTTCTATTTTTGACAGGAGGAGTGCTTGTTGAACGAGCTTTTATATTTCTTCCTGCTGAAGGGAAAGGAAAACCCTGCTGTTCCAAAAGCTGAAACTGAGAATCTTCAATACCAAGGGCCCTTCTCCCTCGAGTAAAACGTGGAGTCGCCAGATCAAGAATGATCGATAAATGGTTATGGAACTGGAAAATGTAAAAGAAATTTCTTCCCCAGCGGAGTCACCAAAAACTGTTGGTCATCAAAAGAAGATCCTAATGAGAGCAACAGTCAGGGGACAAGAAGTCCCTCCTCTTTGATGGGAGAGGTTCCCTTATTTAAAAGCAAAACTTATTTACAAATGTACAACGCATAACTTTGATGTGGAACTTGGGTATCATGAAAGCTTTGTGAAATGAAATAGATTATCAATCACAAAAGCATAGAAGAATGAAGACAAGGAAATGAGCAGAAAAGCATTTTCCAGAATTATAGCTGACAAAATAATTCCTTATGCGTGCCAGAATAAAATGAATTGGAATTGGACCATTCATATTTGAATTACTAAGATGCAATTTGGAGGGACACACAGTTCCATAAATAACATCTACAAGAATACAAAGCTTCTTGGTATTATGCAGACAAATGATCTAATAATATTTAACAGATAGCTGTGAAATAAAGGAATCAGATGAACAAAGAAAGAAGATCCTTTTGTATTGATTGCAGTATTATTTCTTACACTTTTAGAAATAAGCCAAGTTACCCCTCAAAAATGGCGAAGAGAGACCATTAAATAGTTTACAAATCAGTTACCCTTGGTAACTACTTCTTTTAATTAATGCTTAGTTAAAGGGCTGCTTAACGCAAAACCCCAACTAATTACAATAAATCTGAGATGAAGGAAAGGAAGAAAGGAGAAAATCAGGAGAAGAAGACAGGTGTTCATGATTGAGAGGGGCCCACTGATTTTAGGATCTGTTGTCTAAATCTTTTCAATGCCTCTGCTATGTCTCTGCCACGTGGGACCGATGTGTTGGCAGTGGACTGGGTCCAAAATCTGAGGCACTTCTCCATCTCTTTGTCGAATTCGACGTGTGTATGATAATCTTTATTTGCTTCTTCAATAGCAGACTGGAGAGAGCAGATTTCCTTCATCTTTTCCTTGGAAATAGAATCCTCTTTGAACAAGTTATCTTTGACAAAAGCTCTGAACTGAGCTTTGATTTCTTGTAAAGAGAGGGGCACACCAGAGGTCTCATCATGGAGATGGCAATGTATATCCTTGAAGGTAGATACAACCAAAGTCTTGAAGGCCTCACCCTTCTGCCAGCTATTTCTCAATTCTCCCAAAGCTTCTTCCAGCACCTTGATTTTCCATTCCACACTGTATACCCATGATTTTGACAAGTTATCTTTTGCATCATCAAAGACTTTGCTTGCCATTAAAATATTCTCATCAGCCTGTCCCATAAGGTGAAGGTCTACTATACAGCTGCTCCAGAGTTTGAGCTCTTTATCTATATTTCCAATAGTGGAGGAGAGCTTCTGTTGCAGATTATTCACCTTCTCATTGAGTTTGAAGGCTTCACTAATGAAATTCAACCCTGCAACAAGCATATCATCCACCATGGCCTCCATAGCCCTTCCATAGATGGAATACTTGTGTATATCTTTGATACTCTACACTTCATCTTGGCTGAGAATCACAGGTGGTGGAAGAGTAGTCAGTGGGGTAGGATCTAAAACTTTATCCTTGGACAACAGTGACTTGATGAAACCTGTAAGAACCTGAGCCTACTCCTCCAGCTGCTCTATGGTTTGTTGCCCTTTCTCCACTCTCCCAATGACCCTGGTGACTATTTCTTGGAGATTGTGAATCTCACCTTCAGGGGTGGACTCTCCCATAGGGATCCTTGAGAGCTCAAGATCAAATGCTTGCAAATCATGCTCTGGCTTGTCTACTTTGGGCTAAGCTATCTCCAGGAATTGCTGGCCCTGAGCATCAGATACTATTCTAGAGGTGGTCCTGGCCTTCTTGGCAGGAGTAGGAGGAGTAGTACCTAATAAGGCTGCCACAAGCATCAAAATTGGGTCCTGAGATTCGAGAGGAAGACTTTCTCTTCCTACTATCAACAAAAGGCTGCACCCATGCAAAAGAGGAGGAGGAAGAAGAAGGTGGGGCAAGAGGGCCAAGAGAAAGGGAACTCATGGCACTCAAAGTGTGCACTACTGTTGCCTCTAGTTGAGATATGAGTGGAGCGCTCGGGGCTTCTGGTACAGAGGAGTCAATGGAACTCGGAAGCTCAGTGCTTTGGACTTCTTTGTCTTTATCCATTGGGGCTTCTGGAGCACTTATGGAGGCTGGCACTTCACTCTCTTCACTTTCACTGAGAACAATAATGTTCTCTGGACTGAGGGAAATTCTGAATGCTTCATCATGGGATCTTCTTCAACAGGCTCCTTTTTGACCTCCTTGATTTTCTTCTGATATACTTGAGTGGATGAGGAAGGAGTGGAGGATGTAGGACCTTTAGTTGAGGAGGTAGGAGGAGTCTGCACAGGTGCTTCCGAACTGGGTGTCAATGCTTCCTTCCTTGGTGTTGAAGTATCCTTGGAGGAGGACTCACCTGAATGCCTTCTAAGCTCACGGACTTTCCTATCAAACCAGATCTTGGTTCTGACTAAGACCGGGGCTAAGATTTCAGCCAGATCATCTTTCTCCTTTTTGAACCAATCCAAATCCTCCAAGGGAGTGTGTTTGATCAAGGTGTCATACTCATATGAAAGCAGATAAAAATTATCATCCTGAAGCCCTTCCGGAACTTGATACAAATTAAGCTCCTGAATCAGTTGAAGAGAAAACCTGCCGTAATGTCTCCTTCTTGCCTCAAAATCATCAGCACAGTCAGCCCAATAGTCTTCTGTGTCTACCCTATGATAGTAATTGATTTTGATGTTCTGTTCAATAAATTTCTTCAAGTCAAAACAAGTTCTTGGCTTGAAGAAATGGACAGTGATGGGAGCTAGGGCTCTTTCTATGTTTTGTGCATCTAGAGCCGTCTTGCAGGTGTAGTTTCCCAAAGATATGGGGAAGTGCAGGCCAGTAATTTTCTTATCCCTGCAGGTTCTGTGTAACTTGTCCAGTTGCCTGCATATCTCGATCAAGGCCATTTTATCGTTGCAGAACATAGGAAGCTTGAGAGGAGTGCTCTCATAGCCTGCAAGCCTTATATAGGAGAATTTTCTAAACTGGATGAAGTAGGCACCGTAGTGTGATATTAGGTTCATAGCTTCATCAGAAAATATCCTCACCGTGTCGCTCTCTAGAAGCCTTACAATGTACATGGTGAAAGCATCATTCACCCTCCTGAAGTTGTGATTGCTAGTGTCCAGGGTGAATTGAGGGCAGTAGGCATATACAGGGTCACCCTTATGAGCATCAATGTATGTGAATCTAAACCATTGCCTTGAGGCTTCTAGGGTATACATTAGGTATGAAGTCAAGTAAAACTTCTTTGTTTTTTGTACATTTGATAGGTGCTCTGCTAGGTTCATACTGATGATTTCTGCCCAGTTGATATTCTGAGTTCCTTCACACACCATGTTGATAAGGGGGCACATCACATTCCCCCCCTTAATACATTGCTCTTACAAATGTACCCCCTAAACAAATCAAACTTCACCTTGCCGAGAGGCTTGGTGAGAATATCTGCAACCTGAAAATCAGTAGGGCAGTACTGGAGCTGAATTTGGTGGTTCAAGACCTGTTCACGAATGTAGTGACATTCGACCTCAATATGCTTTGTTCGTTCATGGAAAATAGGATTCTTCACAAGCTTCAACACACCTTGATTGTCGCAGTGAATGATGGGAGGTTTCTCTTCAGGAATCCCTATATCTGCAAGAATGCGACGTAACCAAATTGCTTCGCACACAGCTCCTCATGCAGCGCGGTATTCAGCCTCAGTGGATGAGAGAGCAACAACAGTTTGCTTCTTGCTAATCCACGAGATAGGTCCAGATCCGAGATGAAAAACATATCCTGAAGTGGATTTCCTGTCATCAACAGATCCTGCATAGTCCGAGTCTGTATATCCCTGTAAGAAGAACTGAGTGTTCTTCTGATACTCCAGACCAAAGTCAACTGTACCTCAGACATATCTCAACACATGCTTTGCTGCTATCCAATGACATTTCTTCGGCTCCTGCATAAATCTGGTGAGATAGCTCACTGCAAAGCAAAGATCTGGTCTGGTATAAGTCAAGTAAATGAGACTCCCCACAAGCTACCTGTAGTGAGTGCCATCTACCTGTGGTGAATCCTGGAATCTAGATAATTGCAAACCTTTTTCCATAGGTGTGGACATTGGTTTATAATCTGACATTCCATAATTTTCCAGGAGTGTCTTGGCATATTTTATTTGGTAGATGAAGATATGATTCTTCTTCTGCCATATCTCTAAGCCAAGACAATAGTGAAGTAGCCCCAAATCAGTCATGTCGAAGGATTTCTTCAGATCATTCTTTACATCATCTACAAGATTGTCAGAACTTCCTGTGATCACAAGATCATCTACGTACAAAACCAGAATGACAATCTCTGTTCCTACCTTCTTGATATACAAATTTGTATCTGAGGGGCTACGAGTGAATCCATGCTGCAATAGGTGATCATCAATTTTTATATACCATGCCCTAGGTGCTTGTTTGAGTCCATAAAGAGACTTTATCAGACGACATACCTTGTGTGGTTGATGCTCGTCTACAAACCCTTCAGGTTGGGCCATGTACACTTCTTCTTGTAGATCACCATTTAGAAAAGCACTCTTGACATCCATCTGCTGAAGTTTCCATCCATTTTGTGCTGCCAGTGCACAGACAACTCTGATGGTTTTGATCTTCACAGTGGGTGCAAAGGTCTCATCATAGTCAATTCCTTCTTGCTGAGCATAACCCTTTGCAACAAGTCATGCTTTGTGTTTGTCGATTGAACCATCTGCCTTATATTTTGTTTTGAAAATCCATTTGCAGCCAATGGATTTCTTACCTGGAGGCAGATCGACAAGTTCCCACGTCTGATTCTGAATAGGGAATCATATTCAGCATCCATAGCCTGTTTCCACTGTGGTTGGTCTAATGCCTCACGAACAGTGTCAGGTTCGGTGCTCTCAACAACTGAACTCATGAGTGCAAAATTTACCTCATGTCTAGCTTGACTTCATGTTCTAACTCCCGTAGAAGTACCAGGAAGTGAGTTCAGGTGTGCATCCCTGATAGTACTCTGGACCCATTTCAGACGTTGGTGCTGCTGATGTGAAGATGTGTTTTCCAGTGTGCCAAGATCAACGAACAAGTCTCCACTCAGCTCTTCTTCTCTCTGAGAAGAATCATCTTGCTCATCATCTGGATGTGTGAGCAATCTATGTGACGAGGTCGGTACTGGATCTCCATTGTGTGGCAGGGAGTCAAAGGACGACTCATCACATACCACATCTCGACTCTCGTAGATCTTCTTCGTCTCAGGATCCATGAGACGATATGCCTTTGAGGTAGTACTATACCCCAAGAAAAGACATGGCAGTGTCTTTGGATCGATCTTCTTCCTTCTCTTATCTGGAACATGCATATATGCAGTACAACCAAAAACTCTCAAATGATGAATAGAAGGTTTACGACCAGTCCATACCTCTTCCGGTGTCTTGTTCTGCAAGATCTTCGTGGGTGCCCGGTTGAGTAGATACACTGCTGTCTGGACTGCTTCTGCCCAAAACTGATCCTCCAACTTGGCGGTCGAGAGCATACAACGAGCCATCTCCATGACAGTCCTGTTGTGGTGCTCGGAAATCCCGTTCTGTTGGGGCGTGTAGGGTGCAGTCAAATGTTGCTGAATGCCATGCTGCTTCAGGTATGCTAAGAACTTCTTTGACACAAATTCCCCCCCTCGATCTGAGTGGAGGAGAAGAAGAGGCTTCCCAGACTGCCTGGTGGCTTGCTGGTAGAAGGTTTGGAAATTTGCAAGTGCCTCACTCTTCCTTCGAAGGAAATATACCCACATTTTCCATGAGTAATCATCAATGATGAGCTGAAAGTACGCAAAACCTTGGAAGCTAGCTGGCAGGGGTCCACACAGATCGGTGTGAATGACCTGAAGATGCTCTGTAGAATGATAAGAGCTCTGTTTGAATGGACCTCTATGTTGTTTTCCCGCAAGACATCCTGAGCAAACAGGTAAGGAATGGGAGAGTGGAGGAAGCCCTCTTACCATTTCCTTGGCACTGAGCTGATGCAGAGCCCCGGCAGAAAGATGACCATATCGAAAGTGCCATAGTGCAGTGGACTCTGCCATTGATGCAGAGAGAGCAATGCTAGATGAAGTGACCGCATCCAGTGCAAATAGACGGCCCTTCAGAAATGCTTGAGCAATGACTGACTCTCCCTGGGAAATGATGCAGGACTTGACCCCTTTCTCAACAAAGAATTCAACCTGCATTCGATGGTTAAGAAGTTGACTTACAGACAAAAGATTTGAAGTCAAACCTGGAACATATAGCACCTTTGTGAGTGTACATCTTCGTGTTCCAAGAGGAATGATGACATCACCAATCCCTGCTGCAATATACTCTTGATTGTCTGCAATGGTGATCCGATCTCCAGTGGGCCGGTCACTCAGAGTATGGAACAACTTCTTGTTGCCAGTCATGTGTTTGCTGGCACCTGAATCAATCAACCAGACATCTTCTGACGGCTGTGAAGTCTGTGAGACTAGAACAATGTCAGAATGAGTCGTATCTGGTACCTCTTCATTGGAGGTGGCATCCTGCTGAGCAGCAATGTGGCCCTTCTGCCTCTGATTACGAGCATGCCATCGAGATTTCTTGGAATATCCTTGGCCAGAAGTGCTCTCTTCGCCAGAGTTTCCATACTTGCGACTGTTGTAATAACAGTTCGCAGTCGTGTGCGTATCCGTGGAGCAAATGTGGCACCACCGATCTGCCTTGTGATTATGCTGCTTCTGGGGTGGCCGCTGTGGTGGCCGCTGTGAAGATGGCTGCTGAGGATGCTACTTCTGATTCTGGGGGGCTGATTGCCCTTTCCGAGGCTTATGTTTTTGCCTCGTGATGAGAGCCTTGTCTTCGAAGGCTTCTTGTACATTTTGCATGGCTTCTTCCTGCTGGAGATAATTCACCAGGGTGGCAAAACTCACCTCCTGTTGAGTGATTGTCAATGTGGTGATCAGTGTCTGAAATCGGGAAGGAAGAGCTCGCAAGGTGAGCGGGACTAGCAACTTGTTGTCCACTGGTTCACCGAGAGCAGAGACTTCTGCACGTAACTCAGCTACACGCCGCAAGAAGGCTTCTACTGATTCGCCATCATGCATACTCATCGTATGAAGCTTTGTCTGAAGTTGCAACTTTGTCATCAGATTCTTAGCTTCGTAGATGGTACACAATGCGCTCCATGCCTGAGAAGAAGTGGTTGCTTCCCGAATGTATGGCTGTACCTCATCAGAAAGACTTAGGGTGATGAGCATTAGCGATTTCGCATCAGCCTTTTCATATTTTTCCAACAGATAAATGTCTGTGGGAGGGGCGTCTTTGCCAGAAATGATCCCCCAAAGATCTTCGAATTGAAGAATCATCCGCATTTTGGTTTTCCATGTGGCGAAATTTGGCCCTTTCAAGAGTTGGGCATCGGATAGCAATATTTTTGGAGCAGACATTTTCAAAAACTCAAAAATGTATTTTATTTATTTATTTATTTTTCAAAAATGGCTACAATGCTTACTGAAGGAATCTGTCCCGAAGATGGGCTCTATAGGCTCGTGCAGTGAGACGCCGACGCTCCTGTGGGCATTCTATTTCACGTTTGTCATCTGCATCATAACCACGTTCAAGTTCTGCATGAATCCGCCGTGCTTGACATCGAACGTCGAACCAAAAATATTCCAACAGTCCTCGGCGCACAATCTCGTCAAAGAGAATGTTCCCAGTGTTGTGTAGCTCGTTGACCAAGGCAAAGAACAGCCCAGTGGTGTCTTCATTGTCACTCAATGCCCAAATATTTGGTGCATTGCTCGCGGTGCTTTGTGCATCGGAAATTTGCGACATACGCGCACACACTGTTTCGAAATTTGTAGGCTTTCTTCACTTGCACAGTTTTAATGGAGCAAAGAAGAACAAAACAGTCACTGAGGGCTCCTTGAGGGCTCCTACCACACACAGTTTTTCTCTTCTTCTTGTCTTCCACTCTGCAAATGATGGCAATGGCTAGAAATGGCACTGGCTTGAGCCAACAATGTCTCCTTCCACACAGGTATGTCTCCTTCCACGTGGGTAGAGGACGGACAGTTGCTCTAGGCTCCAGCAAAGAACAGCAAAAATGTCTGAATCTCCACACATAACCATGCACTCTCCTCCTTCCACACATGTAGAGGATGCACCAGCAAAGAACTCCTAGCACAGGTTCACTGGTTTGCAAAAATATCATGTTCTTGCTGCTCCTACATGCTAATCCACACAGGTCAAAGCAAATTCATGCATAGCACAGCCAAAATGGACACTTCCACTCACAGCACAGCCAAAACGGACACTTCCACGCACAGCACTGCCAAAACGGACGCAAACTCACTCCGATACCAATGAAGGCGCACCAAGGAATGATTTTATATATTGTTGTTCATCTAAATACAGAGAGATGCCTTTAAATAGGCTGCGAGAGAGGGAGCCGCGGCAGAAACAGTTACATAACTGTTTATTAAACAAATACAAACTAAAAATGTATTAATTCGCTAACATTCAAATATACATTTATTATGGGGTTTTCTATTATAAATCATTAATGAAAAGTAATTCTACTATTTTGTGGGATTGTTTTGAACACATTATTACTTAGAGTGAGATGTCATTGATGGTTATGAAAATAATAATATTAGATATGTGATAGATTAAACAAGTTTGACAGGTTCGAGCGATTTCTCTTCGCTAATGCAATGAAATACCCCTAAAAATGGATTTTTCATAAATGACGGTAAAAATGTTACATGCAGTAGCAGTCTGAGGATTAGTATAATATATTATCCTGTGAGTAAAGTCATGGTCTTTTCTCTAAGAATGAACCCTTGACCCACATGAAGTATAAACAAAAATAAAAACCTATGCACTCGAGAAATTGGCAAGGTATAACCATTGGCAACACCATGGTGTCAAGCTTGAGGGAGTGCAAAACATCACTAAGGGGTTTTTTTTGCTTCACTTCAAAAACATTGAACATTACAAATCCATTACACAAGAGGGTTGTCATCAGTTTTAGCAAAGCTCACCAACTCTATCAACAACTTATATAGAAGTTAAGACAATGGAAGGACATATTATAAGTGGAGTGCCAAGTTCATGCATCTTGCTGACAAGGTGAAAATCAAACAGAAGACAACAATTACCTTTTTAAACTAAAGACTCCTTAACATTACCAATGTTAGAAGTAATATGCAACATCTTTTATTAGCTGGAGATGCAAAAAGAAGAGATGCAGTACTATATCTTAAAGTCATTGAGGGTTTTAGATTTCTTCAAAGACGTTAATGCGATAGTGCTTGTAAAGGTAACATGAATGATTCATTCTCATTCCATGTATTTTAAGGTGAAAAAAATGAGGCATAATGTAGTGTTGGAATATTAATTTAGCGATGGTATTTTGTGCATATACCGTCAAGTGGCACGATGCTTCAGTAGCACAACCTTTGGGAAACAACCACAACCATCACATTATATTCGAAGACACATTCTTTCTGTAAGGAAATTCAATTTTCTTCATAGAAATCATATGTTCTACCACTTATAACTCTGGAGCATTTCTTTCATGCCTACAAATTATTTTGTCACAAATGTAAGAAGAGGTTGCACATCCGTGTCTACTGATTTGCAATCGTAATTACATTTTTCCTTGATCTTCTGCTATATTGGGCATTCCTCTACATTGGCGGTGAGTTCGTTGGATTTTTTCATCTGCACATTCTAGTCCGTCTGCAACAAAATGGATAACATGAGAATGAGGTACAAGGCTTGTGATGTCAGCATGCCCAGCCATAGACCCACAAATTCAAATTAAATTAAATTAAAAAATAATCCCTCAAGATATATAACACATACACCTTACAAATGTAGAGTTTGATCAACATCATAAAATAATATCTATCGGATTTCAATCCATCCAATTTCAACACATGTACGACGAAAGCTTTTATGTGATTGATTTCCTGTAAGGTGTCACAACAAACTGACCCGCACCCAACTGAGATTATACACGTTTCGGCATAATTATAATTTTATATTATTTTGTAATGTATTTGTATATTTCTCATTTATTAATTCAAATTAAACTCTTACTCTCCATTATTATTTTTTCATTCTACATGCCCCCTCTTTCTTCCCCTAAACTACCACCCAATTTGGGGTTTCAGTTATTGTGTGGGCTAAGGAATGTTGATTTAAGATAGCTTATAGATGTTTGGTTTGGAATGACATGTTTTTTAATGTTATACGTTGTTTTACCTTTCATAAAACAATTATAAAAAAAATCGTAGTTGCCTTGTTCTTTCTCCTTATTTGAAACATTTTTTTATTCTTTTCAATTGCATCTCCTTTATGAGAGATGCAGACTAAGGGGAATAAACCCAATTTTCAGAAATCTTGATGACTCAAAATGCTTGAGAAACCTTGATAACTGCAAGATTGAAGCCGTTCCATCATACTCAAGTAAGATGGAAAAATTTGTATAGATATAATGCTCTCACCATACACATGCTGAAGATATCATCTCTGTGCATGGTTTACAAAAGAAATGAAATTATTAAATATAAAATAGGACCATTGTTTGGACCATGAGAGACCAGAAAATAAGAAAGATGGAAATATATGGAGTAAAGGCGCATACTTGTTAGATATACAAAATAAGATTATCGTGTTTGTGGAAAATGAAGAGAATGTAAAACTTGGAATCATATTCAAGTTGAGTAGAGTAGCAGATGCCTAGGAATAACTTACCTTGTGAAAAAATCATTGCCCGATATAAACCCATCCACATATCAAGTACATGACGCCCTGTCGAAGATAGCTAAGTGTTTTTAGAAGAAATATTTGGATTTTCCCAAGAGCGGAGAGGTGGGAGAAGTCCTGGGGACGCTGGTGTAGCCCATGGAGAACGGCTAGGCTTATGTCTCGCGTAAGTTTGCACAAAGGCAAAAAGTATTTTCTGCCATATCACTGTTAGTTTTGTCGCGTCGCTATTAGTTTTGACGGAATAGGTAACAACATATTACGTTGTCACCTATATAGGTAACAACGTAATATGTTGTTTCCTATTCTGACAAATTTTCATTTGCATTTTATAAAAAGAACCAGCGCAGTAGTCTTTCATACGTGAGTGCATAGCGAAATGGTGGGGCATGGGAAATAAGGCACGGGGATCACCGGTTTGAGGAACACTGGGTGCAAGGATGGACCGCCCCAGTCAAATTTTTGTGCAGGTTCACGTTGAATGTGAAACTACGTGATGGATAGGCTGATCGATGGAGAACGATCTGGTGGGAAATTTTATTGACGAGATGTTGTCTGAGCTGGAGACTTGGCTGGCGCAAGATGAGAGTGTGCATATTATTGGCGTATTTGGCATGCCTGACGTGTGAAATACCTCATTTCTGAAGCAGATCAACAACAATGAAAAGGTAGCCGCTTTCTTTAAACTAGTTATTTGGGTGACTGTATCTAAAGACTCAGACACTCTTCTCTGCAGTTGCCAATTTCTGAGCTTGGAGAGGACATTAGCGACAAAATTTTTTCCATCTAGACGCGGCGGAGTGGTGGACCTCTAACATAAATGACAATTCTCCATAGTTGTTCGATTCAATGAATGCACGGGAAATTGTTTTGAGCTGTTCATTTGTTGCAGATTGTCAGAATGAGTCGGTCCGCTTCCAACTGAGATACGCCTTCGCCGTAATAATAACATGTTGATAAAAAAAGTATAAAGTTGTTGATTTAGAACAGATATCAAATACACTATTCGCCATCAATCGCATCTAAATGAATTTCTTACATAACTATACATTGACATCACTTCCAGTGCATCTTTCCACTCATAAAATTGTTAGTAATTATTTTGTTATCACCACCAATCATTGACACAATTATAAGAGATCTCTAAACATAAATTATAAACCTTTTACGAATCAAAATTCATAGTGTGAATCATTGCATATTTTTATGTCGAAAGGCATTTCTTTATAAGTGGATGTGAAGGGGATACTACTATAGTGTTTGTTGACCATCCAATGATTATACATTCACTACATTTTAAACCAGATTTTACCTACGATTCTTGCGATTTAAATTTCCCAACCAACTATCAAATATTTTTATGAAGTTTTTGGGATCAATCAGAGTCTCTGCCATTTTTCTTGACATCATCATTGGCATGATTTTTAACCATAATAAATAACTGACATATTTTCTGAACCTAATAAATATTCCACAGATGTCCACACCTTATTCAAATCTCCTATTTTGGCACAAGATGTAATTATGCTAACAAAGGTGAACTGATCAGATTGCACACCTATTGGTTGCATTTGGTGGAATAACATCATTATTGTGTGAGGCAAAGCATGTAAAGGATGTGAAATAACCTACAGCCTTCCCATCCCACTAAAAATATAGCATCAAACTAAATTTATGTAGATAAAAACCTCCTCAGTGTTCGAAATTTGAAAAGATACACAATAAAAAAACTTAAAGTAATGCAAGTTGTCATGATACAAGCATGGAACATAAACCTTGTGGAAATGCAACATCAATTTATATGTTCTCTATTAATTAGTTAAAAAAATCAAAATTTATCTATTACTTTCTTTATCTGCTCAAAGTTTTAAATTGTGATAATATATTCTTAGGAATTAACTGACCATGTACCAATATAGGAAGTTAGTATGGAGATTAAAGCCTTGAAACATAATGTTGGGGAGGTGTTACAAAATGAAACAAATGAAAAAATAAAAGCACAATTGGAGATGAAGAAACAAAAGAAATCAGAAGTGGCCACCATAAAAGTAATCCACTAAGTATGCACATAGTAACCACTCTTCTTCTATCTCAATATTTAAGATTAGGAGACTTTTTTTAAAAGTATGTTTATTAGTTTAAAAACAAATTCTCCTTTAAAGGAAAAATGAATTAGAAGGAATATGCAAGATCACTCTTGATGACACAACCGAAAAAATTCACACACGAACAACATAGTAAAAGAAGGGATATTTTTTTTTTACTTGCTTTACACATAACATGACGCAACATGTCGTCACCAAGGATACAACTAACTCTGTGAACAACTCGATACAAGGATGGCCATAAAGTCAGCATGGAAACGTTCACACCTATCAAGGACAATTTACTTTTGTTTTAGACATGACAACATAGAAGTCCAACCACAAAACATGCTTACAGTTAGGGCAAGCCACTGTAACGCACCAAAAATACCAACACAAGGACAACACAGTGAAATACAGGATAATTTTTTTTTGACTTGCTTTGACACAACACGACACAACATGTCGTCACAAGGTTACAACCAACACCAGGAACCACTTGTTACGGGGGAGACCACAAGGTCAGCACGAGAACGTTCACACCTATCAAGGACAATGCACTTTTCTCTTGACAAGACAACATGGAAGTCCAATCCACATGACACACTCACAGCTAGGGCAACCCATGAGGAATTTCTTGTTAAAAATTTTTTTTTTTTACTAAAGTGTCTCTTAATTCTTAACTTGCGTTCTTATAAAATTTCATGTAATGATTCACACAATTCTTTTCACAAGGGAGAATTTCTTTATTTTCGACTATTGACTAAATAGCTTAAGGCCAAACTTTCCAAACTAGGATCATCAAATTTTATGTCCAAATCTTTCTTATTCATTTGATTTTAGAACATTTTCCATTTCTTACAAGGTTAATTAATCTTGCTCAAGTCACTAACACATGTTCCACACCTCTAATGCTCAGGTGAAGGCGTAAGCTCAGATTGAGTGAAAAATACCGCTTAGGGTTCATAACATTAGCCTTCTTGTTTAAAGGTCAAATTTTGACCTTGCTTAGGAAATATCACCATGAATCAAGGCAAGGGTTAACAGAACAGGTCAACAGAATTTAGCTTCAAGGTCACATTGTTTACTATCAATCTTTCATTGAAGTTAAGAGTTTACCGAGATTGGTTAAATGTTCCATCTATACTTTACTTCATTAAGTTTGACAAAGGAGGACATTTCAAACGATAGAGAGATATTTAAGGTTTTATTAATCAATTTCCTTCCTACTTATTAAATCCTATCATCTTCTAAAATCTAACCATTGCTTTCACCATGAGGTCATTTATGATTCCACCATAAAAGGATAATGTTTATTAGCCTAGCTCGGGGGAAAAACAAGTAATCATGTTTTGTTACAAAAGATAGATTCCTCTTGATTGTTCCAGGTCTCAAAGGTTTCAAGTGGATCACATCTACATTAATATGCTCATAAATTTCCATTTAACTTTTATAAGGAATATCCAGTTCACTTTATAGTGTTTACAAACTCATCACCACTATGCCTTAGGAGGATTTACAACACAACATTTTAACTCTAGAGCAAATTTTAACAGTACTCGTTTGCGGAAACAAAACAAGGTTATATCAATTCATTCCAACATGATGCACAAATCAAAGGGACATACTATCTCTATTGAACCAACACTAGGGAGCAAGAGAGTAATAACATGGGACCTGCCCCGCGACTATACTAAGGGTTACAGTTCACTAGAATATCCCATAGCCAAGCAGTAATCAAAATTTCATCTTTCACATGATAAACAAACAAGCCAAAGTTTCAACAGTTACAACAACAATACTCTACAATACATTTACTAGGCACTGACCCTTCTTCTAAAATGTCCAAAGGCCCTTTCCAAATTTTATAACATAGTACACATTCGTACAAAGGAACATCATAACCAAGATTGATGCAATAATCTACAAGTCTTTCCATCATCTAACCACGTAAGCCATCTGCAACAAATTTTCTACAAGAGTCAGTTCACGAGAACTGAGCAAGATAAGGCTACACAAAACCACCATAACTATTATCTAACAATATCATGAAAAGAAGCACCTTATTACAAGAAATTGGGTCAAACCTCTAAACACTATGAGCACATCAAGTTATAACAAAGTCTATAACATGTCGATCAAAGAAGGAGAAGACCTTGTACTTCAGTTAGGAGCAAATGCAACGAAAGTAACAATCATATGAGAATGGCCCTTGGCCCTATAAGGAGAAAACAACCAACTAGCAAAGACAGTATCCCCATCAAGTAAGTAATTAAACAATAATTACAAGATTGAGAATTGATCTATATACCAGTCATCTAGAATTTTATCAAAGGAACCAACGCATAGGCTGAAATAATATTTTTCCAAGAGAACAAGAGTGGATCGGCCCAAGAAGGGGGAAACGCGGGTTTCAGAAATTAACACAAAAAGCCATGGATAATAGAGTTTCAGACCGGAAATCAATTAGAGTACACACACAACACAAGTTTCGAAGCGAAGGCAAAGTATACTAGTTTTGACCATAACTACAAAGAGATCTACCAATCATCCAGGAAGGGTCAAAGTCTCACAGGCTAGTAGCAAACCACACGAGAGAAGAAGGGGGGGGGGGGTTTCGTCCAACAAGAGTTTACAATAATGTCGTCAACAAATTTTTTTTGTTTTTAATAATACTAAAGGTTTGCAACCTCCACTACAGTACTAATGATTGGTTAATTTAAAATAAAATTACCCATATCCCAAAACAACCAAATTTTACGGCAACCCTTGGTAATGTAGTCAACCGTTGCACAAAAAGATACAAACATAATTTCTAAGTGACTTTATCAAAACAAAACCTTCCGCTATGAATTCATAAGATTATCACACGAAAGCTGAGTTTTTCCCGAAGGTCAATCACATCTAAGGAAATCTCCATCACAAACTATTACAGTAATTACGTGCATAAAAAAAATTGACCAATATTAATTAATAGCGTTAACATTACAAGGGGGAGAATAATGTAAGTTAGGAAAGATAGAAGAGCGCCATCAGAAATAATTCTGAGAGGGGGATTAGACCAAACTAATCTAGTGCCAACGAGGTATTGGATTCGCACAATGAAACCTCCAGCTTAGTTGATCCGAAAAGCTAGTTATGATTCAAGTTGATAGGCATGGTCAAGGTACTTCTTGAGGATGGCCTTAAAAGCCTAGAAACAAGATGAAGGATAGTATAAGAGTCTAAACACGCGAGACGGCAAAACACGTTGCACACGAACCCTTTTATTCTACCAGTTTTAATATCGAAACTCTAAGCTGGCTAGCCCACGCATTGCTCGCACAATCCTACAACCTTTCTTTCTCGATGCCAAAAGGTTATCGAAGGGACTTGCGAAGGAGCTAACAAAAAAAACGTCAAGGACAAACTTTGGTGCTAGAACGGGGGTTTCATAGTTAATGTAAACTTACTTCCATGATAACGAAAATGCTAACTTGATCAACATAATAACTTGCAACTCATTCACAGAGAAGAATTAACCCATAAACAAACAGACAAAGTTCTATCATTCGAGTAAGAGAAAACATAACATTCAAAGGAGAGGGCACACGCATCCTTTCGACCCACATTCTGTCAATGATAAAAGCTAAAACAAGAAGACACAAGCAGAAAGGGAAATCTCCCATCATGACATCCAACTGACAAAACAATGCAAGGAAAAGTGGTTTGATTTCACAATATTTTTAAATAAAATAACAGTAGAAAAGTGTAGAAATATCTTGCCTGTTTCTCCAGCTTCAACAGGTCGTACAGACTCCACACGGCCAGCATAAAAATTGTAGGAACTGGAATTCGGGTGCACCAGTTCTAAGCGGTCCACCAATCGAAAGCATTCATTCTTCCACCTCACATGTAAAGTAAGCACCATGACCACTGTAGAAAATCCCATTCCAACTGACAAATCAAAGCACACCCAAAACCATGGAAACCCTTCATCTCTCTCTTCCTCATCATCCATTGTGGGATTCGACAACCAACTCACATACCCTATACGTGCTACCACAATACAAGTGATCTACACAAGGCTGGAGGAGATGGATTTACCCAAGTTATTCATATTTGTTTCAACTTCCTATGCCTCCTCAACAAATCCATTCCAAAACATATCATGCAATCCTTGTTGTCCTTTGGCCATATTTCATTCAGGCATTTTGTCAAACAAATCCCGTGCTTTCTGCAAGCTCCCGCATTTCACATGCATGTCAAACAAGGTATTCATCACAATAACTTCAGACTGATATCCATATCTAATGATTTTTTTGCGTGGATCTGCAAACCATGCATGAGAGATGCTACGCTGGTACATGCAAGGATAATACTAAAGAAGGTGAACTGATTAGGTTGGACACCTGTGATAGTCTTTGGAAGAGGTGAGATCTGCATTGCATCCTTCAACCTAGCAACGCAGGGATTGCATACTTTGAGAGAGACCGCGAGGCTTTTTAATGAGAGGAGCAGAGATTGCTGATACATGCGTTGCTTTAATTAGAACCCCGCCGCTAGCAGAGACATCCTCCAAATATGTCCATGGAAGGAGGAGAACCAGAACATGAGCTCTTCTGTGAGTTCCTACTCTCTTCTCCTCAGCCTAAAAGCAGTCCCTTCTGGTATGAGGGAGAATCCACATAGAGGACAGGTTATTTGTTGGAGATCCTGCCACTTGTCAAAACAATTTCTGTGGAAGAAAAGAGAGCACGGAAGTTCCCTTATCTGATCCCCTTCTTCAATCTTACACAGACAAAAAACGCATTCCACCACATGGGTAATGTTTGCAAGTGTTTTGTAGGGCACAACAAGAAGGCTCTGCCTGATTTCATCAGCTATGAGGGGCAATTGGGCAAGCTCGGACCCCAAAACTGGAGCAGTCTCTGAAGATGTTTCAGGATTAGAATTAGAATAATCCCTTCTGAACAGTTGGGTACTCCTGCTATTCACGTGTATATTATTAGCAGAAGAAGTAGAAAAGAATAGGCCCAAATATACGTAAATGATTCGGCAATATCCTTTAAGGATTGGACTGGAAGGATCTTCAAGGAACGAACTGAGAGGACTGCATCAAACTCTCGGTGCAAACGTTTCAGTTGAAGCTTGAAGGGGTGGTAATTCCAACAGAAACCTTTATGCCTGCTAACTTGGTGACTCGTTGAAGAGGCTCATATGATTGCAAAGCAAATCTTGCTTCATGAACATACTGAAATGAAACAGATCCGCGTCTATGAAATTCTCTTCCATGAGTTACATCGCAAAACAGAAGAAAAGGTTTCAATAGAGACTCCTTGCGATAAACTTCATCTGGTCTCCTGGTAACACTCTCACTGTCACTTAGTCGATTTTGAGAAACAGATCTTGAAGGAGAAATCTGAAACTGAGGATGCAGTCAAAACTGAACGGATAACAAGGTAGTTAGACAGCCTGCTCGTTGGAAGCGCTCAAAACGGCTTCTGCCTCACCGAAATGCTCCTGCCGCCTGGTAATTCACTGTCACAGGTTGTTGCTGTAAATCCCCAGCAAGAACACACCTTGCAGCACCCAAGGACGCGCCCAGGAGGTAACACGCCTGCTACACTATCTTGTAGCTTCATCTGTACCCACGTCAAACCAAACTCACGAACATTAAGGCGACAGACCTTCATTTCACCATCAACGCATCCACTGTCCAGAACACGCTGAAGCAATTCATCTGTTTCAGCATTTGATGGAGTGCAAAACAAGCATACGCGGTTTTTGGGCAGAGAGGAAGACCACGTGACAGGAGGTGGTTAGTCAAAGTTTTAATAAATGGGCAGATGCTGGCCACCCAAGAGGAAAGGCGCTTCCACCACTGCCAGCTCCCATAACAAGGAAATTTTTATTTTATTCATTTTTGGAGCCCCGTGCTGTGGGGACAGGCCACCTGCCTGGAGCACAAAGAACGGGCATTACATTCTCCTCCCCTTAAGAAAGCATCGTCCTCGATGCGACATAGCACAAAGGAAAGAAATGGTTAAGCAATACAGGTCAGATAAGGCGAAGGTACACTCTAAGTTTAATATTTCAGATTAAAGCATGACCATGGGGTAGCCTTAGGAACATTTGGTAGAAATTTTAACTTTTAATGTTCTGTGAAGATTGGCAGTTCTTTCTTGTTCATCCATTTCATTAGTCTCTTTCCATTATCATTATTTCTAGTTTTAGTTTCTTTTAAAATATCATCATTGAAGAGTTTTGATTTATTCCTTATTGTGGGTGCCCAACATGAACTGCTAACACAACACCCTATCAGGTTCAAAAGACACTACAGATTCACAAGCACACAAGTATATACTTCATGATTGTATTACACCACAAAAGGTTACACAATTACGGAAAAGAATAGGCACACTTCCCATAACATAGGTACTCATCACACATCAATGACTGACATACCAAATACTCAAACAAAAGAGTACTACAATCCACCAGACATTTCCTCAATTTGCATCAATGAAAGACTCACATAACAAAAAACCATGCTACAGGTACATAGTGTCCACAAGGGAATCAATGACATGTCCACAACATCACAACACATAACCATCTGACATGAGTAACACATACATCAAAAGACCACTACCAAACATCACAATAACTCAACATATATCCTGAAACATCAACCATACAGACAAATATCATAAGCCTCAAACTCTTATGCCTCCCTCAAACTCTTATGCCTCCCTCAAGTCTCTTATGCCTCCCTCAAACTCTTATGCCTCCCTCAAACTCTTATGCCTCCCTCAAGTCTCTTATGCCTCCCTCAAACTCTTATGCCTCCCTCAAGGAGGCCGGTTGTCTCTCTGTGCCCAAGGCACATCGAGTTTGGACACTCCTAACCCAAGTGACATAATAACGCGTAGTTCTCAATAACCCGCTAGTCATATGTACCCCTTGGGGCGTACCCCCATACAACGAAGCGGGTCCATAGGTCCAACCAATCCATGGTGCATCCCATGACCCTATTCCACACATCACGACATTAGAACCAGCACAACAATCCAGTCAAAGTGCCAAGTGGCAAAGTACAAGCCTTGGGCAAGGCGGTAAAAATTCCAAATTTAAAAGAAGACCCCAAATCAAGCTAAAATAAATGGCCAAATAGCCAAAGTTAGTATCAAAATCCCCATGTTAGTGCCACAAACCAAGGAAATGCCCAAAATTGTAAAGCATTGCAATCAAGAAAAGATGCTGGTCCTTGCAAAATAAAGTAAAAGCTCAATTTACGAATAAAATCAACTTATAATAATGTCACATTACGATAACTGTGTGGCCTTATCTGGCCACCAAAGGGGTACTCAACGAGTTGCTGGCACTCGGAACATCGAGCCTCAGCTCGTAAAATATATATATCAATCCCGCCACCCTTCGACAAGGCTAAACATAGTCATAGATACACTAGGGTTGCATACATACAACCACATAGGGAGAGAGGAAAGAGTCACATGTAATCTACTAAACCGAGTTTTGACTCGAGTTATTGACCCATGGTACACCATTCCTCACTCTCAACATACACTTCTACCGATCTCCCTCAGGGTCGGTTAGTGTAAGGCTCACAACATAACATGTAACTACATCACTAACACCATGGTGGTACACACATAGCTACCATAACGTCTCACGTATGGTAGGTATACGGGGTAGATCACAATCATACATTCACAGGGCGCAATACATCACTTTACCACATTCTGCACCCAAAGTGCAATCACAATACGATAGGGTTCATACACTCACCGTATGACCCTAATTCACGACATGAAGCATTACATATTACACAACTCATATATACGATGAACATAATAACATCACAACATAACAATAATTGCTTCATAACAAGGTGGTACACACATTTCTTCAGAACATGGTAAAAACATCATGATACAACTCGTTTCTTTTAACATCAACTAGTCATACAACACATTGATACACCCACATATCACAATATGCCACAATGCTCCAACACTACGTCATCCACATTAGAATTCTTTTCACACATCACAAACAATAATTCACACGTGAATTCTTCCTAGAATCCACAAGAAGGAGAGAGAATACTCTCATCCCCAACACATCAACATGATGACAAATACGCACTGAGTGACATACACATCACGTGCGTTCACAATATCACAATTACGACAATAATCACATCACGCTTAAAGCACATTACTCTTCCAATATAAATCATCATCATGCAACATCATCATCATCATGCAGTATCATCATGTAACACCACCACCACCATGCAACATCACCATACAACACCAATCCGGCCCATAGGTTCGAGAGCATGAACCTACGCTCTGATACCAAAATGTAACGCACCAAAAATACCAACACAAGGACAACACAGTGAAATACAGGATAATTTTTTTTTTTTGACTTGCTTTGACACAACACGACACAACATGTCGTCACAAGGTTACAACCAACACCAGGAACCACTTGTTACGGGGGAGACCACAAGGTCAGCACGAGAACGTTCACACCTATCAAGGACAATGTACTTTTCTTTTGACAAGACAACATGGAAGTCCAATCCACATGACACACTCACATCTAGGGCATCCCATGAGGAATTTCTTGTTAAATTTTCTTGTTTACTAAAGTGTCTCTTAATTCTTAACTTACGTTCTTATAAATTTTCATGTAATGATTCACACAATTCTTTTCACAAGGGAGAACTTCTTTATTTTCAACTATTGACTAAATAGCTTAAGGCCAAGCTTTCTAAACTAGGATCATCAATTTTATGTCCAAATCTTTCTTATTCATTTGATTTTAGAACATTTTCCATTTCTTACAAGGTTAATTAATCTTGCTCAAGCCACTAACACATGTTCCACACCTCTATTGCACAGGTGAAGGCATAAGCTCCGATTGAGTGAAAAGTACCGCTTAGGGTTCATAACATTAGCCTTCTTGTTTAAAGGATCAAATTTTGACCTTGCTTAGGAAATATCACCATGAATCAAGGCAAGGGTTAACAGAACAGGACAACAGAATTTAGCTTCAGGGTCACATTGTTTACTATCAATCTTTCATTGAAGTTAAGAGTTTACCGAGATTGGTTAAATGTTCCATCTAGACTTTACTTCATTAAGTTTGACAAAGGAGGAACATTTCAAACGATAGAGAGATATTTAAGGTTTTATTAATCAATTTCCTCCTACTTATTAAATCCTATCATCTTCTAAAATCTAACCATTGATTTCACCATGAGGTCATTTAAGGTTTCCACCATAAAAGGATAATGTTTATTAGTTTAGCTCGGGGGAAAAACAAGTAATCATATTTTGTTACAAAAGATAGATTCCTCTTGATTGTTCCAGGTCTCAAAGGTTTCAAGTGGATCACATCTACATTAATATGCTCATATACATAAATTTCCATTTAACTTTTATAAGGAATATCCAGTTCACTTTATAGTGTTTACAAACTCATCACCACTATGCCTTAGGAGGATTTACAACTCAACATTTTAACTCAAGAGCAAAGTTTAACAGTACTCGTTTGCGGAAACAAAACAAGGTTATATCAATTCATTCCAACATGATGCACAAATCAAAGGGACATACTATCTCTATTGAACCAACACTAGGGAGCAAGAGAGTAATAACATGGGACATGCCCCGCGACTATACTAAGGGTTACAGTTCACTAGAATATCCCATAGCCAAGCGGTAATCAAAATTTCATCTTTCACATGATAACCAAACAAGCCAAAGTTTCAACAGTTACAACAACAATACTCTACAATACATTTACTAGGCACTGACCCTTCTTCTAAAATGTCCAAAGGCCCTTTCCAAATTTTATAACATAGTACACATTCGTACAAAGGAACATCATAACCAAGATTGATGCAATAATCTACAAGTCTTTCCATCATCTAACCACGTAAGCCATCTGCAACAAATTTTCTACAAGAGTCAGTTCACGAGAACTGAGCAAGATAAGGCTACACAAAACCACCATAACTATTATCTAACAATATCATGAAAAGAAGCACCTTATTACAAGAAATTGGGTCAAACCTCTAAACACTATGAGCACATCAAGTTATAACAAAGTCTATAACATGTCGATCAAAGAAGGAGAAGACCTTGTACTTCAGTTAGGAGCAAATGCAACGAAAGTAACAATCATATGAGAATGGCCCTTGGCCCTATAAGGAGAAAACAACCAACTAGCAAAGACAGTATCCCCATCAAGTAAGTAATTAAACAATAATTACAAGATTGAGAATTGATCTATATACCAGTCATCTAGAATTTTATCAAAGGAACCAACGCATAGGCTGAAATAATATTTTTCCAAGAGAACAAGAGTGGATCGGCCCAAGAAGGGGGAAACGCGGGTTTCAGAAATTAACACAAAAAGCCATGGATAATAGAGTTTCAGACCGGAAATCAATTAGAGTATACACACAACACAAGTTTCGAAGCGAAGGCAAGTATACTAGTTTTGACCATAACTACAAAGAGATCTACCAATCATCCAGGAAGGGTCAAAGTCTCACAGGCTAGTAGCAAACCACACGAGAGAAGAAGGGGGGGGGGGTTTCGTCCAACAAGAGTTTACAATAATGTCGTCAACAAATTTTATTTTATTTTAATAACACTAAAGGTTTGCAACCTCCACTACAGTACTAATGATTGGTTAATTTAAAATAAAATTACCCATATCCCAAAACAACCAAATTTTACGGCAACCCTTGGTAACGCAGTCAACCGTTGCACAAAAAGATACAAACATAATTTCTAAGTGACTTTATCAAAACAAAACCTTCCGCTATGAATTCATAAGATTATCACACGAAAGCTGAGTTTTTCCCGAAGGTCAATCACATCTAAGGAAATCTCCATCACAAACTATTACAGTAATTACGTGCATAAAAAAATTGACCAATATTAATTAATAGCGTTAACATTACAAGGGGGAGAATAATGTAAGTTAGGAAAGATAGAAGAGCGCCATCAGAAATAATTCTGAGAGGGGGATTAGACCAAACTAATCTAGTGCCAACGAGGTATTGGATTCGCACAATGAAACCTCCAGCTTAGTTGATCCGAAAAGCTAGTTATGATTCAAGTTGATAGGCATGGTCAAGGTACTTCTTGAGGATGGCCTTAAAAGCCTAGAAACAAGATGAAGGATAGTATAAGAGTCTAAACACGCGAGACGGCAAAACACGTTGCACACGAACCCTTTTATTCTACCAGTTTTAATATCGAAACTCTAAGCTGGCTAGCCCACGCATTGCTCGCACAATCCTACAACCTTTCTTTCTCGATGCCAATAGGTTATCGAAGGGACTTGCGAAGGAGCTAACAAAAAAACGTCAAGGACAAACTTTGGTGCTAGAACGGGGGTTTCATAGTTAATGTAAACTTACTTCCATGATAACGAAAATGCTAACTTGATCAACATAATAACTTGCAACTCATTCACAGAGAAGAATTAACCCATAAACAAACAGACAAAGTTCTATCATTCGAGTAAGAGAAAACATAACATTCAAAGGAGAGGGCACACGCATCCTTTCGACCCACATTCTGTCAATGATAAAAGCTAAAACAAGAAGACACAAGCAGAAAGGGAAATCTCCCATCATGACATCCAACTGACAAAACAATGCAAGGAAAAGTGGTTTGATTTCACAATATTTTTAAATAAAATAACAGTAGAAAAGTGTAGAAATATCTTGCCTGTTTCTCCAGCTTCAACAGGTCGTACAGACTCCACACGGCCAGCATAAAAATTGTAGGAACTGGAATTCGGGTGCACCAGTTCTAAGCGGTCCACCAGTCGAAAGCATTCATTCTTCCACCTCACATGTAAAGTAAGCACCATGACCACTGTAGAAAATCCCATTCCAACTGACAAATCAAAGCACACCCAAAACCATGGAAACCCTTCATCTCTCTCTTCCTCATCATCCATTGTGGGATTCGACAACCAACTCACATACCCTATACGTGCTACCACAATACAAGTGATCTACACAAGGCTGGAGGAGATGGATTTACCCAAGTTATTCATATTTGTTTCAACTTCCTATGCCTCCTCAACAAATCCATTCCAAAACATATCATGCAATCCTTGTTGTCCTTTGGCCATATTTCATTCAGGCATTTTGTCAAACAAATCCCGTGCTTTCTGCAAGCTCCCGCATTTCACATGCATGTCAAACAAGGTATTCATCACAATAACTTCAGACTGATATCCATATCTAATGATTTTTTTTTTTTTTTGCGTGGATCTGCAAACCATGCATGAGAGATGCTACGCTGGTACATGCAAGGATAATACTAAAGAAGGTGAACTGATTAGGTTGGACACCTGTGATAGTCTTTGGAAGAGGTGAGATCTGCATTGCATCCTTCAACCTAGCAACGCAGGGATTGCATACTTTGAGAGAGACCGCGAGGCTTTTTAATGAGAGGAGCAGAGATTGCTGATACATGCGTTGCTTTAATTAGAACCCCGCCGCTAGCAGAGACATCCTCCAAATATGTCCATGGAAGGAGGAGAACCAGAACATGAGCTCTTCTGTGAGTTCCTACTCTCTTCTCCTCAGCCTAAAAGCAGTCCCTTCTGGTATGAGGGAGAATCCACATAGAGGACAGGTTATTTGTTGGAGATCCTGCCACTTGTCAAAACAATTTCTGTGGAAGAAAAGAGAGCACGGCAGTTCCCTTATCTGATCCCCTTCTTCAATCTTACACAGACAAACAACGCATTCCACCACATGGGTAATGTTTGCAAGTGTTTTGTAGGGCACAACAGGAAGGCTCTGCCTGATTTCATCAGCTATGAGGGGCAATTGGGCAAGCTCGGACCCCAAAACTGGAGCAGTCTCTGAAGATGTTTCAGGATTAGAATTAGAATAATCCCTTCTGAACAGTTGGGTACTCCTGCTATTCACGTGTATATTATTAGCAGAAGAAGTAGAAAAGAATAGGCCCAAATATACGTAAATGATTCGGCAATATCCTTTAAGGATTGGACTGGAAGGATCTTCAAGGAACGAACTGAGAGGACTGCATCAAACTCTCGGTGCAAACGTTTCAGTTGAAGCTTGAAGGGGTGGTAATTCCAACAGAAACCTTTATGCCTGCTAACTTGGTGACTCGTTGAAGAGGCTCATATGATTGCAAAGCAAATCTTGCTTCATGAACATACTGAAATGAAACAGATCCGCGTCTATGAAATTCTCTTCCATGAGTTACATCGCAAAACTAGAAGAAAAGGTTTCAATAGAGACTCCTTGCGATAAACTTCATCTGGTCTCCTGGTAACACTCTCACTGTCACTTAGTCGATTTTGAGAAACAGATCTTGAAGGAGAAATCTGAAACTGAGGATGCAGTCAAAACTGAACGGATAACAAGGTAGTTAGACAGCCTGCTCGTTGGAAGCGCTCAAAACGGCTTCTGCCTCACCGAAATGCTCCTGCCGCCTGGTAATTCACTGTCACAGGTTGTTGCTATAAATCCCCAGCAAGAACACACCTTGCAGCACCCAAGGACGCGCCCAGGAGGTAACACGCCTGCTACACTATCTTGTAGCTTCATCTGTACCCACGTCAAACCAAACTCACGCAGCATTAAGGCGACAGACCTTCATTTCACCATCAACGCATCCACTGTCCAGAACACGCTGAAGCAATTCATCTGTTTCAGCATTTGATGGAGTGCAAAACAAGCATACGCGGTTTTTGGGCAGAGAGGAAGACCACGTGACAGGAGGTGGTTAGTCAAAGTTTTAATAAATGGGCAGGTGCGGCCACCCACCAGGAGGAAAGGCGCTTCAACCACTGCCAGCTGCCATAACATAGAAATTTTTATTTTATTCTATTTTTGGAGCCCGTGCTGTGGGGACAGGCCGCCTGCCTGGAGCACAAAGAACGGGCATTATAGCCACAGTAAGAAATGATTGAAGGTTATTTATTTTGATAAAACACCCTTTAACTCATGACTTATGTTTTCAGAAAGATTCAATATATGATTCGCACAAATTACACTTACCAACTGAGTTAATTTCTTATACACTCTAGAGTAGTTCACTTAAAGTCTTCTCCTACTTGCTAAATCTTATTATCTTCCAGAAAATAACCATTGTTTTCCTTTAAGCTTGTCCATTTAAGCGTTCACCAAAAAAATTGAGTAGTGTTCACTAGTTTATCTAGGGATATCAACAAATTATAAAATTTTACTTTACAAGGTTAGTTTCTCCTTTGATTAGTTCAGGAATCTATTGTTCTCAAGTAATTCATCTCTACATTAATTTATCTCAATATATATATTTTAGTGAACTTCTATAAGGGTTAACCACTCCATTTAATTTTACTTATATCACAACATTACAAGGTGTCAGAGAATTTTGACTTAACACTTTATTCTCAAAATTAAGGCTTTACAATACTTATGCCAATGTAATGATTGAATATCATTTCTCACCAAAGTAAGTTATTAGTCTAACAACAAAATGGAAAGAACACTTCACCATGTAGTTTTCCAAACATACCAAGACAAGAGATCTTCTAAACTCCTTGCAAGCAAAGTTTTACTTTAAGCTTGTTACAAAATTTACAACGCATTGAACTTTCTACAAAGAACTTCATAATTTGAACTGATGAAACTTTTACACTCTTTTCCTTTAATCTACTCGCATAATCCATTTGCAAAAATATTTACTAGAGTCAGTTCACTAGAATTGAGCATAATAAGATATAAACCTCACCTAATAATTTATGCCATCTAGCATTTAAATAAATGAAAGTTTGCAATACTCCTTATCAAATAAATTTCTAACATACATCTAAAACTTAACTGCACATCTCATGATAATACATTTCATACTCATTAATGTTCACTTCACTTAAGATCTGCTTACATAAGAACACAATTCCAAGTGACTAGACAAAACAACCTTATCCTTGCAATAAATCATACTTAAATTACAGTAATAATAATAACGCTCAACTAATACCCTCGACCTACTTCACATATATAAGTATCCAACAATATTATCTTTCAATTAAATAAAAGCACCAACGACATTAAGTTTATATAATAAATGCAAGTATCAATCTTATATTATTCATCGATATTACCCAAGTATCAAACCTTCATAGACAAATCAGATGATATGTAAGTATAAGTTGGATATTTATCTCACAATTTTAAGAATATACCTTATGTTAACAAAGATTCCACCAATCCACAAGTTCATATATTATTAGGTATCCTTTTGGTTGCTTATTCCATATCTTTATATGTTTCTATTAGTATAAGGGTCCAACTCATTGGAATGAGTTACGATCAACATTATTATCATATTTTGCTAATATGTCAAAGATACATTTGACTAACTAAGATAAGTAAGCGCGGTCCAAGCCACTATAAATACAAGTATCAACATTATCTCAACTCCCAATTCAGATGCAAGTATCAATTTTTAGCTAACATAATAATCATCGTAAATGCCAGAAAATATTCCACTCGTTAACCAAGTATTGAAATAACATATTTATCCTTACTGGTTACCTGATAACATAATATACCTTGTTATATAATTCAACCTCCACTTGCATACCCCAATTTATGGGTATTAATTATTGTTCTATACAATGAAATTAAATAATTTCAGGTGGACTTATATCCTTACTGTCATACATGGTATGCACAGTCCCATTATGGTAGCTGTCACCTTTACTTAAGGCTATGCATGACTCCATTTTAGGGTAGTTATCTTAACTTCCCTATTCATCTGTTTTCCTACCAAAAGTCTTTCGACAAGCTTCAAGGTCAAAGTATAAGATAAATTTATAATTTCATATTTCAAGCATTGCCTGAATTCATATGCATGAGGACATCACATATCAATCAAACTTGAAGAATGAGAGTTCGATGTATCCAATATTACTTTAACCGATTCAAAGATCCAAGTAGTGCCTCAAAATTAAGCCAAAGAATTATCCACACCGGATAATGACTTGCGTGCATAACATATTCGTAAAGGTCATAGAAAACCCATTAACGCATGCTTCAGGAGGGTTCCAATCTAATAATAAGCTCATAGTAATAATAATAGCAGAGGGCCTGGTGAGGGGTTTTCAATAATCCCCAAGGTAAATGATAATCGAATGACTCAGATGGAGCTATCTAGAAAGACCAAATAAACTAGTATGACTCTTCCCAAATAGAAGCCCCCAATCCTAATGGGAGTTTATATTATTATAAAACCACAGTAAAATCCAAATACAGTCATATCGGAAATTCCTTTTTTCAAGCCATGTTCTACATAATATAAACAATACAAGAAAAAATTATAAACCTCATTCACGCTCCATACTATTTTCTACAGAAACCATCATTCAAAGGAATAATCAAGGCAAAAAGATAAACCAACATTATAAGATCAGTAGGCAAGAATCGATGTAGAGATTTCTTCTACTCAAATAGTAAATAAGATAAACTGTAAAGGAAGGAGAGAGATCAGTTCATGCAATTATGATTAAAAGTCATTTGAAACCCATCTCTTTATGGGCATCTCTTTCAAGAAAGAGTCAATATATGTAAATGCATGTTATATAATATCCAGAGTCCAAACGCTATTTACTTAATAAAACAAAACACATCAACATTCCAAAAGAAACCCACATCTACAGCATTCGAACAAAATTGCAGAGATTGATTTATCCAAATGCTAAAGGAAATAAATCATTAAGAGAGAGGGTTAGTCTTATCATGCCTGTTTGGGGCTTCTTCAATGCGGCCATGATGAACCAAGGCTCCAGCAGCTACAACACATTCCAAAAACATTCATTTTCCTCAGCACGTAGATCTCTCATGCAAGCTTCATGGCAGCGCCTGGTACAGTCAGGGAGAGGGCGGCCACCATGTCTAGATCTTACAAGTGCTTAGAATATATTTTTTTAAGAAACTGGAAATAAAATCTGGTCCCTTATTTATCACTGCAGACCTGGCACAGTGCGCCTTGTTATAGTGCCAGACTATGTCTGCAGATTTCTTCACATGGCATTACCAATAATCTCTACAAGAACATTTTCCTTTTTTAAAGTGATGGAACCGCTTTGCATCTCTCACAACAATTTGCTTTGCAACAATCTTGGACAAAAAACTTGGTGCAGTGTGGCAGTCAACACATACATTAAGGTTCTTGACAACTCTGAGAGTTGTCCCACGGGGAAGGCTTAACAATCCAAATGCAATTGCCATCTTCTCACTATGGTGGCAGAGGAATACTTTTACTTTCCCGTTCACTCAGTACATGTTCTGAATCTGAAAAATATCCTGCTACCTTCATCTCCCAAGACATTTTCTCCAACATTGCATAGATCTCCTGTGCCTGTGGGTGTGATGGGGATGTCACCTACACAAAAAGCATGCACCATTTTATTGCCTTTAATCCAACTACATCCAAGTTTCTTTTTAATTCCTCTATCCTTCATCGATCTCCTAATAAGATGTGAGTATCACCTTTGTCATTGAATTTTTCACCAGCCAACCAGCTGTCCACCTCATGAAACTCGATTTTACCGGCACTGCTGAGATTCTCTTCACATATAGACTGGATCTTTCGAGACAACGAAAGGGTAGCCTTCCAATTAAGTCTCTTTATCAGATTGGGACCCGAATTATCTCTGCCTAAATGCTGAATTGAAATGAAGGCATTTTTTGAGCACTAAAATTATGCTAAGAAGAGTGCCAATAGAACTCTCGTACCTTGGGCAGTTTCAGAAATGGCCCTAGATAACAATTCAAAACTTCCCCTAATAAGTTTTCATCAATTGCAAAGCAAATTGTGCTTCATATGGAATATTCTGATATGAAACAGATCCACACCTATGAGACTCTCTTCCATGAGTTACATCGTAAAGCAAGGAGGTCTCATATAGAGAATCTGTTGCCTCTAAAATTCGTCAGGTCTCTTGGTAACACTCTCACTGTCACATAGTCGATTTTGATAAAATATCTTGAAGGAGAATCTCGAATTTGAGGATGCACTCGATACTAAACAGATAAAAACATAGTTGGACATCCTTCTTGTTGGAAGCACTCAAAAAGGCATCTGACATGCTGCAACATGCCTGCCGCCTAGCTAATCACTGTTGCAGGCTGTTGCTATGGATTCTCGACAAGAACACACCTCGCAGCACCCAATGAAAGTGGAGGTAACACGACTACCTCACTAGCTTGTAGCTTCATCTAAAACCAAGCGCGCAGGGGAGAACTCAGACCAAAAGTCCTAGATAAAAAGAGTATTGCGGCCAGAAGAAAACAACACACACACGCAGCAAGGAGAAGAAATCAGAGTAGAAAGAATAAATCCAACCCAACTAGGTATGCGGCGAACAAGTAAGAAGGAGTAAAAAAAGTCCTGCGCAATCACCAACCATCCACGTAGCTAACAACAAGAAAATCTGGGAAACATTTGTTAAAACAACTAAAATTAAAGTATGCGGCCCACTACCAAAAAGGGAAGAGATATTTCTTACCCACAGCACGTGGGATAAACCAAGCAGAAATGGAATAATTAAAGAAGTAGGTGGCCTTCATTCCCACAAAACGTGCCCAGCACTCATCCACCCATACGCATTGAATAAAAGAATCAAAAAGAGATCAAGGTGAAGAAAATAAGGACTCCACCGACTCCCATCTCCCTCACGCAAGGTAAAAATATAATGGCCATTACGGTCAGCAGGTTGGTGGTTGGGAGGAGTCCAAACGCCATTAAAAAACCCCCAACAAAAAGCCTCCCCCTCCAATCTCACGCAAACAAACAACAAGACAAGAGCAGGTAAAAAGACAAAACATGGAACATTACTTCCTGAACAATGGAGCCACCAAGAAAACAAGCTCCTCTTTTAAGTGAATCGGGGATCGCTCTTCAGGGACGATAAAAAAAAAGATGCAATAAAAGATCATTAAGATAATTAATATTAATGACGATAACATTTGACAATCAAATAATAATAATAAATCGTAGATCGAAAAATAAAATAATAATAATGATAATATCGTTACTATTATTTTATATTATTTTTACTGCTCCCAAAAATTATTATCCATGTTAATAATGATCACCGAAATGGGATTAAAACCATGACGTCTTCCTCACCTAATAACCTTGAATTCATCAAATATTTCATTGACAATATCAAGACCTACACAAGAGATTTATTTGATAATCTCAATCTTGGGGAAGGAAGATATGACATGTTATATAAAGATTGAATTAAAAAAAACATATTTTGTAATAAAAATAAATTTAGGAAAAAATAATTATAAATCAAACAAAGTTCTAAAACAAAATATATACCATAAAATATTCTTAATCACTTAATAATTAATTGTAATAAGTTATGTAATTTACATTATCTACAAAATAACATAACAATGTAGCTTATAGCTTATTAAAAGAAGAAACATAAATCTTAGGAAAAGGAATGGAATTTATAGAAAATATGAGAACTTGGATCCTATTCATAAAATTTCTTTATCTTTTCGTAAATGAGGAGTGTCATAATACGAGGACAAAATTTGTATTGGACATCCAAAAAATGTGGAAAAAGTGTTATAAGTTCTGTATTTTATGAGCTCGTCACATAAAATTGTATAGATCAATGTGTGGACCTTACTTTAGCTTTTTTTAATGTGTGGACCTTACTTTTTTTTTTTCTTTCCGACAAGTGAGGGAACTATTCTCCTAATATTGTTGAAGTGTAACTTCAATGAAAACACATCTCTATTAAAGAAGAGGGTGTCTTGTAGCATGATATTTTATTTAGGAATAGTAAGCGCATGTGGAATGTGCGATAGAGACGTTGAAGGGGATTTGTTAAAAAAGTTGAATTTGAGGTAGTAAAATATTATACGAGGAAGAGGGACAATGAATAAGGGGTTGGAGGAAGAAGAAGTCATAGGACGAGAAAAATACTACATATAACCAATGAGAAACTCTTCTTTCTTGTGACCATGCGCCATTTTTGTCAAGTGCTTGAATGACAAAGGGGGTGGAGTACATGCAATTCATAGAGGCAACATATTTTTGAGATAGATACTTCCAATATGAATAGTTGTTGTTTGCAATGCCAGCCATACATGTTTTTTGAGTAGTTAGAACAAAAGTAAATTATGTAAAGGCAATTTGCTTAGTGTCTCACAAATTAATTTCAAGATAGGGATATATGGAGTGGACCTACAATCATAGGGTAATGATTTCATGCAAATTTATGATTAGGGGTTCTCTCTAGTTACCCTGATAACTCTTGTCCTCTACCTTTATTGATATTGCAGATCCTCTAGGCGGTATTGGCTTGACGACAAGCCTGATAACCCTTGTCCTCTACCTTCTTTGATTTTCATGTTTATCGTTGTTGCCTAAGTGCTTTGTTATTTTTGGTTGGTGTTGTTTAGTTTATTGTAGTTTGGTTTTATCACTTTATTTTTCAAAAAGACTTTTATTATTATTATACGACTAATGTTGTATATGTATTATTAATTAAAATGCACCTTTTAATTAAAAAATATAACTTAAAAACCTTATGTATGTATCCTAAAATATGAATGAAAATGTGATTAAGATTAAGTAGAAATATGTGGAACACTCTCTTAGCATATAATTTATGTACCTCACACGGTGAAATGAAAATTTTATATGCGTCTCCCAAAGAAAGTCAACACGTTCATTACATATGTACCAACAAACTCAACACGTCGGGGTTACATTTACATACAAAATGAATTTTATAGAAATGGGGGTACAACATTAAAGTTCGTGGGTCAGGAGAAACTGAAAGCAATACATGTATTATCATCCAAACCAAAATCAAAAAGTGCTTTTGTGGTGAGACAAAGTAGTTCTGGGGGTGAGAATGGCAAAGAGAGGACGGAGCTTGTGAGTCCCCGTGTTCACAATAGTCTCGTAGTCTTCCTCATGTCCTGCTGGCATTTCCAGCTTAAAATTTTGAACATTCCTCCCAATTACCAACGAGGCGATGGTCACACCCTGCTGCCATCCTGCGCAGAGTCGATTGCCTGCTCCAAATGTAAGTGTTCTGTATATATCCTCTTCTACGGGAAACACAAGCTGCCTCTCTGGTTTCCACACCTCTGGATTTTCCCATTCTCCCTCGTAGTTGTTTGCTCCCCATATATTAAGGAGTATCTGTTATGATAATAATAGGAATGTCAAATCCACTACACTCAGATTGTGTGGATATAAATAAATGGGCAAAAGGATATTATGAATTATATTAAATCACCTTCCATCCGGCGGGAACACGGTAGCCGTCGATCTCGACGTCTTCATGTACGACACGTAGAGGCACAAGGGGGAGAGGAGAATGCCTCCGTACGGTCTCATAAAAGATTGCTTTTAGATAAGGTAATTTGCGCAAATCGTCTTCCTGCAATGTTTTCTCTCCACACACTTCCTCCACTTCTTTGTAAAGCCGGTCCTGCGCTCGTAATTCACAATTTAGACACAGATATATCTACTGAAAATGCAATGCAAGAGAGAGATATATATTTAATATAATATAATATAGTTACCTGAGAGTGAGGATGCTTGGCCAGTTCGAACAGAGCCCAGACCATAGCCACGTGGCTCGTTGTTGTGCTTTCAATCACAGGCTCCCATATTGCCGTCTCCAGCTGCTCTTCACTGATTATATCCCCTTCTTTCAGCAGCATGTCTAGATATCCCTTCGCCTCCTTCACCCATTAATATATATATAATATACTCATTAGATATACAGTTTGCGAGTTGTCAAAAATAGTATAAATACAATTAATGTTATTATACCTTTCCTGAGGAGAGAAGTTCCCTCTCCTGGCGAATGAGAGCCCTCACAACTGCTGATCTTCTCCTTGTCACTCGATTTAACATTGCATGTAATTTTTTGTTGGGAAGCCATCGATTTATGAAAGGAACGAAGTCTCTCCAGTTTATTTCGAGAGCAGCGGTTGCAGGATCCCTGATTATCAGATCATACATATCTCGCACAGATACAATTTTAGCGCCCAACTCTTCAATGTACAACGGCTCCACAGTTCTGCCAATCACCTACATTAATCCAAACAAAAAATAATCAATATATAGTTTAGTTGTACCTTTACTTGTAATTGTAAATTCACTATATACCTTCTCTTAAAGATGATAATCTAGTGTTTAAATAAGTGTACTACTCATTTACAAAAAAGAAAAACTCAATCAATAATTATATTTTTTCAGTTTTGCAAAATTAATGTTTCCTTGTCATGCTGCAGGGAGTTACTTGATTGAGGGCAAAAGGAAACAAGTGATCGAGAATGATGTTGCTCATGTTCAGTGTATCGTTGCAGCTCTCCCTCAGTTCATGGTAAATGGAAGCTACCATCTTCTGCACCATCTCCTCCCGCAGGAACGCATTATTTCTCTGTGAAAAAACAAGGAGACGATGATAAGATAGTGTGAAGTGCTATGGATTCATATAAGGTGAAGCTTAAAAGAACCTGTCCCTATCTTCATTCGCTTAAAATAGAAAGAATTTTAAACTAATCTACTTTGGCCGGACAATGAAATAAAAGGAAAATGACATTACTTGAGGAGTCGTTCCGAGAAGGTGGGAGACCATGAGCTTCTTCATCAAACGATGATCCCTTCCATAATCAGACAAGGCCACCATTGTCTTGTCCAGGGACAGCACCTGCAATGCCGTTGTCAGCTTCTTTGCCGTAATCGATGAATGGTGCTCCGTCATGGCCTGCAACCCACATGAAATATTTACAATTTAATACATTAATGATCACTACTCCCAAGATAAAATAATAATAATAAGTTCATGAGTTTACTTGTCTCGCAGATTTGGCTGAATTCAAGACGAGAACAGCAGAAGAAAGGCCAATGCGGACAGAGTAGACTGGACCGTAGCATTTGGCCCACTGGTAAAATGTTCGATGGGGCACCTTATCCTTGTGCAGCACGAGGTCCCTCATTATCGTCCATGCTCCCACACCTGCATTCACATCATTTTTTCACTTTGCAAATCAACCAAACAAAAATAAAATGAAAAACACAAAAGAAACTAGGCTACAATTTACAAGCGAGCAAAATCTAACCGGGTGGATATTTTTCCCCCTTTGATGTTGATCTGGATTTAATGGCAATGACTAGTGCAGCCACCGCCACCACCATTAGAAGGTGAAATGGTGCAGTCCACACTGCAAATAAAATATACTGCGACTGCATCTTACCTAGCCTTGTATATCTATTCAGCACACTTACGATATGCCTGAGTAGGGTGTGAAATACCTCATCTCCCCACGCGTATTTAAAGAAAGTTAAACAATAACTTAATTTTCTGTCGAATATACAACAAAAAATCGTCAGTGTCGGGTTGCTTTCTGGTCCCCGAGTCCCCCAAGACTTTTAATCGTGCAAATAACGTGAGGTATAGACTTGTAGTCGAAAAAGAAAAGACGTACTTATGACAACTCAACCAAATTTTTCTTTGTCAGCGCACTTCACAACTCAAATTATGGCACACATTACTTTTGTTATCATAATTATTTTATTATTGGAATTGCCCTTTGTATGAATTAAAATAAAAGAGAATTACAAACTAAGGGGTGACCAAAGAACTCACAGTTCCACAAATGCCACAGAGGTAGCACAAAATGCCCAAAGGGCACAACAAGAAATAGACACCACAAAAATAGAAAAAAAAGAAGTGCCACGAAGGCAGAGCTAAATAGACCCGGGCCTAGAAATAGGTGTAGAGCCAAAAGTAAACGTAGATGCCGACACCAAAGTTGACCGAGTAACAGGAGGCTCAAAGCATCCTTTCTTCTCCTTAGACCTCGTGACAACTGTACAATTCTCGGGTTGGGAAGACAAAGCTAACGGAGAATCAAGGAGAGGACGATCCTGCTCCGGGTCTGAGTCAGAAGATTCAGACACATGAGATCTTTTAACACAAGTGTCAACAGGGGAAATCTCTTCACTCATAGTCTGAACTACCAGGGAGAGGATTTTCTTTTGTTCCCTGCACAGTGAATGGTTGTCAACCTTTAGGCACTCTACGATTTGTGCGGCTATTGGTAACTCTGTTGGTCGGTTCATCAAGATGGATGATGAGTGGCCCAAGCAAGGGTTGTTCACATTTGCTCGTATTTGCATTGAAGTGGACCTAAGGAAAGGTCTTGTAGATAAGTTGGAGTTAATTCATGAGGGTTTTAAGTGGATACATGAGGTTCTAGATTATGAGAATACAACCTTCTATACAAGTTATGTTATCATAATTATTTTGAAAATAATAATCCACTTTAATTATTATATATCAAATTTCATCTTAAAATTATTGCTAGCAATTCCACCTATGGGGTCTAATGGAAACACCGATAGGCACAAAGACACACACTATGTCTTATGCAGGGGAAGATCCAAAAGGCAAGAGTTTAAAGGAAATGTAACATTTTCTATAGATGAAGGAAGATATAGATGGGAGTGCAATGCAAGCTTAATTTGAAAACGAGGGAAGATCAAACTTTGAATCAGGAGAAAAAGGAAATCAATGAAGCACATGAAAAAGAGAAAGATCAACCTCCTAACAGTTGGAGGAGGAAGTAACGAGTTGGATGCAATAATTTTAAGAAGCGCAGAAGGTGTACAAATCTGCTAGGCATTGTTCCTCTTTTTTCATGAGGTGGATGCAAGCCGTAGAAGACAACTTGGAGCACTTTTGGCTTCGAATATCAATGCCCAACATACATAGGTATATCCTTGAGAGGAGGCAACTAACCTTAGGCACCATTGAGACCGATTGACATCTTATGAAAAGAGGTTGTTTCATGATGAGTGAAAGCCTCTCAAAGACAAATGTGAACAACATTTAAATGAAGTTAGAGCACAAAAAGCTCATTTTAGCAAACAAAAAGTTAGCCTAATCAAATTTGTTATTACATAGTAACGTCATGTAGGATTCATTCCATTTAGTTTGGTATAATTTTTTTGGAACTGTCTTTCTCTTATATATATTTCCATGTTATGCATTGAATAAATCACATCAATCGAGTTTTCTGCTCCTACATTGGTATCAAAACAATAAGGTGGCACGTTGTTGATTTCTCACATATTAGAGACCTGTTTGTTGGCTATTTTCTTTTGGCATTCAGACTTGTTTATCTTTTTCAACTTCAAGTGGCATAGATCTCTCCCTTTCGGTGTTTTGTTGCTCTAATTTGGCATCTTGTGCAGTGTGGAAAAATAAGTAACCAGACAGTTTGGAGCTTGGATCATTTAACATTTTGTAATTGTTGTTTGGTTGCTGTTATAATTATTAGCATGGAAAAAGTGGAAACCACTAAAAAAACATGGTTTTTTTGTGGCTATTTGGTGGTGGTTTTTTGGTTTGAAACCTTCCCTCTAGTGTGAAACCAGACCTGTAAGGAGAGCCAAGTTCGAGTCCCCAAGGAGGAAGCGATGAGCTATTTGATATGTTTGGATGAAAACGATGCTTCCAAGCCATTGTATGTGAGTAAGTGTCATCTGAAACAACAAGTCAAGACGTTGTTGTATAGAAAATCTATGTGCAACATGTGTAGAAGAAAGACCTACTATTTTAATGGAGGAAATTAAATTAGTAGACTAGTTTTCCAGTGTGTTCTACATTGTCGTATGAAGAAGAAGCACTACTTTGAGCACATGTCAATCATTATAGAAGATGTTAGCAATGTTGCAAGAAATTTGAGAGATGTACTTTCATTAAGAGCTGAGACAAAGCCCCTAAGAGCAATGTCTTCTATTTTACATTGCTTGAAAGTCTCCATGACATCAATAACTTGCAATTCAAGGAGATAGTGCATCAAGGACTGCTCGAATGGTTCTTGTTTGATGTACAGTGCCAAGTAGAGAAGATACATGCCAAGCTTGAGGAAAGCTCTAAGGTAGATGATGAATACGAGGTAGAACACCCCCAAAAGTGTATGTGTCTCATTGCATGAGCATATCGAACTCACCTTCATTCTCTTCTTCATTGGTAAGGCTTTGTACTTTTGAATACAATTAAAAAAATTGTTTCTGGCATCATGTCTGCTCCCAAGTTTTTGTTGTCTGATGCTCAATTGCTTAAAGGAATAAATTATGTCACCTGAAAGATGAAGATGCACACCATTCTCTAGTTTGAGCTCTGGGAACTCATCACTGGAAAAGTCGATCTTCCCACCAACGTAGATGAGCAAACAAAGTATGAAAAGGCTGATGCAAAATCCTTGATGTTGATCACTCTCAGCATTTCTGATGAGGTGTAACCACACATACGGGATACAATGACATCAAAGGCATTCGGGGATGCTCTCTCTACCATCTATGAAATGAAGAACTTGAAAAATATCCTTCATCTCCAATCCAAGATTCATACACTAAGTATGAAATATGGCAATAAAATAGAGGGATTCTTGTGTCATGTAGCAGAACTATGAGCTGAGCTTGTAGCGCTTGAAGAAAAATTTCTAGTCCCTCTCATACTGAGATCTCTTCCTTCTGATTTCAGGACATTTGTCACAACATTGAGCATCATAAAACAAGAGGTGACCATTGTCGAACTAGTAAATTTTCTTCAGCAGGAAAAATCCATCCAAACAGTGGATGAGGATTTTGAAGACAAGGCATTGATCTCGATGCAACAAAAGAGTCACAAGCCTCGTAAGGGACAACCAGAGAATAAGTCACAAAAGTATCCCCAGAAGCAACCATAGAAGCAGAAGTATTAGAAAGTGAATCAATGGTGTCACATCTACACCACGAATACACACGACACTATGAAATATTGGTATAATGGCCTCATGCACCGCAATTCTGGAGAAGAGAGCACATCTGGTCACAATGATTCACAGAAATCCAGACGATGTCCTCACCAAAGGAAGTAGAAAGGACATGTTGCAGGCCATAAATATTTTGGCTTAGATGAGGAAGTACCAAAATCAAAAAATTACGACACACATGAAAATATCATTCTAGTCTCCCAAGCATCGCAGCCATCACATAATGTTTGGTTGATTGACTCTAGTGCCAACAAGCACATGACAGGCAATAGGAAGCTTTTTGATTCATTAACTGGTCAACCCATTGGAGATTGGGTTAAAATTACATACAACAAGGAGTATGTTGCTGATGGAATAGGTAATGTCACCATTCCTCTCGGGACGAGAAGTTGTACTCTTATGAAGGTGCTCTATGTTCTGGGATTGAAAACAATTTTTTTGTCTATCTCTCAACTCTTGAATCACAAGCCTCAAGGTGGAGTTCATGTTCCATAAATGAATCAAGTCATGTTTGATCTCACAAGAATGTATGATACTTAATAGAGATTTTTTAAATGATCATTTATTTGCACTAGATGCAGTTTCATCCTCCATAGTTACTTTATCTGCCTCTACGGTGGGTTCTATTGCACTCTGACATTATTGATATGGGCACCTTTCTACTGACTCCATCTATCAGCTCATTTTTAAGGACATGGTATGAGTACTTCCTCCACTCTCTCTTTCATTACCTCTTCGTTTTGGATGTTTAGTGGTAAAAAAACATCGTGATCCATTCAAGCTGAGTACCTTTCATGCCAAGAACCATCTTGAGTTCATACATACCAATCTTTGTAGACCCTTTCCTGCCTCCTTTCATGATTTCATTACTTCCAGTTGTTGATTGATGACTATTCTCGCAAGATATGGGCGTTCTTTCTCTAAAAGAAGAATGAAGCCTTTGTTGATTGTAGACACCTAAAATTAGCACCGTTAATTCTCATATCCACATCCACTAACACCCCTCAACATTATCACATCACTATCATATTATCTATTAAACTCTTATCCTAAGTATTATTTCTCCCCCATTATATTTATTCCCCATAAATATCATTCTACAGTTGTAAAATCCTATTTTACTCCTCTTAAAACCACCCAAACCACTTAGAAAACAAAATCAAATAAATCCAAAACAACAATAAACATTTTCTCAAATGTTTCATAACCCCTTACCCATATAATCTCTTTTCAAAGCCCATCCTTCGTCAAAACAACCAAAAAACTTGATTCAGGAAACAGTTTCAACCATTTCCCCATAAAACTCGGATCGCCGGCAATCCTACCAATCGCCGACAATTCTCCTAGGTCGACGGCGACCCTATATGAATGAGTTACAGTCCTCCATTCCAGGTTATCTAGGACATTTCTTGAGGTTTCTTCATGTTGCTCGTTCTTTGAGACTTTACATTGCATTCTCTTTGTACCATAGCCCTATCACAGAGCTAGAGATCACCATAGCGACATTCAAGACATCAATAATTTCTCCTTTAGCCTTCATAGGTTATTTCACATGTCCAGGAATCAACTCAACAATCTTCTTGCATCTACAAACTCCCTCTCTTGGGTAATGTTATCCACCATTATTAATCACCCACTCTCCTTCACTATCTTGTACGACATTTGGTTTGGTGGAAAGAATGCAAATTTCACAGCCATGCAGGAAAACGTTACTCCCCCATAATTTTATATTTTTAATATAATATAAAATCAATAATGGAATGCTAATAATGCAAAGATATAATGTTATAACTCAAAGAATGACACTTATACGAATGGGGTGGTGAAATGGAAGAACAAGTTGTTTTGGTACGAACTTTCAAAAATAATTAAACACAACCATAATCTCCATATATTGATTTCATATGAGATGATAACAAATATGTAGGGAAGTATAGATCCTATTATTAAGGAGGTATCCAAACCCTCAAAACTCTCAACAACTGACCTATAAGGTATACGTGATATATTGTTGTTACAACAATATATACGACTAACAACCAAATAACAATATAACTTACTAACTTATTTACCATACAGTAACAACAAACCATGTGAATACTAAATTTTCCTAGCATTCCTCCATAGTGTTTACATGGTAGAAAAACATTCACATGCTTCTTCTGCAGCTTGTCTGCCTAGGATTTCTCATGATCTTGGCACATAGCTTGAATTGAATGTAGAAGAAGGAACACATCAACTTCTTATTAACCATACATTGTCGATAACACATCTGACCAAACTTGTGTGGGAACCATTAGTTTAATATTTGAATATTCTCTCACTTTGGGATGTGTCATTATCAATTAACTGATCCAATCAACACAACACTTGAAACTCATATGGATATGATGAATGCAACGTAGGTGAACATTAAGTTCAACAAAGAGATCGTACATCTAGCCCAAATTGGTATCATTTTTATGAGAATACAATAACGTCAAGGAGGCCAGAGGATCCCTGACATACATTTCCACAATCTCACACCCTCTTCTTGTTGACAACATCAACATGTCCACATTTTCTCGCTGTGGACATTGCCACAATCTCATACCCTCACTTTGTTGGAAGCTTCAACACATCCACATTCTCTTGTTGTGGGGTGTTTGTCATTATTAATTTCCCACTCTCCTCTGCTATCTTGTATGACGATAGGTTTGGAAAAAAGAATGTAAATTTCACAGCGATAACACAAAGGTGAACGTTGAGTTCAACAAAGAGCTTGTACATCTCCCGACATGTATGTAAAGAATTACAATCATATGATGAAAATGCATCCTTCTCATCTCCCAAATTTCGCAGCCATAACACAAAGGTGAACGTCGAGTTCAACAAAGAGCTTGTACATCTCCTGATGCGTATATAAATAACGTTTTCTCGAATATCTAAAAAAAACCCGTCAATATCGTGTTGCTTTTTCGTCCCAAATCATGGAAAAGAAATGTACATATGACAAACCAATAAAAGAATCGGGGACAAGTTGAGGATAGACAAACAATTCCTTCTTCTCTAGGTTCTTGGGATCTAGTCTGATTTCTTCTCATAATCTTCCAAGCATGCGGTTGTTTAAACCAATGGACTCTCCTCTTTTTGAGTCCCCAGATGTGCCAATTTCAAAGCTCCTTACAAGCTGAAAACTTAGAACAAGTGCACATCAATCTTGTTGCAGTAAAAATGGAGATCTCTTGGTCCCACTGGGCATGCCAAAACTGTTAGTGCAAAATCACAGCATCCCCTGAATGTCTACAATTCAATGGGTTAAGACTCAAAGTGTGATTTCATAACATGGAGCTTTTCCCAAAGTGTGAGATTTACAATCGAGAAAGATCTCCAAATGAAGGCCGGTTCTTATTCCTCTATTTATGTGCACACATAAAATTTTCAGATGATCTATTCTAAAATCTATTCTAACTTTCCAAGGAGATAGGGTTAAGAAGATGCAAGAAATTAAACCTAAACTAACATAGGTGATGCACCAAATGAATGTTGAACATAGGCTTTGCTATTAAACATAGACCATTAAAATATAGTACAACCACAATGCACAGTATAAACCAATATGCAAATGAAAAGATCAGATAAAGGTAATGAACACCAAGAGAGGGTTGAATCATCACAGTCATGTGTTTTATTTCTTTCACAAATTGATACAGAAACATTACAATGCCAAGAGGAAAAAAAACTTGCATTACAGTCTTAAGGAAGGTTCGAAATCCACAAATTTTTCTATAGACTAGAGAAGAGGAGAGGGTACAAAACCAAAAGCCCCAACCTTTACATGAGCCAAAGTCTTACCTTATATAGATGAAGTGAAAGAAGAGAAGAAGAAAGGAGATGGGAAATCTGATTTGAAGCCAAGCCACAAGCCATCAATGCCCCATTAGATCCACCTACAAGTCTACTCAATCTGGCCTCTCCATGTAACTGTTTTGGCATGTTGGAGAAGAAAATGGCAAATCCAGATCAGATCCTAGGTAGTTAAGCAATCGGATACCATACTTAATGGCTTGAAATAATTTTTCTAGATTTTCACCATCAAAGGTCTGCTGAAAATAATATTTTTATGCTTTCATGGTATAGAGGCGGTCGAGGCCTTTCACGGTACCAAATTTTGTTGAACTTTCGATCTCTGGATAAAATTTGCCCATTTGAATATTTGAATCAAAGTTCTTACAAAAATGGCGAAAAAACAAGTTTTGTAAAATGATCCATGGCCCGAAATTCACTTTCGCCATTTTTCAAAAAACGTAAAATTATTAAAAACCTCCGCGCAGCCACGCAGGCCCGGAAAGTTGCACTTTCCAAAGGGCTTTTTTTTTCCCACCGAAAAGCCCCAAAATTTGGAGATTGCGCTGTTTTGCACAGAAAGAGATTTGCCAAAGTGCAAAGTCTTCCGTCGAGAGGGCCCAAAAGGTCGCAACGCTTCTCATTTTCCATGTTGGCGAATAAACTCCTAGGGCCGTTGGCCCGCATTCTTCCACTTAACAAAAGAAATCCTTCCTAGGGCTCGTGGGCCCGCGAATTATAACTGGTGCCTTTCGAAAAATGCAAAATTGCCAAAATATCTCCCACTGCCTGCTGGGCACAATCTCCCATTTGGGTGAAAATCTTACCGCCAGGCCCACTGGCCCGCGATTTGGCAAAAATCCTTTGCAGGCCCATCGCCCGTAACTTTGCAAATATGAAGAGTTGGAAGGACTTCTTTAAATTTTCAAAAAGGGGAAGAAATTCCCATCTGATGAAGATGTTTTCAGGAAACCTTTAAGTGCTAAATAGTTATAAAAAATCAATTGAAGCACAAAAGGGGGGAAAAGGAGGTTAGTTGACCTAAAAAATAAGAGTGAGCCTATTTTAGACAACAATAATCCATATATAAATTTTATACATACACACATGTTCCACGGTTTTTAATTTTTTACAACCTAGTTCTGTCTGGTATTGACATTATTTTACACAATTTAAAGAGGAAATATTTCAAAACATTTCCATTCACTAAAAAATTGATTTAAGCATGGTTTTCAAAGGTGACATTTACTAAGAAAAAAATTAAGGTTAAAGTAATCTTAAGGTGCCAATTTTCAAAGTGCGTGAGGATACTACCAAATTGGTTGAAAGTACATTTCAATGAAGCATAGTTATGGTAAGTAGGATTGTTGTTAAATCCATTAGGCAACTTGATGTTTAGGCAGAGTTGCTCGATGGATTTAAAATTGAATTGATATTTTATCATGCCCCTTTATTAGTGATAGTAACATTTTTCTATGAGTTGAGGTTGTTTGATATTGTTGTAAGAACTTCACATTGTCAGCGGTGTAGTCTTGAAGATGTCGTATAACTCTCAGTTATTTTCACGATAAATATTTTAAGAAGAGGTGTGAGAATAAACGTCATTTTACCTTCATATATGGTTACTTCTTGTTTCCTTTTTATCTTTCACTTTTCCAATTCTTGTATTTTTTTCTTTTAATTGATCAAGTCTACTATTAATGAGAAGATGATTGAAAAGATGTGAAATAGAGAATAATAAAAATGGTTTGGCGCTCAACTTGATTATAAGTTAGCAAGTTTTAATTGTTGACTAATCAATCAAAAAAATTCCAACAATGAAAAACATCACAATCAATGGAAAGGAAGGGGAATTTTTGCCAAGGTGAAAAGCTTCAATGACCATCTATTGAACGTGTTTACATACCTTCCTCATATTATGCTTTAGAGTTGCCTTCCCTCAATTGTATGGACAGAGGTGTTTGGGTGTTAATGGGAAGGGTGGAAAATAGACCAACTAAGGTTAGAGTTCTAGATGTTAGTTTTGCAAAAGAATATTTTGATCTACCCACAAAATTTTCTTCTAATGGACATGAAAAATAGGTGGAATCACTTACGATGACTCCATTTTTCTTGTTGAAACATATCTAGCTAGAATCAATGGGAAGACAACCTTAGGTTCCTACATTTTGTCTTCAACTTCATCCTAGGCCTTTTTGATAGAGGGAAGTGGGTTTCATAATAACAACCATTTGCCTTCTAGAAATAACATTCCAACCTCCAACTCAACCAATACCTGTTAGAGTTCTTCACATGATGATTCATGCTTGAAGGAGGTAGTATTATTTTTGGTACGTTGTGTTTTCCTATCTAAGAACCCAATAGTCCTAAGACCAAAATAACACAAATTCCTAATGAGCAACCCTCAATTTTATGACCTTAGAAAATTCTATCCATTTGGAAACTATTAATTTCGCATTTGAAACATCTTATTTATCAACTTTGTTTTTATATGAAAGAATTATTAAATAATTCCATTTTTTTTTTCACTCAATTTTATTAACTTACTCAAGGGATACGTGGATAACAATTTATAGTAAAAACATTTATATAGATGAAATTCAAAGAGTGGAGTATGTGTGTCTCTCTCTAGAGTTAACACTTTAATTTTATTGGCTTCTTACTCTTGGTGTTTCTTTTCATAGAGCTATTTGGTGTGTTCTTTTTAACAAAGGTGTATAGACATTTTTAGATTTTTTGTTTTGCATTAAATATTTTATTTCCAGGAACTTTGATATGAACACAATTATAATATATGAATTTTTTTTTTTAATAATATAATAGTAGGAATAACAAATCTTTCATAACATCTAAATTTCAAATAAGTCCCTAGTGGAAAATTTTCTGTGGAAGAGAGTGCCCTTATCAACACAATCATTAGGAATGTTTGAATGCTATTATACTGGTCTCGTGTATTGAATTTGAGAAAAAAAAATGCATTTTTTTTTATGACATGGAAAGCATACTTAGTTTCATAAACTATATTATAGTATAGTCAAAGAATTATATTTTTATAAATATTATAAAACTATTAAAATATTCTATAATCTTTCTTGCCCCATCGTCCCCTCCTCTCCCCTACCTCCGCTCCTCCACTCCCCTTCTCACTCTGCTCTCCCTGGGCTGAATTAACTCCTACTCTAGGCTTCATATCATCTTTTTTTATGATAATTTTTAAAAAAGTCGGGTATAGTTGTCTTGTATTAGATGTCATTGTCGGATTGCATAATTCCCTTAAACAACAACACCTTATCCACATTTTTTGTGTCTCATCTTCGATAATTTTCATCATATTTCTCTTCTCCCCTCCCTAATAATTTGTTTTGGGACTATTATTCTGCTCCCAAATTTCATCTTTTGGATTCCAACCTAATTATTATAAGAATATTTTCTTATACCTTTCTTGGTTTTTGTCAACATATTAAGTTACCCAACGGCGTCTCTTGATACATGGATTAATCTCTTCTGGTTCATTTTACCAAGTCATTCAAATGAAATTTCAGTGTGATCATATTACCCCATTTGTTTATCATACAACTAAGAATCCGGAAGCACTTGGAATGATATTGAACACCAGATGTAAAGAAATTACATCTCTTGCTGGTAATATAAGTCTGGAAATAATTAAACATTTTATGACCAATGAAGTGCTAGTGCTGCAATTTGCGAGGACGTCCCTTGTTAAGAGTAATAACAAGCGCACTTATTATCAGTTTGATACATTCTTAAGAGTTGGCCGCATAAGCCAAATCATTATGTATATTTAATAAATAATTAGTATGGAGGATGATTCAGCACCCACAGAACGAAGGCTCGATGGTGGTTTCACAATGGCAACCGCTTCATGGGGAGCACAATTCTCTTGATTTCAGAGCAGAGCCGGGTAGAACTGGTACTTATATTCATCTTGCCTGGGCCCCTGCATCTTCTGGGCATGATTTGTAGAAAATCGGCAGGCTATACACACAACATAAAAGAAATAAACAGAATACTTAAATAGCTTGCATAAACATAGGCGATTCAACCAGCACTGCTTTCATTATCTCCATTAATAAAAGCTTCATCAACTCAGAGCTTCGCTCTTTAACAAATCAAGCTGTGCATGCGCTGTGGTGCTTTCACTGCAGCATCCTTCCGTGCTGTCAATTTCACAACCTTTGTGTTGCATACAAAGCAATTACAAATTGTTGTTATTTAAATAGATCACTCACCCACAATAAGCTCTTCACCTGAGGGCATTCTACATTTAAACTCAATGCTTTAAAATCAGTTGCAGGCTACCTGATTAAAACATATCTTTTATTTGAACTTAAACTAATGAAAAATAAATAAAGCTAACTTAACTAAAGCAAACTAAAGCAAGACTAAAGCTCAAATTAGCTTTCCTAAAAAAGCATAGTTGGAAAGTAATATGCCTGACATGCACTATTTCCAACACTCCCCCGTAATTTCAAACTGTAGCTTTCCTCTCTATAGTTTTAGTGTTTGCTTTTTCATATCTGCCATGTGCAGGATCACATACTCCCAAACATCTCTCAAATATTCAAAAACTTCTTTTTTGTAAAGCCTTTTGTAAAAATGTCTCAACCTGATCTTCAATCTACAAAATTCAAGATATGCCTTTATTTTTACCACCATCTCCTGATGAAATGATACCTCGTATCAATAAAGCTTGCTCCTCTATGAAAAACAGATTTTTTTGACAAACGCATGCGAGTTGTTGTCACAAAAAATCTGGGTCTCTTCCACTTGGTTTGCTGTTGGAAATCTGTCAACACTCGTCCTCATCTCATCCAAACACTTGACATTTGCTCCTTGTTGCTGCGACAAATACTCTGCTCTGTCTGAAGATGCGTGACAATGGCTGCTTCTTTTATGCCCATGAACCACTCCTGTTCCAAAGTGAAGTATAGCCGATTACTTTTCCGATCATCTATACTTCATCATTGTCACTATCTGTAAAACCACTGAGCTTTTTTTTTTTTGATTTGAACCCATCTGAACTTGAATAAAGAATTCCATAATTGTCTTGTTTCGCACTACATACCTCAAAATTCTTTTTTCCAGTCTTGCCAATGTGAATCTTTTGGAGATCCATGAACCTTGATATGAGGCTTACACCATACATGATTCAGGCCTTTGTGGCCGTCAAATACATGAGACTTCCCAACCCAACTTTTACAACAATGTTGGATCCACAAATGATCCTTTTATCCTCTTTGCTCACTTCAAACCTGCTGGCAACTGGTGGGTGGTGCTGGCTTGCACACTTCACTGTTACACCTGTGTTCAAAATGTTCACTACTTTCTGTCATACGTGCTTGGAGATTAAAAACTTCACCTTCTGATTGTGAAGAACTTCAAGACCCAAAAATAATGCAGAAGACAAGATCCTGTCATCTCAAACTCTTCTTCCTGCTGATTTGAATGACTCTGTATAATAGATTTCCAGTATGAATCAAATCAATTACATCGTAAACAAACCATTAAAATTTACCTTGCTCATTTATCTTGTGTATAAGGTGCTCACTGCTTGCTCCTACTGAAACCCGTCTCAATCAAATAAGAATCATTCTGTCTGTACCAAGCTCTCGGTGCTGCTTGAACCATAGAGTTCTTTCTTCAATTGTTGTATACTTTTTCCTCATGACCTTCAATCTCATAACCTTCCTGGCTGATTTACAAAATAAACTTCCCTCTTCAGTGACCATTTAAGAATGCTGATTTAACCTCCATCTGATAAATAGGCCATTTGGTTTTGGAGCTCTGTCAATTGCGAAAACCATTCTACCGTATCCAACTTGCTAAACGTGCCAAAGGTTCGTTGTAGTCAACTCCATATTGCTGCGTAAAACCTCGTGCACCACCTTGCGTTGTGCTTTGTACTTTTCATCGCATTGTATTTGTTCTTTAACCCACTTTCCACTTGACTCCTATCCTCCTTTCCTTTGTGGATATTCATTATTAGCTCCCATGTTTGATTCCTTCTCTGTAGCATCAATCTTCATCAATCCCTGGCTTTTTTCCAAACTCATCTTATACCCTTCGTAATATACTTGATCTGCAGCTGGAAAAAAATGCAAAACGTAAAACGAATGAGTTTATCAACATTATAAATCTCACTGTAGAGCTTCTTGTTTTCCGCTGCTAGGAGTATTCTATTCAGGACCTCTTTCTGGTGGATGGAGTAGCTTCTGGTGTTCCCTTGGTGTCTCTTTGCATGGCTGAAGATGGCTGAATCTTGGTGACCTCCTGACTGTAGATTGGAGGTGTAGCTTGTGCTACACTTTGGTTCATGTCCAAGATTTGTAGATATAGTAGCTGTTGCTCTACAGTTTTCAATCTGTCATATCATCATGTGGAATAGATTGTATACTCACTGTTTTCTCTAGACTTTCCATCCCATTGCTTCCTTCTCAATAAACTGTACATCCCTGCTGATCACACACAACCTTTCCAGTGTACTGGATTGTACAACTGACAACTTGTAGGCTGTTGTATTCCTGCTTTGAATACCCAACAAAAACTTGTTCCTCCTTGTTGTCTAACTTCGTCCTTAGTTCATCAGGTACATGTGCATATGCTACACACCAAAACTCGTGAATGTGGAACACTGTGTTTCCTAT
>JAHRHJ020003430.1:0-170136 GCA_019776745.2 Taxus chinensis
ATTTGGGTGAAGAACAACCATTGGCCCCAAGTAATTCACGACCTTCTGTCACTCCACAAACTATTGGCAAACAAAATGCAATCCCAAGCATGCAAGGATTGCCTAAAACAACCCCTAGGCCAACGCAAATGCTAGTTGTTGCTGCCCATGTGCAAGGAATGAATGTGCATGCTAAGGGACAACAGAGGGATACTTCATCTCCATTCAGTATCATTGATCAGATGAAGAAGACAAATGTAAACATATCAATGTGGGAATCACTATCTATCCTAGGCCAAAGAGATTTGCTACAAGCTGCCATGAAGGACTGGTCAACATCAAATCAACAAGTCCAAATGCAAGAGAAGGTACTCACAAATGCTGCCCAGCCTGAGGGGAATCATGGAGGACAGCAAGGTAAAATATTGAAGCCCCCTCCATTCTATGTTTCATTGATCATTGGAAACCAATTAGTACACAATTGCATGATTGATTTCGGGGAAAGTAGTTCAGTAATGCCCAAGAAAATTGCCGATCAGTTGGGAATTTAGTACGAAACCATATCCAAATGGGTGGTGCAGTTGGATGGGACAGCAGTAACAACAGTCAGGGTAATTAAAAACTTGAGTCTTACTTTGCATGCCTGTCCCAACGTGGTTTTTTTGCAAGATGTCTCAGTAGTAGACCTTCCACCACTCTTTGCCCTATGTTTGTCAAGGGATTTCACACCTAAGATTGGAGGTTACTTGTTTGCTAATTGGTCACACATGTTGTTCAGAACAAGATATGGAACCAAAGCCACAATCAGGTCTGAACCTATTGTAAAATTTCACATTGAGCCTTACACTCCAAGTCAGATTAATGCCAATTGTTTAGCGTTTGATCAAGAGGATTATCCAAGCACTGATGAAGCTGGCACCAAGGTTGGAAGCATCCTAGATCTAACTATTGATGAATGGGCAAGCAAGGTGCATGCTTTTTATCCTTATCAAGAAATAGAAGAATCTGAGCTGGGAGTCTATTGCATATATGAAGAAAATCAGCCTATTCCTAGCATCACCAAGCCAAAACATAAAGATGACAATGAGGTATGGCAGTTGTTTTTTGATGGATCAAGGAGTAGATAAGGTGCAGGAGAGGGGATCCATGCTCATTTCACCTCAAGGAGTTAAGTATTATTCAGCTTTTAGATTTCATTTTGCATGTCTCTAATAACACTGCTGAATATGAAGCCTTGGTGCAAGGACTGCATTGGGCAATCAAGAGAGGAATAAAGAACTTGCAAGTCTTTGGTGACAGTGAGTTGATTTTCAACCAAGTCAAGGGGCAGCATGCTGTCAAGAATGATCTACTCAAGTGCTACAAGAACAGGGTGTGGGACCTCATTGAAGATTTTGAGGGTTTTGGCATCAAATCCATTCCTAGGAAAGAGAACCAAACTCGCTAACAACAGGATTGTAGCAGTTGGGGCATCCTTTGACGTTGTGGAGAGCATTCAAATTTTGGACAAGGTACAACCAAACATCCATGTGATTGTGAGGCCTTCAGTGCCAGATAACATATGTAAGTTGGCAAGTGTTATTGAGAAGCATGTTCAGCAAATCATCCATTTCTTGCAAGAAGAGGATTCTTAGCCAAATAGGGAAAGTTAGAGCATATTCTATGGTGACCAAGTGGGCAGCCAAGAACCAATTAACAAAGGGATTTATTACCGTTTGGAGTCGACAGTGCAAAGAATAATGTCAGTTTAGGAGGAGGAGTTTATAGATCAAACATCCAAGTTCGAAAGAGAGTTGAAGATTCAGTACGCGCTGGATGCACGAAGAATAGTGGTGGCAAACACTCCAAATTGCCAAGATGACAACTGAGCAAGAAAGGTCAATCGATTGGATGACAACTTTGCAAGATGCTTCCAAACCAAATGAGCTCCAATTCAACAAGCAATTTGAAAGGTGATACTCCAATCTCAAGTTGCTCAATCTCACCATTGAATGCAACTTCCTAAATATGCCTAAGCCCTCAGACATGAAACAAAGATGCCATTAAAAACTATGCTAACATACGGTGAGCCTCTATGAGTACCTTATATTGAATCTTTTTTTGATTCACCACTAATCAAGAATCATATTCCCTATCAAGCATTCTAGTTGGGTTGCCAACTTAGTTACAACAAGAAGGTTTTGGAAAGCTCAGATTGTGTGTGGGCGCGGAGGAATTTGAAAGAGCATCTCTAAGGATCATGCGGGCCCACTTCCTAGTCCATGGCACAGATTTTACAATACGTATTGTTGCATACCATCCTAGAGGTTTTCAGCCAATGTGATGGCTGGCCAGGTAAACTCAGATTATGGCCCTCGTGATGTCTTCCCTGTTCATGTTCGAAGACTCATCACCATTAACATTCCAATGGGGAACTTTCATATAGGAAAATCATTTGGGCTTCCAACCTGGAGCTACCTTCCAAAGAGCAAATGGACTATTAATTCACAAGTTTACCTTAACAACATGAAGTGCTGATGAATCTTGATATATCACTGTTGTTTTCAAATAATATAGACCATTCATTTGAGACAAGTTTCATAGGTAACAAAAGATTTGGATCTCCTTATCAACAAAATTACGAATTTAAATCAATGATCATGAAGGACAAACTAATGGCCACATTGTCTTATATTTGAAGGATTACAAAACAACACTGTCCGGAAATTAATTTTCTAGCTAATCTCGGCACTACCACTAGTACCAACATAACAATAAATGCCCTTAAAAGTTATCTTACAATTCATCTCTTTAATTAAATTAATGAATCAAAGGTAATTGCATCACAATACCCACTTTATAGCCCTATGAACAAGGGATTAGCGAAATACTCACAAAGATATATTAATAATAAGCTGGATTCAAATGTACAATAGAATTAAATTAGTTTTGAAGCATTCACAAGAAGCCATCATTAGCCCCAACTCTCATCAAATTTGGCCATGGATTTCATCCCTATGAAGTAGGAATCAAAATTTTCAATGTGCTTCAAACAGAACGCAAGTTTAATCCAAATTCCAATCACTTGAAAAACAAGCTTAAGCACCCAAGCTACCCCCATGTCCCACTTTGAGAAGGCATGCTCCTTCCACCACTTTAATCATAGCTTTGATACTAAAATGTGTACCAAGCATTTAGTTTAAACCAAGGTCAATTGCTGGTTTCTCATGCGGGAGTTAAGGACTTCATCACTTTAGGTGGCCAAAGTTGCGGAAAAAATTCCATGGTTGGATTGTAACTCATTCATGGGAGAATGACATGTTGATCAAGATCTATCCAAGTTGGTAAGAGGAAAAGCCTTGTGTTAGTAGCTGATTTTACTTCAAACCTCCAAGTGCAATGAGAAGGAGGCTGTTTTGCATTCTTGACAGCCATGATATATAGGATAGCACTCAATGGAAAATTTTGTTCGTGTCCCCAACCCCTTGCTAGGACCAAGGTATAATGCACTTCCTAAGCACATGCCTATGTCCTCCAGATGATGAACATAACCCAAATGGGACTACTTCTATTGAGCGCTGATCCCATATGAAGATAACTGGATGGTGTTTTGTTCAAAAAGATGTAAGAATGGAGTGACTCCTGAGATGCATTGGTACAAATCAGATCCATAATGGTGTCAACTCGTTTTGAAGAGTTCCATGGTGGATAGCTGGTGGTCATTTTGCACTAAGAGTGAAAGCTCTAAATCAATCATGAGGGCTGGTTCTTATTGGCCCAAGATTTTCAAAAAGGGCTTATGTGAGATCAAGACTCTTTAAATGCATTTTTCCAGGTAAAGAGAGTTAACTCAGTAACTTCCATTGCATCCAATTTCAGTATGACCAAGATGATTTTGCAATGGGGTTTAAACTTCAAGAGAGCACAGATTAATCCCAATGTCAAGTGAAGGGCATAGAAGTGGAAACAGCCACAAATTACTTCACCAATTGGATTGATGAAAGCATGTAGCACACCAAGGAATACAAATGAATCTCGCATAGACTTCTATGAGGGAATAGATGACAGATTTGAGCATAAAAGCTCCAATAATATGGTTAAACAATGCATTGGCCATTCATTGGATCCAAGGTGACATGAATGGGCTTTCAAAATGGGATCTACCTAAAGTACTTCATCAAACTATTACCCCAAGAGTAATGGCCAGGCTGAATCTGTAAACAAGAACTTGTTGAGGATCATTAGGAGGACTTTGATGTGGTGGTTCAAGACTTTTTCTCGAATGTCAAAGGTCTTGGCATACTCAATGTGAAATCAGCCTTATGGGCTGATAGGATAACTCCTAAAAGATCACAAGGTCAACTCTCCATTTCAAGCTTGTTGATGGAAGAGGACAATTCTTCAGGCCCATATCATTGAGTATGCCAACAGTTGGAACTCATGAACACAGTTGGAGTTGTGTGGAGTTTGGCCCATGGAAGTCAGATATGTAGAATTGAGAAACAAGAAATTTGAAATCTTAGGCAGCCCAAGCAATGGAGAAGGATCCAGACTTTGAGATCAAAGAAGACCTTTGATAGAAAGGCCATCAACAGATCTTCCAAGTTGGAGATCTAGTGTTAAAATGGGATGCGGATAGAGCAAAACTGAGAAGTTCTTACATTCAAGCATTTGATGCCATTGTGGAGTGGCCCATACATGGTCACAAAGTGTTTAACAATGACATTTCTTAGGATCCTGTCTTCATTAGATGGTGAAAAACTACAGATTGCAGTCAATGGAAAAGGCCATTTAAAGCATTGCTACTAAGGAAATGAGACTCACCATGTACATATTAGTTTAGTGTTTTTCATTCCTCCAAGTGCTTGTGCACATTGTTTTGCTGTAGATAGAGTTTTAGGTTTCCCTAAGTGCTTTGGCACAAGCTTGCTGTTCCTGGAGATGTGTTTGCAGGCCTTGCTCCATAAAGGTGATGATTTCCATTACCTCCTTATGTTCCAGTCAGCCAAGTACAAATAGAGAATTCCCTGACTCCATACCCAATGAAGGATTGCTTCAAAACTGGTAACTTCATTTGATGAGATGACCCCTCTCCATGTGTCGCCAAAATTGTTATCCAAAATGTGCCCCTACTCATTTTTTGTGGCTAACTCCTCTCATTTTTCCTCTCTTGTGCCTCAGTCACAAAATTTTGCTTTTCAGGGACTCAAAACCTTCTGGAAATGGCACCATTGGATAGAGCTCTTTCACAACTTTCCAGAAAGGTAAAGTTTTTCTCCTAACTCCATGTATTTTTCAAGTTATGGCTCGGCGGAGTTTTTGTGGAGAAAATTCCCCTAGAAGGCCCACAGCCAATCAGATGCTGCCACATGGCACCTAGAGCAGAGTGGGGAAATTTTGGAAAATTTTCCAAATGACCAAAAAGGTAAAAATTTAGAAAGTTTTTGTGCCAACCCGATTTGGCCCTGTTTTGCCCTAAAACTTCAAATGGCCATATCTTTCGATCCAGAGCTCAGTTTTTCACGTTCTTTATATCAATGGAAAGCTGGTGAAATTATCTACAAGATTACAAGTAATTTTTCATTTTGATGGATTTTGAGAGAGAAAATTGAAAAACACCTCTGGCATTGGTCATGGACAGAAATGACATTTCAACCACCGTTTTTAATGAAGAATGGCTCGCATTCTCTCCCAGCATGGTTAAAAATGTCAGGGAATGGGTCTGTAAGGATGCCCATGCTGTTTTAATGCATTTTGGTCAATGGTTGAATCCCTTCCATGTTTTCCCATGTTTCTCTCTCCTGGGCTCGTCCCTTGCACTGTAAAAGCCAGATTTGGCTCATTTTCCAAAGGGTTGAACATTTTTTATGTATTGCAAGCTCCCTTTTTTCACCTTGGAAGTGATTTTAGTGGAATATCAGACCTTTTCTAAGAACTGTAACTTTATTTTTCCTCTCAGGTGTTGTAATGCAAGTGATTTTGATGTTAAAATAACAATACAGGCCTCTGTGATTAGTTTTCATCCTCTACTGGTGTTGTTTGCCTAATTTTTGATCACTTCATTACAATTATCAGTTTGTGCATGTTGTTTTTGTTGCATTTTTATGGACTGTGTCAATCTGCAGAAGTAAAAAATGCTCACCACTCCTTTGGTGCATCACCTATTAGCATTAGTTTTATTTTTTTTGCATTCTCTATCCCTATCCCTTTGGAATTTAGGGTAGATTTAGGAATTTAAACCTCTGCAACTTGTAAGTGATAAATCTGATCAGAGGAGTTGAGGAACCAGCCTCTAATCTGGAGATTCCTTTCCATTTTGCAAGTCCCACACTTGGGAAGAGGATTCAATGTTGTGCAATCACACTGGATGCTAGTATGATCAAACTAGAAATCTGATCAACATCCAGGGGGTGTTGCTGATTTGCCACAACATAACCTAAATGTAAAAAATGTTAAAAGTTCACCTAGGGGGGATTATTTTCAAATTTTTTGTCTTAAATGATTCTCTAGGGGGGGCACCCATAGGGCATGATTTTATTTTTTTGAAAATAGTCCTTTTTTACACTTTTGAATGTCTTTTAGGGCTAAGGGAACATTTGGAAAATCATTTCAGGACTGCTGCCCACATCAGGGCGGCGGTCATGGGACTGCCACCCTACAATGGGTGGCAATTCTGAACAAAATGACCAACAAGTTCACTAACTTGGATTTTTTTGGATTTTTCATGTTTTATCATGTTTTTGGTGAGCTTGTATTCTTGTATATGTTACTAATTTTCTCTTTTCTCATGTTTTGGTGAACACAGAAGAACAAGGAATACATCTGTTGGAGTAGAGAGAGAGTGTGATTGATCTCCCTGGGATTCTAGATCACTTGACTAAGGCTGAGAGGGACACTCTAGAGGATTACACGGGTACCCCACATTACCCCCACCAGTCACATATTGTGTGAATTTTTCTCTTACTAGGATGCAGATCGGAACACCTTCCGATTTCTAGGTGTTAGGGGTTAGTGGACCATTACTCTAGAGGATGTATACCACATCCTTAGGCTCCTGATTCTTAGGAGGATACTAACTTTAGAGACAGTAGGATCCAAGGCTGTGATGACATTGTGGGCCACATATATAGGAGACATGTATTGTCTGATATGGTTCGAAGAAGGGGATGATGGTCTGGTCAATTGCTACTACTCAAATTTTGATATTTCAAAGAGCCATCATCAACATCTTATCCTCACAATTGATCGGGGAAAAGGGAGGTGACACTCTTCTCTATTTCTAGGCTCCCATTATCACATAGATTGAGGGACATGGCCATAGGTACACATGGGGAGTGGATATCCGAGGGACTACCTACCATGACCTATACAGGGTAGTATGATTGTAGGGGCAACCACTGAGCCACCCCACTCTTGTCATGCTCTAGGTATATGAGTGTATCACCCCTATGGAAGGGGAGTATAGGTATTATACCTATGGGACATAAGGGTAGTGAGGTGGACAACTATATATGATCTTAGGAAACCTCATCAACAAGTGGATTCCCTTACAAAAATAGACATGGTCTCTACTCCCTACCAAGACATGATAGGGTTATGGGGACAGGAGTTGACCATGGTGGTAGCTTAATCTACTATAAGCCACCGTAGCTGATAGGGCCAAGAGAGTTGAGATTCACACATTTTATCGGGTTCCTTAGCAGTTTGGCCTACCATATGCTGACAAACTTCCCCCAACGGTATTGATCTACAGGACCATTCAAGAGGCCTGGAGGGGCCCTATAGGAGATCCTGACTAGAAAGTAGGTACTCTAGGTGTGCCTATTGTAGTTAGGCATGTGGTTAATGCTCAATAGGAAGCTGGTGCCCTTCAAACACCTTTACTCTAGATTGCGGACACTCCTGCTCACAACGAAGAGGAGGATGAGCTTATTAGTGTAGACTCTGATTCTGAGGAGCACACATGGGATGAGACAGAGGAGGTGTCAGTTGGAGAGGATACTAAGGAGGATGAGGGGGGATGTAAAGATTTCTAAGGAAACCTATATGGAAGAGGAGGGAGTGATCTTCCTAGTGGCATGACACTCAGGAGATGCTGATAGCTACACATGAGGAGGCCAGTGTAGAGAGAGAGACCTTAGTCTCAGAGGAGCCATTTCCTCTAGGTGGTGAGGGGTATTATGAGTTTGTGATCAGACAATTTTTGGCCTCTAGCTTTAGGGAGGCCCCGTAATCACCAGTAGCATCAGCAGTAATAGTCACTGACCCTACTAAGATCCACAGAGATCTGAGTATGTTTGACACTCTTCTCTCGCATTTGTTAACTTGAAACCTTAGTTTTGATATTCTCTTTAGATTTACGTTTTACGATTTTATAACTTATCTACTTCTTCTATTTCCCTTTTTGCAGTAGATGCACAGGAGTGGAGAGAGATCATCTGATGGGTGTGCGTGGACACCCTACTAATCCCCTCAAGGAAGACCTGAGCCGAGCTGACTGATGATTCAGATCAGCCACTAGTTATTAGCAGACACACTGACATGTTTTCTCATGTTTGGATGATAGCAGAAGTGGTGACCTCCCTTTGTACTCTTGTGTCTAGATATGATGCCCTTGAGTGTATAATGAAGTGGAGCCATTCTTGTAATGAGACCACAGCTAGCAGCCGTTGTCATGAGAACTTACACCATTCAGTTCACTCCTAGTGTCATCGCAGCCATAACAGGAGCCTTGAACGTGGATGTACACCATCCTAGGGATCCCATAGGGATTGATAGGCCACTGGGCCATTTATTGCCTTGTCACCACTTTTTCAGGAACTATACAATTTTTTTGGTATATTTCAGGCTCATTGTGAGTGTTTTGACCACACCTTAGCACGTGATGGAATTGTATAGAAACTTGACCCACTATGATATACACAGACTCTTATTTTTATTTCAGAAATCCTTTGTATCTGGGTTGACTCTATTTTGTTTTATTTCTCATATGTACTCTAGATGTTTAGAATTTCTACTTTTCTATGCTTTTCAGAATGCATACAATGGGTGCGAAATGATAAGATAATGATTTCTTTTTGTATTTTATAATGCTGATATATGATAATGCAAACGATGTGATGTATAAAATTTAGTTTCTTTAAACAATCTTTGATACATTCATATTTTCTTGGAAAAACGTGGTGACATAATGATATGATAAGAAGTCATACTTTCCCCAATCTTGACCCCACGTAACTAGTAGGATGTGAGGGCTCAACACCAAGATCTAGAAAGGGCACAAGTTACGAAAATCTGTTGAATGGTAATGATGAGGGAAAGATAATGGTTTGACAGGACCACATTGAAAAACTACAAATTCACCCTACTCAAGTTACCTCATAGCTTAGAATGTGATTTAATTTCCAGTTTATCTATACTTAGATCCGTAGATGGCTACTTAGTTGAAAAAATCTAGTTTTGAGGTTTTAAACTCTTTTCGATTTTTAGACATCTAACTTACTTTTCTTTTGACTCATGATTTCACAACATTTGAGTGAATTATTTTTAATGGACAAGGGATTGGTGAGTAAGGGCATTTCTCTTCTTTCCCAACCCTACATCATTAGCAAGAGATGCAGACTCAACACCTATGTACACTTATTCTTTTCCTAGGTTAGATTGAAAGCAAGAAACTACCACCTAAAATAGTTCCCTAACCTAGCTAGAAACAAGAAGAAAGTACCATCAAGATGAATAAATGAACAAGGTCTACATTAGCATCATAACTTTGAAATAATGAAATCAAGCATAATGCAAATCAAGAACTCTATTCTTCTAATTGCCTAATTAAATTAAGTGGACCTATGTAGTCCAATGGCAATCAACAATATTGCTTGCTTTGATCCTTCATGGATGCTTGGGTGTGAGGCTTAGCTCTTCAAAATGGATGATGGAGGGGCTTCAAGAGAATGGACAAAAGGCTTTTAGTGCAAGACTATGTGCTTTCCTTTGCTTTCTCAAGGGAATTAGGTGTAGCTGTAGAGGTAGGAGGAGGGCTCTTTATATAGCCCAAAGGATAAAGGATTCAACACATCCTCATGAATGTGGGATAAATGGAGATGTAGAGTTAGTTATGGATAAGGGGGGTTTAGATGGGGTTGAGTTAGCTTTAGGAGGGTTTAGTTTGTCCTCAAGTGGCTCATGTGGATAAAGGGGGTGTATTAATTAATCAAGATGATTAATTAATACATGTGCAAGCTTTTATAAGCTTTTAGATGGATATTAGTGTGATTTGGACCATTAGGAAGGGATTAAACCAATTAAATAGTGATTTATTGATTTAATGAGAAGGAAGGCTAATTAATTAATAATAATTAATTAGACTAGATAGAAGGTGTTAATTAACGAAAGGTCGTTAATTAGGGTATGTGTTGGATAGTGACTTAATTAATTAGCGTAATGTAATCAATTAACGACAATGGAAGAGAAGATGAGCGCTATTGACAATATGTCGTCAATTTGTGGGAAAGGAGATAATTAGCACAATTTAAGTATTTAAATTGCTCAGGCGTAATTATAGGTGTCTACATTTTCCCCTCTTTGGGGTGGTGTAAGTGACGCCACTTCAAAGATAGTAGACGGAAGAAAATTTTGAAGGGATAGAAGAAAAATTAGTAGGAGGGAGAGATGCCCCCTCGAGTGTCGATGGGGTGATGGAAGAAGTCGATCGACGATCGAAAAAGATGAGAGATAGGTAGAAGAATGGGGAAGAGGCAGGATGCCCCAATGAGAGAGAAAATTAGGGGTGAAAGGGAAGTGATGTAGAAGAAATATGGAGGAGGGGAGAGAAGAGCTTAGCCTCTAGCCACTGTTTATTGGAACAATTTTGATGTCATCATATTGCCATAGGAACTACATCATCGGTCCTTATGAAAAATATAAGCATACGACAAAGGTAGAATGACATGAAAAGCCATACTACGAACAATTTTCCATTGCTGAAAATACCAACTCCACGCAACATACAATAATGCAATGCAATACGAGAAGGAAACAAGCTCATTTAACAGGGAAAACAAGTACGAACGCACATATCCAACCCAACAACGGTCAAGACAGTTGTACAAATGTTTTGTTATTAGTGCTGAAGAGATCCACAAGTTTTGTGATTGACGAAAAGGGTTAAAAATGATGCCCCAAGCAAGGATACATGCAAGGGGAAATGAAAATGGACATGGGGTCCATGAAAAGCGTTTGTGTGCAACGAAACAACACCAGGCAACAAAAGTGCCCCAGAGTACAGACGAAGCAAGCAGCTAGCTTTGTGAATGGTTGTGAATCCGGTGATCCACGAGTCGTATTAATCGGGGAAGATGTGAGACAAACCAATAGGATATGGAGAAAATACCATGCGCAAGACACAAGTTTCAGCTGTAATAAGCAAGTTACCATTTTTGTAGGGTTTTTTACTTTTTAGGATTTTTTGAAAAATTTTGCCTTGTTTTTGGATTTTTCATATATATATTGTTTTTTATTTTTTTTGCTTTCCAAACCATGGTGAATAGTAGAAGAAAGTAGAAGAAGAAAGTGAAGGGCCTAGGGGCAACAGAAAGTGCCCTAGGTGGAAGAAAGGAGAAACAAAGGACAAATAATGTCCTTGTGAAGTGGAAAAATTAAGAAAAAATAATTATTTGAAAAATAATTATTTACAAGAGTGTGGAGAAGAATAAAAATCACCAGGGAGCAATAAAATTTCCCGAGGGAGAAGAAAGGGGTATTGGACAGCAAAAAATGCCCCAATACGGTGAAAAATAAGAGAAAAATAATTATTTAATAAAAATAATTATTCCACAGTGAACAGAGGAGAAAACGGTGATCGAAACGGGCCTCCCGGCCTTCCTGACATGGTGAAAAATAGGTTAATATACCCCACCAGGGGGGTAAAAACATCGTGACCAAATCATTTTAACTGATCAGTTTAGAAATTTTACTGTGAGGCTCTGACCCTGAGGAGAACCATGGTGATCACACGAGACCATTTGAGGCACGCAGATGCAGTCCGGGGTACCAGCGACACGTAGACGATGGCCCCTTTGTGAGTATCGAAACCTTGCTCATTAAATTTTGTCATTAATGCCTTAATTTTAGCTTTTAGGTCATAGGAAAACACGTAGGCGCACCTGCGCATAGGTGCAGGTGTGGGATAGGGTGTGCAGGTGCCATTTTGGGGGCACATGCATCTTTTTGGGGCACACCAGCGATGTGCATACGCATAGACATAAAACACACACACATACACACACACGCGCACACACAAGCACATGTGTGTGCATGCACACACTGGGAATGGGGAGCACACGTGCAAAAACATGGCGTAGGCATGAAGAGGGCTGGGCACACATGGGGGCATACACGCGCAAGTGCAGGCACCCAATGTGTGGCGCACTCACCAAAAAGGGCACGCAGGAACCCAAAAGAGGGCACACGTGCTAGAAGACACACGCGTGCATAAGCGCAGGCACCAAAAATGGGCACACATGCCCAAAAAGGTGCATGCAGGCACCCTAGACAGGCAGAAAAAGATAGGAAAGTGTCCAAAACATGACACTTAGAAGAATTTTTAGGATTTTTGGGTTAACCCTAAAAGATGAGATAGATTTTTAGAAGAAATGCTAGGAACTAATGAGCGACGTGTTATTTTGCAGAGACGACTACTAGTTTAGAGACACGGGAGTGTCATACCCAGATTGCAGAGCTAGAGGGTAGTATGCGCCGGTGTGACTACGAGCTATGGCGATACTACTTGAAGCGGTGGGACTAGGCCCCGTGGCCCAGATGCGCTCTAATGTACTAGATCACGACCTTCGAACTGTGCTAGCCGAGTGATGGCATAGTGAGAGTCAGTGTTTCAGACTGCCCACAGGAGAGATGATGGTGACCATTGAGGATGTTTGGTGGATTCTTCGCTTGCCGATGATGGGCACATTGATCGAGTATAGCTTTAATGTAGGGCTGATTAGAGAATCTTGTAGTGCCTATTTGGTGTTGACGATGTCCCACACGATGGGATGACTATAGCATTACATGAGTGCATCTCCAACCCCACATTGCATCGGGGACCTCTCTACATCATGGCTCTTATCAGTGGGTTCCTACTCACTGATAAGACAGGGACTTCATTTCCGAGAGGACTACTACCATTGGTTCATGGCATTTATAGTGGCGAGAGATATTGCTGGGGGCAGTGTATACTGGCCCATTTATACTGGGATTTACACCTGATTACATACCACGGTCAGAAGACCATGGGTCCAGCATCATTATTACAGATATGGTCGTGGGATCATATTGCGATCGGATGCACCCTGTGGGCCTTTTTGAGTTCGAGATCCCGAGGAGCCATCATACATGGCCTAGATAGCAGCCGATGGAGATGTACGTGGCCATCTTGGTAGCCTATTCAGATATAGGTGGGAGTTTGACTAGTAGCAGTGATAGATGTCATTTGGTGTCCATACATGCACTTCCAGTGGCCAGAGGATGCCACAGAGCTCAGCGTGTGCCTGGTGGAGCACTTTCTTATTGGCAGTCGCAGCTACATCATGGAGTTGTATTGAGTTGATAGGTGCCAGTGGTAACTTGGTAGGGTACAGGGGGTCCCCCAGCCAGATATTTGGCATGCACATAGGGACTCAGAGAGGCAGACCATGGGGCCTCGCATACTAGTGGCCCGAGCTAGGGCTAGTTTCACATAGGTGGTCCCCCAGGTATGGGACCCATTATGATAGGTGAGAGACCTGGGGACCACAACTGATTATGCAGCATGGTATGCTACAGTATTACCTTGACATCTCACTATTCCAGAGGAGGCTTGGGTAGCAGGCATTCACCCACCTGTAGAGGTATGGCACGGTGCAGAGTGTAGGGCTAGAGCAGTGGCACTAGGGCCAGACCCAGAAGATCCCTTTGATGGCATCCCACATGATGGACAGGGTACCCCATAGGCACAGGGACCGAGGCCACAGGGCCCAGTACAGGTAGCCATGTAGCCACCCAGAGGTAGGGTTTTGAGCAGGGACAGTCTTCTAGAGAACCTCAGGGACCAGTCCTTGAGGCACACATAAGCCTCCCAGCTAGTGGCATAGATAGCCACAGTACATAGGTATAGTACAACAACTCATAGCCGAGAGAGACGTGGCCAGAGTAGAGAGAGACGAAGGCTCGAGGCTGGTGTGTGACTGCCATAGCAGAGATGATGAGGCCCGAGCTCACATTGTGACTTTACTTTCAGAGCAAGATCAGGCTTGGGCCCAGGCTGGCCTAGGAGATGACAGAGTAGCATGGTGGAGCTAGATCCGAGAGACAGCAACATAGGGGGCTCAGATATTGAGCCTCCTTCATCAGTCCCAATCACAACTGTGGATGGTGGTTGCACAAAGAGACCATGTGTATGCATGATCATAGGCATTATTAGCATAAAGGGACCAGGCCTGTGCTGAGCTATAGGTGATGACTACAGAGAGAGATCGAGAGGCTGCTACCTCTAGATAGGCTGAGGCAGACCTGGGCTGAGTGATAGGTGAGTGAGATACTGCCCTTCAGGCAGTGCTCTTGCCTCCGGAGATGTGGACCTGATACGTGATGCCACCAGGCTTGGTGGTGAGGCCCTATTTTATAGGACTCATATTACAGAGTGGTTCTGCCAGAGTAGTGAGTGGTAATGCCACTAGTTATCAGGGTTGAGTGCATAGGCTCTCGATCACAGAGATTCGGCCATTCCACCAGATCAATTAGATAGCCTCTACCAAGTAGCCAAGACCACCGGGTGCCATCCCAGCCTCCAGTGTTAATCAAAGGGACAGATCTAGGAGCCCTCGAGGGCGAGAGCTGTGGTTGAAGCCACATTTTTGTTGTACAAATTACATATGTATGCCTCTTATGAAGGCTGATTTTGATGTACATAATGATGCCTCATGATGAAGGCTTGATTCTTTCAGATACATGCCCCTTTTTATGGCATTGTGTATCGATGATGTATTGTATTGAGTACCTATTAGGACATATGTATGTGTACAAGGAATGTAATCTTGTTCTAATCTAAGTAAGAAAAGATGAATCCTAACAAAGTATGCCCAAGCAACAATTTTTGAAAGAATGCAAAACACTATACAAGCAACAAGCAAAGCAAGGAAACAAGACAATGCAAGTAAATGTTTTTGTAAGATATGTTTTCATGCACCAATTTTCTATTGTTTAGGTTTTTGTGAAACAATTTTCTATTGTTTTTGTGTTTTGTGAAACAATTTTCTATTGTTTTTGTGTTTTCTGAAACAATTTTCTATTATTTTTGTGTTTTCTAAAACAATTTTCTAATGTTTTTATGTTTTATGATGGTTTTCCAGAGCTATGTGCAGGTAACCAAGAAAGCGTGGATTCCCCCATTGTTAGATGGGGAATATACAAGGGTAGAAGCCATGCATTTATGAACAGAAAGGTGAAGTCGTTGAGTTTCCCCAGCGTAAGATGGGAAATAATGAAAGACCATACCCCTCACAGATGAATAGAAGAAGGCAAAGCCGGATCAAGGCTTGATAGGATGGGGTGCACAAGGAATCTGGAAGACAGAACCAGGTCCTAGGCCAAAGAAACTACCCTCCTAATACAGAATGCTTATGAACAATGAATCCTCCTGAGGCACTGGAAATTGGTTTTCACCCAAGGACTTGTCCAAAGTGCCACAATTGCGTGGTTTTCACAAGAGGACGACCTGTTTTCTTTTTTTTCTGATTTTTTGATTTTTTTTGTATTTTTTGATTTTTTGATATTCCTTGTGCCATGTTTAAGCATAGAACTGCTTAAGATGCATGGCGTTCATGGGCTCCCAGAGCTCATCACCATTGGGGTGAGCTAGTTTGTATGCCCCATGCCGTAATGGCAACTATGACATAGGGTCCTAACCAATGTGGTTTGAACTTCCCTTTCTTTTCTTGCTCTGCTCTGGTGTTGAACTGGTTCTCCTTCATGACTAAATCACCAACCTCAAACTGACGAGGGATGATTCTCTTGTTGTAGTTTCTGGAGACTCTATGTTGATACACTTTCAAGTGATTAAGAGAACATGAATGAATGCCTCTCATCCAGTAGCTCTAACTCACCAGTCTTGCCACTCAATAATCTTCATCCTTATCCAGATAGTCCCAAAGAGAAATCTCTAAGGGACGGAAGTTCAATCTCTAAAGGGATGATAGATTCTGTCCTGAACACTAGGGAATATGGTGTCGCACCCGTAGGAGTGCGAATGGATGTTTGGTAAGCCCAAAGGGCTAGATGGATTTGTAGGTGCCAGTTTCGACCTGTTTTGCTAACCATCTTCTCCATTATCCTTACCAAAGTCTTGTTTGTTGCCTCAGCTTGTCCATTACCCTGAGGGTAATATGGCGTGGACCATTTTAATCTGATTTGAAATTGTTGGCAAAGACCTTTCATAGTTTTTGTTCTTAAATGACTTCCCATTATCTGTAACAATGGCTATAGGAATACCATTTCGACAAATAATGTGATTCATGATAAATTTAGAAATCTGTGCTCCTGTGACATAGGTTAAAGGGACAACCTCCACCCATTTTGTAAAGTATTCTGTATTTTTTTTGTGATGATATGTGTATGACCATCAGATGAGGTAGGAGTAAGTTTTCCTATTAAATCAAGTCCCCACTTGGAGAATGGCCATGGGGTAGTGATAGGTTGCAATGGTTGTGATGGAGCATGGATGAAATTTCCATACTTTTGGCAAAGCACACATTTTCTAACATAATTACAATAATCAGTTTCCATGGTAGGCCAATAGTAACCTACTCTCAACAGTTTCTTAGCCAAGACCATTCCATTTGTATGTGCTCCACATACCCCTTCGTGCACTTCTTTGATTGCCTGGATTGACTCTGTCACATCCAGACAACGTAATAGATTCCCATCGTAGCCACGACGATAAAGTGTACCTCCTAAAAGGGTGTAACGGGCTATCTGGTGAATCAGGACTTTGCTTTTCAGAATGGGAGATATCAGGAGGGAATGTGTTGTCCTTAAGATAGGTGAAGATGGGTTCGTACCATGGGGAATGGGGACCAACAACCTCACAAGCCAGGCAAGATTCTGGCATGTCATACGTGGGATGGCATAGATTTTCTACGAAGAATGGCATATCATTATTCCCTGGTGGAATACGAAGCATAGATCCCACCGTTGCCATGGCATCCACCGATCTGTTCTATGCTCTTGGGATTTGCTCAAAGGTGATGCGCACAAAATACTCCTTTAGAGTTTCCACTAACTTTTTGTAAGGTATGAGCTTGTCATCCTTAACCTTATATTCATCATTAACCTATTTGATGATTAACTGTGAATCACCTACAACCTTAACATGATGAACATTCCACTTGATGGCTAGCTTCATCCCTGCAATGAGTGCCTCATATTCTGCAATGTTGTTTGTGCAAGGAAAAACCAGGCGAAAAGCCTGCGGTATAGGATCACCCGAAGGAGTAATAAGGACTACTCCTGCACCCGAACCATGAAATGTAAATGATCCATCAAAATGTATCTGCCATATGATAGATTCTTCAATGTAGAGCAAGGAGGCATCTGGAAGATCCAGACTCAAAGGTTCTGTGCTTTGCAAAGGTGCTTCCGCTAGCTGGTCTGCAAGTACTTGTCCTTTAACTGATTTTTGATGGACAAATTCTATGTCAAACTCACTGAGTAGAATGATCCAATTAGCCATTCTACCTGTGAGGGTGGGTTTGGACAATAAATACTTGAGTGGGTCAACCTTGGATATGAGCTTGGTCTTAGTATTCAGCAGGTAATGGTGAAGTTTTTGAAAGGTAAAAACAATGGCCAAGCAAGCCTTTTCAATCTGAGGATAATTAAGCTCATAGGCGATGAGGGTGTGACTTAGATAGTACACCACTTTCTCCTTATGGCTAAGGTTGTATTGGGTGAGCAGCACACCAATAGAAAATTGTGTAGCGGAAATATAGAGCAAAAGTGGTTCTCCTAGAGTGGGAGGCATGAGGATAGGTGGATTAGCCAGGTACTGTTTAAGCAAAGCAAAGGCTTGTTGTTGCTTGGGTCCCTAGATGAAAGTGACGTCCTTTTTAAGAAAATGGGTGAATGAGTGACATTTATCTGCAAGCTGGGAGATAAAGTGGTGAATGGCTTGAATTTTCCCCTGTAAGCTACGTAGTTGCTTGATATTCTCAGGTGGAGGCATTTCAGTGATAGCAGACACTTTAGCAGGGTCTACCTCAATACCTCATCTTGACACAATGAAGCCCAATAGTTTCCCATATAACACACCAAAGACACACTTCTTTGGATTCAGCCTGACTTTGTATTCACGCAGGCATTCAAAGATATGCCGCAAAATGACAGGATGATCCTCTCTTGTTTTGGACTTTCCCAGGATGTCATCTACGTAGTCCTCCATGATATCATGAATCATATCATGAAAAATCACTGTCATGGCCCGTTGATAAGTTGTTCCTGCATTCTTAAGGACAAATGGCATCACCTGATAGTAGAAGGTGCCCCAAGGAGTTGTAAAAGTTGTTTTGTGTTGGTCTTCTTCAATGATCTTAATTTGATTATAACCCAAAAATCCATCCATGAGTGATAGCATTTCGTACCCTGTCATTGAGTCAACAATCATGTCAATGTTGGGCAATGGAAAATCATCTTTAGGGAAAGCTTTATTGATGTCCCTAAAATCCGTGCAGATTCAGATACCGATAGGTTTCTTCTGGACAGGAACAATGTTTGATATCCATTCAGAATAATCAATTGGTCTGATGAATCCAGCTACAAGCAATCTTTCCAACTCTTCTTTAACCAACAAGGCCACTCTTGGGTGCATCTTTCAGAGCTTCTATTTGATAGGCTTAGCATCTATGTGCACAACTAGGTTGTGCATGACCAAAGTTGGATCTAAGCCGGGCATGTCTTTGTAAGACCATGCAAACACATCAATAAACTCTCGCAGCAACATAGTGAATGTCTTTTGTTCTCTAGCTGAGAGTGATGCTCCCAATTTTACTATCTTGGGATCTTCTTCTGTACCAATATTGACATCAATGGTTTCTTCGACTAACAATTTTGATAAATCCTCCATACGCGTAGGATCAGGAGGTAGGTTGAGATCTTCATCCAAGGATGTCTCCACGAGATTTTCATCCTTGGCATGGTCACTTTGTTTGTCCTTTGATTTTCTTATTTGTTTGTCAGCCAGTGCCTCAAAGAGGTTTTCACTGTGTGACTTGGACTTTGATTTTTGCCGAGGCTTTTCTTTAGAACTTTTTCCCTCACTTTTCTTTAAATTTTGCTGACCACGAAGTTCAGCCTCCTCACTGAAGTAGGTGCAGGTGTCTAAGTTGATAAAGAAACCTTTCTTGTGATCTCCAATGGGAATTGTATCCCTTATGCCCATGAAATCTGCAATAGCCTCATCATTCTCGAATAAATCTAGTGGCATGTGACATTGTTGGTCCCATTCAACAAGGGAAGGGTATACAAGGTCAAGGGTTGGTTCTATGGGGGTTATGGTTAGGACAGTCGTTGTTCATGAAAAGGTTTGTGGAGGCCAGATCCTCATATTGGCTACAATGGGAATCTGTATCACTGTCTAGATAATCAAGCTATCCTCACGCTCAGAACAAGTCAGCATCTTGATCATTGGGGTGTGCTCCATAAGGGTGAATCCCAATGCCATATCTTTCTATTTTGAAATGTGGAAGAGGGACTGGTTCTCTTTGTCCTTGTTCATTCCTCCCACATCCTAGGCCTTTGTAGCCCATGGAGTACATCATTCTGCTAGATTTTTCATATTCTGAGGGTTTGATAACAGGATGGCTAAGTATCCTTAGGGACCCAAGTAGTAGGTGGATCAAGTAATTTCTCCTCAGCTAACAAGTAACAAGTCCTCCAATTAGGAATGACCCAATAGTGTGTTCCTCTCTAGGTCTTCTGAAGCGGTAGTTGGGTCGACCTCTAGTCTTGGGTGACAGTGAGAGGTTCTGAAACCAAGAGCACTTGTTGTACATTATACTCCTCACAGCCATATTCAAGGATTTTCATCTCCCATGAATCAAATGGAGATGTTGAAGTAGATGCCCCATGAGCACAAGAACTAAGAGAATCTGAATCCACCCAGGATTCCATGGCCTCAGACTGGAGAGGGATAGCTATATCTGTGGAGGGACATGCATATGTACCCTTTCATGTAAAGCTATTGAGAGCTCTACAATGAGCAAAGGGCTCTAAATCTCTTGGTATTGTAACCGTATGTCCCTCATGCTTCAACTTGATGCATTGATGAAACGTTGATGGCACGACCTGCATGGCATGAATCCATGGTCGGCCTAGAAGCATGTTATATGGAAGTTCCAAGTCTAGGATGTGAAACTTTGTCTGATGACAAGTGGGGCCCACCTCCATGGGCAGCGTGATGGTACCTGTTGACTCCCTTTCCGTGTTGTCGTATGTGGTGATAGTGATAATATGGGACTCAAGATCTTCCTCCGTATGTCCCAATTGTTTGACCAACTTAAGCATGCAGATGTTCAACCCAGATCCATTATCCACAAGCACCCATTTGATTTTCCTGTGGGTGACAACTACCTCAATGTATAAGGGAAGATTATGTGTAGGATTCTTGGTAGGGATCTCCCTATGGTTGAAAGTGAGATGTTCACTTGGTGTAATGTTTGCCACCATGGCTTGAAGGTGTGTAGGATCGACTTCTAAAGGCACTCCCAACCCCTGAAGAGTTTGATATAGAATTTCCTTATGCACATTGGATATCTTGAGAAGATCTAAGATTGAAATCTTAGCAGACATCTTCTCAAGTTGTTCTAAAAGGTTATATTTACTGGTTTGTGGGGTCAACGGAGAAGGTTCCAGAATCACGAGGTGGGCACGCCTTGTTACCATAGCGTAGTCCTTTCCCTTGATCTGGATGGTATTGACATGGTCAGCAGGAGAGCGAATACATCCAATAAGTGAATCATAATGATTGTTATCTCTTTTGGTATACAAGTAATTCACGACTTTATAGGTTTGGGATGACTCTCCCTGATCCGGCTTTGACTTTTCTGACTTATCATGCTTGGGGAATGGTTCTTTATATATCCCCATTTTCTCGTTAGGTGTTTGTGTTTTTCCAGGGTTATCCACCTCTATCTCCCCATTGTCAATGAGGTCTTGAATATAATGGCGAAGCCATAGACATTTGTCTATCTTATGTCCTTTAACATGATGCATTTCACAATATTCATGCTCCTTATACCATGAAGGTTTAGGAGCGTTGTCATCAAATGGTTGTGTTGTAGGATAGGTCATCATGTGGGCCACATCCAATTGTTTTAGTATGACTGACAATGGTTCATTGAGAGAGGTGAATTTTCTTCACTTTGGTGGGGGTTGAATTGGGCCCTTGGTCAGTTTAAAAGGTTGACCAGTTTGGACCATTTGAACGTTTGGAATCAGTGATTCCATCTCCTACCACATTTTTGTTTTTGTTAAAGATCTTCAACTTTTCCATGGGTTTGATACTTTGGTTGTCTTTAGATTGGGTTTTGAGGGTGACTTTGGCAATGAGATCCTTTTCTATTTGAATCCCTTTCTCGATAACCTCCTCAAAAGTACAAACACAATGCATTTGGAGGTGGAAAGCTATATCCAGGTTGAGATTGGGAATGAAAATACTAACCAGCTGTTTTTTAGGGAAAGCACAAGGGAAGTGACTAGCTATCCCTCTCCATCATTGGAGGAAGCTGGCGAAGGTCTCATTTGGGTGTTGCTTGGCTCCACATAAGTCTGCCATGGTGACATCACTCTCTATGTTATATGAGAAGTGACGCATGAATCTTTCTGCCAATTCTGGCTAGGTGAAAATTGAACCTCATGGTAAGCGTGTAAACCACTCCAATGCTTGACCTCCGAGACTCTTGGGAAAAAATTTGATGAGGTAATTGTCACTATAAGACACCTCTTGACATGCCATGTAAAAATCTTTAACATGATCCCTTGGTCTCCTTTCCCTTTATATTTGTCAAACTTTGGCATATCAAATTTCTTTGGAAAGGGTTGAAGGGTCATTGTCTTGTCAAAATGATAGGGGCATAATTCTTCGTATTGATATTTCCTAATGCTCCCTATATTGCTCTCTTGTAAGCTTACAAGTGTCACTTTCATAGACTACACTTCTTGTGTGAGAAATTGTTCTTTAGTGGGAGAAGTGGGGATGTGAACATGATGATACCCTATGTCTTCTTCTCCTTGGTTTTCCCGATGGAGTTCATTGATCTTAACCTTCGGCCTCAACTTTTGAACATTCTTGTTTGCGTCTTTCTATACATGGGAAGTAAGCAAAGCTAGTTGTCAGCTTAGGTTACTGATTTTTTGTTGGATTATGGCTTGGTTTGTGGCTTCTTCTTCTAAAGGTTCCTCCTCTTTGTATTGTGGAGGTTCTTCACCTGTCTCATGTTCTATCTTGTTTCTTCGTGGCACTTTGATAAAGGGTATTCTATGCCCTACCACTTTATCATTTTCTACGTAAGAAGTGGAAGCATGTCCGTGCCTGTTAAAATATCTTCTATATCGATAAGGGGAGGTTCTTCCTCAATAGTGTCATTTGTAGGTAGTATTGGTTCATTCTCGGTGGGTAATTTGGCCCCTAATTCCATGACCCGTGCCAACACTCTATCTTTGTTTCTAAGAAGAAACTCATCTAGTAGAGTGGGGTCAAAATCAAAGTCTGCGTGTGGTGATTCTAATTCATTTCCACTATGATCGACCATCTCTTTTATTTCCTTCTCTATAGAAAATAGTGGTCCTAAGTCATGTCCAATGAAGGGGTTGGACCCTTGTCTGTTAGAGGTTTCCCAAGCTTGCACTTATTGTTCTTCATATGTCTATTTCTTTAACCCTAAACGTGTTTTAGGAGCCATGTTTTCGTGATAGTTTCACTAGGGTAATTTGTAAATGTGTTCAAAGCTTAGTGATCACTCCTAAGTGAAATGCAAGATGTGTTTGTCAAGATTACGATTAAGTCAACAATGTGAGAATACCAATGTGATAGAGTGATAAATAACCCGTGATACAAGTGTTTGGTACTGAAACCCATTTAAATGAAGTACCTCCTAGACTACGTTTCAAAAAGTAGTTTGCATCGCAAGATGTTTAACAAGATGTTTTCACTTATGCCAAGTTCAAGGGAATGAACAAAACGTAAGTAAATACAAGAAGTCAATGTGATCTCCCAATCAAGATATACGATGAGCGAGCTCAAACTCGATTAAGACCTATATCTCAAAAAGTGCCAATTACAATTTGTGAATGAACAACAATATCACCAAGATATGTTAACCCACTTTGTGAGAAAGTGAAGTATTGATATCAAGGTGTTATTGATATAACATGCACAAATGGTAACACCTAGCACTCTTTGAAATCGAGGTAATAATAGAACTGAACTAAAAAGCTCAAAGTATAGCTAGGAATAGTTAAAAATGTGTGCAACATAACCTTACAATATAGGTATTTATGTCGAGTTTACAAGAAACAAGACGTAAATATCAAAATTGTAGTGATACGATACAAACAAGCTAACTCTTCTAAGGAAGTCCACGGTGATGAACCATGCCTAACTACAATGACGATCTTGACATGGGTATCAAGATCACAATGGCTACTAATGACGTGAATACACCTCTACACACTTTAGATGTTTAACTAACCCAACTGCAAACATGGATGGGTGTAAACAGACATAAAAGTGAGAGAAACAGTCGATTGGTAACACAAAGGTAGTCACCCCTCTTTTGATCAAAAAAATGTCAAAAGAGTGTGAAGGAAGAAAATCAACAAAAAAATGAAAAAATGCAGGCTTCACTTCGGCAGAGTTTCGCCCTCACCCTAAGGCAAGTAAAAACTAAGTGAAAGTAACACGTCACACGTTTCTCAATGAAAATATGGTTCACAACTCAACACTGTTTTAGAATGGTCAAAGTGGCATCCTGGCCAAAGTATATATTCCTAGGCGGTTCTCTTGTCCTAGGTGTTATAGAGATTATCCACGAGTGGGATGATTTACCCAAATAGTCCCGAATATCTTGGGGAGTATCTCAAATTTCCCCCCTTCAAGCATAGTGGGCAATAAATACATCCAAATGTTGTACTTAAAAGGGTCGCATAGGGACAACTTGTAACTCAATCTCACAAAGGATTTACTAGTTAGATTAGTGTGGAGAACTTCCCATTTCATCCAGAAGGTTCCCTCTTGCGTGGACTACTTTGGGGTTCCTGGAACCACCCCCATTATTGTAGCTTAAGGCGTAATGCCAAAGGGGTTATGTTTCCAGTTGAGCGGAGAGGGATGTACCCTTTTTTGAAACCTGCAATACAGTGTTTTAAATGTGTTGTTCATTTTATCTTTTTTAATTATATGTGGTTTGCTTGAACACCATTTGACAACTTGTATAACAACTGTATTAGTAGTTTTCTAAAAAAAAATTCGATTCCTTTGTTCTTTGACAAGTGTTTTGGTCCTATATGATAATGATTAGTAGTTTTCCATCAAAAGATAAGGCATCATTTCTAATTCTCTAGATCATCCAAGGATGCAAGAGAAGAGCATACGTGATGTCCTCACAAATCCCAAAAGATAACCAAATGGAACAACACTTTAATTCAACTATGTCAATCTAACCAATTCCAAATCAAATACTCTTAACAATTTCAAAGCATTAAAAGGATTTAAGAATCATTTCTGATTCCCAAGATTGCCCCAAGGGGCGCGAGGGAAGAGCATACATGATCTATATTCCTATTAGTAAACAATGTAAAATATCACCTAATCAACTACTATCATATAAAAACAACATGCAAAGACAAATATTTGATTAGATAAACCTGTAAAATTTTTAGCACATTAACATGTTAATGTCAAAAAATGTAAAAGGACACTTGCATCCCCTTTTTGGTGCCTATGCGTGGGTTAGGGCATATGTGCCACCAAAGGCTATTTTTGGCACACAGTGTACCTACACCACCTGAGAGATGCGTGCACCATGAAAACAGAACAGATCGGCAGATGTCATGGCAATGGTGGGGTCTATGATTCATATTTAGAGATATTACTTTTGAACAAATCCCAAGAGTGTAGAATAGATCGACAGATGCCATGGAAATGGTGGGGTCTATGCTTCACATTCCACCGGGGAATAATGATATGCCATTTTTCATAAAAAATCTATGCCAGCCCCATTCTCAGGTGGAGGCATTTCAATGATAGCAGACACTTTAGCAGGATCTACCTCAATACCTCGTCTTGACACAATGAAGCCCAATAGTTTCTCAGATATCACAACAAAGAAACACTTATTTGGATTTAGCCCGAATTTGTATTCATGCAGGCATTCAAAGATACACCGCAAATAACTGGATGATCCTCTTTTGTTTTGGAATTTCCCAGGATGTCATCTATGTAGTCCTAATCTATGATATCATGAATCATATCATGAAAAATCACTGTTATGGCTTGCTAATAAGTTGCTCTTGCATTCTTAAGGACAAATGGCATCACCTGATAAATCCCAAGAGTGTAGAACAAATCAGCAGATGCCATGGCAATGGTGGGGTCTATGCTTCGTATTCCGCCAGGGAATAATGATATGCCATTTTTCGTAGAAAATCTACGCCAGCCCGCATATGACATGCCAGAGTCTTTCCTGGCTTGTGAGCTTATTGGTCCCCATTCCTCATGGTATGAACCCATTTTCACCTATCTTAAGGACAACACATTCCCTCCTGATATCTCCCATTCTGAAAAGCAAATCTTGATTCACCAAATAGCTCATTACACCCTTTTAGGAGGTACACTTTATCGTCATGGCTACGATGGGAATCTATTACGTTGTTTGGATGTGATGGAGTCAATCCAGGAAATCAAAGAAGTGCACGAAGGGGTATGTGGAGCACATACAAATGGAATGGTATTGGCTAAAAAACTATTGAGAGTAGGTTACTATTGGCCTACCATGGAAACTGATTGTTGCAATTATGTTAGAAAATGTGTGGTTTGCCAAAAGTATGGAAATTGCATCCATGCTCTGTCGCAACCATTGCAACCTATCACTACCCCATGGCCATTCTCCAAGTGGGGACTTGATCTAATAGGAAAAATTACTCCTACCTCATCTGATGGTCATACGCATATCATCACAGCCACAAAATACATTACAAAATGGGTGGAGGCTATCCCTTTAACTTATGTCACAGGAGCACAAATTTCTAAATTCATCATGAATCACATTATTTGCTGATATGGTATTCCTACAACAATTGTTATAGATAATGGGAAGTCATTTAAGAAAGAAACTGTGAAATGTTTTTGCCAATGATTTCAAATTAGATTAAAATAGTCCACACCATATTACCCTCATGGTAATGGACAAGCTGAGGCAACAAACAAGACTTTAGTAAGGATAATGGAGAAGATGGTCAGCAAAATAGGTCGAAACTGGCACCTGCAAATCCATCCCGCCCTTTGGGATTACCGAACATCCATTCACACTCCTACGGGTGTGACACCATATTCCCTAGTGTTTGGGACATAATCTATAATACCTTTAGAAATCAAACTTCCATCCATGAGGATTTCTCTTCGGGACTATCTGGATAAGGATGAAGATTATCGAGTGGCAAGGTTGGCTAAATTAGAGCTACTGGATGAGAGGTGCATTCGCGCTCTTAATCAGCTGAAAGTATATTAACATAGAGTCTCCAGAAACTATAACAAGAGAATCATCCCTCGTCAGTTTGAAGTTAGTGATTTAGTCATGAAGGAGAACTAGTTCAACACCAGAGCAGAGCGAGAAAAGAAAGGGAAGTTCGAACCACATTGGTTAGGACCCTATGTCATAGTTATCAAGTACGACACAGGGGAATATAAAGTAGCTCACCCCAATGGTGATGAGCTCTGGGATCCCATGAACACCATGTATCTTAAGCGGTTCTATGCTTGATCATGGCACAAGGAAATTAAAAAATACAAAATACAAAAAAAATCAAGAAAATCAGAAAAAGAAAAAGAGAAAATAGGTCGTCCACTAGTGAAAACCATGCAATTGTGGCACTTTGGACAAGTCCTTGGGTGAAAACTAGTTTCTGGTGCCTCAGGAGGGTTCATTGTTCACAAGCATCCTACATTAGGAGGTTAGTGTTCTTTGGCCTAGACTTGGTTCTACCTTCGCGATTCCTTGTGCACACCATCTTGTTCAGCCTTGATCTGGCTTTGCCTTCTTATATTCGTTTGTGAGGGGTATTCTCTTTCACTATCTCCCATCTTATGTTAGGGAAACTCAATGACTTCACCTTCCTGTTCATAAATGCATGGCTTCTACCCTTGTATATTCCCCATCTAACACTGAGGGTATCCACGATTTCTTGGTTACTTGCACATAGCTTTGGAAAACCATCAAAAAACAATAGAAAATTGTTTCAAAAAACACAAAAAACAATAGAAAATTGTTTAAAAAACACAAAAACAATAGAAAATTGTTTTTCAGAAAACACAAAAACAATAGAAAATTGTTTCACAAAACACAAAAACAATAGAAAATTGTTTCACAAAACACAAAAACAATAGCACATTGTTTCCCAAAACATAAAAACAATAGAAAATTGCTTCAAAAAAACCTAAACAATAGAAAATTAGTCCATGAAAATGTATCTTACAAAAACATTTACTTGCATTGTCTTGTTTCCTTACTTTGTTTGTTGCTTGGGTGTAATTTGTTAGGATTTATCTTTTATTGCTTAGATTAAATTTATTCTTGCTTGTGCATTGTGGTGTATTTTTGCATGCTAGTTAATTTTGGGAGATCATGATGTCATATGTTAATTCATTATGTTCTTTCTTAGGAATTTGGTTGTGTTTGTTACTTGTTAATAAAGCATGGCGAATCATGGTGTATTGAATTAATTCCTAGTGTTCTTTGTTAGCATTTGGTTGTGTTTCTTGTATGTGCTTTGTTTTTTTATCATTCACATCACATTACCATCATTATCATCACATCTAACATCATCTATACATCATATATAAAAAAAAATGCTAAGTTTTACATCATGCATGTATGCTAAGCTAATCATCACATATTGTATCATCAATAGGGGGGCAAGAGGGGTTGTGCATGATAAAAAATCTATCCCCCCCCCCCCCGCACCAATATCATCATATCATCCCGTCCATATACATCAAGGTAACACATGAGAAATACATTTGATATTATCTACGGATCTATCATCTAACATTCTACACAAGCACATGTATATACATCAAACATAAAGATAATGTACATGCAAAATGTGAAATCTGATAACATCATAACAACATCCATAAGTGTTGAATCAAGAAAATATCATGCATCGATTCCAATGTAGGACACATGCCCACTTAAGATACTAAATATGATTCATGTCCCATCGTCAATCAGTTCCCCATGAGTTTAAAGACAAAGCAAAAACCATCTATATGCATGTTTCAAAAACAAAGACATACATCATCTCATAGCCATGTGTATCTAAGCCAAAAAAAGTAATCCTCATATATATATACATGTGTGTCAAAAGATACATCTATATCAAACATGGATACAAATCTGTGCTCTATATCAAAAATGCCTTCAACTGAGGCGTACAAAGGTGATACATCAATAATGTCTATGTACATACATACAATGTCCTGAGAAGTACCCAATACAATGCATCAGCGATAAAAAAGGGGCATGTATCTACAAGAATCAAGCCTTCATCATGAGGCATCATAAAAAATACATGTATAACACCAATGTACATCAAAAATCAGCCTTCATAAGAGGCATACATACAAAATAATCTATACAACAAAAATGTGGCTATCAACCACAACTCTCACCCTCACTGGGGCTCCTGGATCTATCCTCTAGACACCGGAACTCTGGTGGTTGAGATGGTGCTGGTCTCGCCAGCTACTCTGGTAGAGGCTGTCTAACAGATCTAGTTGAATGATTGGATTTTTGTGATCGAGAGGCTGATGCACTTGACCCTGATAGCTATGGTAGTGCCACTTGCTACTCTGGCGGCACCACTATGTAATATGTTGTCTTGTAAAAAAGGGCCTCCCCATCAAGCCTGGTGGCATCACAAATTATATCTGCATCACCGAAGGTGAATGTTACCTGAAGGGCAATATCTCTCTCATCTGTAACTCAGCCCAGGTTTGCCTCGGCTTGTCTAGCAGCAATGGCCTCTCGATCCCTCTCTGTGGTCATCACTTATAGCTTAGCGTGGGCCTAATCCCTCTATGCTAATAATGCCTATGAATGGGCATACACATGATCTCTCTGTGCCACGACCATGTGCACCTGTGACTGGGACTAATGTAGGAGGCTCAATATCTGAGCCCCCTGTGCTGTTGTCTCTTAGATTTGGCTCTACCATGCACCTCTGTTATCTCCTGGGCTAGCTTGGGCCCAAGACTGATCCCGCCCTGATAGTAATGTCACAATGTGGGCTTGGGCCTCATCGCACTTTGCTATAGCTATCACACACCAGCCTCAAGCCTCATCTCTCTCTACTCTAGCCCCGTCTCTCTCGGCTGTGAGCTGCTGTACCTGTACCTGTGCTATGGTTGTCTATGCCACTGGCTAGGGGGCTCTATGTGCCTAAGGGGTTGGTCCCTGAGGTGCTCTAGATGACTACCCCTGCTCAAAAACTCTACCTCTGGGTGGTTGTATGGCTACCTATAATAGGCCCTGTGGCCTCGGTCCCTGTGCCTATGGGGCACCTTGTCCATCATGTGGGATCCCCTTAAAAGGATCCTCTGGGTCTGGCCCTAGTGCCACTACTCTAGCTCGATGCTCTGCCCCATGTCATACCTCTACGGGTGGGTGAATACCTACTACCCAAGCTACCTCTGGAATAGTAAGACGCCAGGGTAACACTATCACGTACCGTGCTACATAATCAGCTGTAGTCCCTGGGTCTCTCACCTGTCGTAATAAGTCCCATACCTGGGGGACCACTTGTGTGAAATTGGCCCTAGCTCAGGCCGCTACAATTTGAGGCCCCATAGTCTGCCTCTCTGAGTCCCTGCATGCATGCTAGATATTTGGCTGGGGGACACGTTGTACTCTACCAAGCTACCGTTGGCACCTATCAACACGATACGGCTCCATGATGTAACTGTGGCTACCAATAAGAAAGTGCTCCACCAAGCACACACTGAGCTTTGTGGCATCCTTTGGCCACTGGGAGTTCCTGTATGGATGCCAAATGATGTCTATCACTGCTAGCTTGTCGAACTCCCACCTATATCTGAATAGGATGCCAAGATGGCGATGGACATCTCCATCAGCTACTATCTAGGACATGTATGATGGCTCCTCAGGATCTATAACTTGGAATGGGCCTACAAGGTGCTTGATAGCAATGTGATCCCATGACCATATCTGTAATAATGATGCTAGTCCCATGGTCTTCTGACCGTGGTATGTAATCAGGTGCAAGTCCCAGTATAAATGGGCTAGTATACACTGCCCCTAGCAATATCTCTTTCCACTGTAAATGCCATAAACCAATGGCAACAACCCTCTCGAGAATGAAGTCCCTGTCTTATCAGTGAGTAGGAACCCACTGATAAGCGTTATGATATAGAGAGGTCCCTGATGTAATGTTGGGTCATAGATGCACTCATGTAAAGCTATGGTCATCCCATCATGCGGGATGTCATCCACACTGAATATCGCACTGCAGGCTGCTCTAATCAAACCTGCATCCGAACTGTACTCAATCAATGTACCCATCATGGGCACACACAAAATCCACCAAACATCCTCAATTATCACTATCATCTCCCTTGTGGGTATTCTGTAACACTGGCTCTCGCTATGCCATCACTCGGCTAGTGTAGTCAAGAGACAATGATCTAGTACAATGGAAGGCATCCGAGCCATGGGGCCCAGTCCCACTACCTCCAGTAGTATCACCATCACTCAGTGGTCACGCCGGTGCTTACTGCCCTCTAACTCCACAATCCGGGAGTGACACTCCCACGTTTTTAACACTGGTAGTCATCTTTGCAACATAACATGCCACTCATTAGTTTCTATCATTTCCTCTAAAAGTCTACCTCATCTTTTAGGGTTAACCGAAAAATCCTAAAAATTCTTCTAAGTGTCATGATTTTGGACACTTTCCTATCATTTTCTACCTACCTATGGCATGCCAAATGTGTACACTTATTCTTTTCCTAGGTTAGATTGAAAGCAAGAAACTGCCACCTAAAAATAGTTCCCTAACCTAGCTAGAAACAAGAAGAAAGTACCGTCAAGATGAAGAAATGAACAAGGGCTACATTAGCATCATAACTTTGAAATAATGACATCAAGCATAATGTGAATCAAGAACTCTATTATTCTAATTACCCAATTCAATTAAGTGGACCTATGTAGTCCAATGGTAATCAACAATATTGCTTGCTTTGATCCTTCATGGATGCTTGGGTGTGAGGCCTAGCTCTTCAAAATGGATGATGGAGGGGCTTGAGAATGGCAAAAGGATTTTAGTGCAAGACTATGTGCTTTCCTTTTCTTTCTCAAGGGAATTAGGTGTAGGTATAAAGGTAGGAAGAGGGCTCTTTATATAGCCTAAAGGATGGAGGATTCAACACATCCTCATGAATGTGGGATAAAGTAGATGTAGAGTTAGTTATGGATAAGGGGGGTTTAGATGGGGTTAAGTTAGCCTTAGAAGGGTTTAGTTTGTCCTTAAGTGGCTCATGTGGATAAAGGGGGTGTATTAATTAATCAAGGTGATTAATTAAATACATGTGTAAGCTTTTATAAGCTTTTAGATGGATATTAGTGTGATTTGGACCATTAGGAAGGGATTAAAACCAATTAAATAGAGATTTATTGATTTAATGAGAAGGGAGGCTAATTAATTTATAATAATTAATTAGACTAGATAGAAGGTGATAATTAATGAAGGGTCGTTAATTAGGGTATGTGTTGGATAGGCGACTTAATTAATTAGCTTAATGTAATAAATTAACGACAAGGGAAGAGAAGATGAGCACTATTGACAATATGTCGTCAATTTGCGGGAAAGGAGATAATTAACACAATTTATGTATTTAAATTACTCGGGCATAATTATAGGTGTCTACAACACCGAAGGTTGGTAGGGAAAAGAAATGTGTAAAATAAAAATTTTCTGTGGATTTGCATTTGAATTACTCATCTAGGAAATTTTTTTACTATGTTCTTATTTCCGAAGAGATTTTATGGGATAGATGTGACACCATGAAGCTTCTAGAATAGACTATAGGAAAAAACACCTAATCTAGAAAGAGACTATAAGCAAAACCAAGTATGTGCGCCTTGGTATGATCACAGTAAAAAATTTGTCTTATCCTGTTTGAACTGATGAAATGATTTGAAAAAAATTGATGATACCATGAAAATTTGGAGTGACATGATTTGAATGTTTTTCCAATGCTTTTAAGAAGTTTTTAGGAGTTGGTTTGAGAATAAATCCCTTGATCATGAGTTTTACATAATGAGATGGAAAATGAAAGTACGATGTAGATGCAGTAATGTACATATGAAAGTGATAATGGATCATGCGTAATACCTCTTTAGGTGAAAAGAGTTCATAGATTCGTTAAACTCCTCACCCTCTAGTGTACATAGGTGAAATGCCCCATTTTTTAGTCTTCTACTACTTGATATGGACCCAACCACCTAGGTCTGAATTTCCTTCCCTTGCCAGTTTTTTTATCTATTTGGTTGTCAAGTCTTAAGACCAAATCTCCCTCATATATTTCACACTTCGTAAACCTTCTTATTGTATTTCTAAGCCATTGGGTCAGCGTAAAAATTGTGTCATTGTTAGCATTGAGTCTAACCTCATCAAGACTTTCTAACTAAGAGAGTCGTGCTTCTTGATAGCCTTCTTCTCCCAATATTTTGTGCAGTGAAATACAGAGACTCGATATTTCAACCTCAAGTGGTAAAAAGGCTTTTGCACCAAATACCAAAGAAAAGGGGGTTGCCCCTGTTGGTGTTCTAACTGACATCTGATAGGCCCACAAGGCCAGAAAAATATTTAAATGCCAATCTCATTTGTTCTCCTTAACGGTCTTAAGGAGGATGGACTTTAATGTTTTATTCGTAGCCTCATCCTGTCCATTGGCCTAAGGATAATAAAGAGAAGCCGTGTGATGACTTATCTTGAACTTTGCACATAATTCATGCACCTCATCATTTTTGAAAAATGTGCCATTATATGAGATAATGACTTATGGGACACCATACCTACAAATGATTTGGTTTAAGATGAACTTAGTGATCACAGACCCTGGGTACAGTGGTAAGAGGCATGGCTTCTACCCACTTTGTAAAGTACTTTTTGGTCATGATTATGAAGTTATGGCCATCTGTTGATGAGGGAGAGAATTTCCCTATTAAATCCATGGAAAAGAGCCATGTGGCAATTGTGGAAAAGGGCCATGGGGTTGGGAGAAATCTATGATTGGTTCACAAAGATTTACATACTAATAATATCACCAAATAATGATATTATGTATGTGGATCTACAATGATAGAGGAGAACTCTTAGGACATTTGTGGCATCTACGCACAAACATATCTCTCTCTATCCCTACAATGTGTCTTATCCCTGTCTCTAGAGTGAGGTTCTCACAACTCACCAATAATAAAAATATTACAACATTAAATAGCTATAAAGTCATTATTAATAATATTACATTTTATTTAATAATGTTACACCAATGTATCTTTGCTTCTATTGAGTAGTGGCAAAAATAGCCCATTTGGCTAGTGGCGTGGCTACCGAAGTGACCTCCACATACTTCCCTATGTGACTCATAAAGAATATTTTTAGATTCTTCAGCGTCAACACATCTTAACAACATTCCATCGAAGGCCCTGCGATAGAGCACCTACTCTACAATAACATACTTAGTGGCAATGACATGTAACCACCTTCTTTGTTGAGATGTTTCCCCTTCTGGATATGTATGGTCCACTATAAAATTAATGATGTCGGTATACCATGGACACACAGAAATGGGGGCCTAGTCTCAATGAAGTACACACACTCATTGGGGAAGTCTATATCTACTAGATCACCTCCATCTAACAGATTATCAAGCTAACCAATCTGCAATGATTTTTCCTTTAAAGGATTTCTTATTAACAAATGTTAACTCAAATTCACCCATCAGAGTTATGAAGTTCCTAGCCTTCTTCGATAAGGATCCTTGCATGAGGAATGTGTGTAAGTGATCTGACTTAACAATAACCCTTATTTCTTGATTCAGCATATAATGTCTTAAGCATTTGTTGCAAAGACTATGGCAAGGCATTCTTTCTCTGCCTAGGTGTAACGTGTCTCATAATCAAGCAACATCTAACTAATAAAATAAATTGCATGTTCTCATTTATCATCATCCTCTTGAGCTAACATTCAGGCTAGCGAAACATCCCTAGCTCATGAATATAAGATCAAAGGGTGATCTGATCTAGGCGGCATTAGCGTGGGAGGGGACAATAAGAATTGTTTAAGTGCCTTGAAGGCCTTGTTGCATTCTTCTATCTAATCAATGTCTATAATCATTTTTCAACAAATTGTTGATTGGGTGAACAACAAAGGTCAAGTCAAGGATAAATCTTTCGATTGCCTTGAGTTTTCCAAGAAAAGATCTGATGCCAGACTCATCCATTGGTGGAATCATTTCCAATACAACTCAGATTTTGGCTGGGTCTACATCAATTCCTCATGAAGATATGATGTACCCCAAGAGCTTGCCTCCTGTTACGCTAAACACACACTTTTCTAGATTCAATGTGACGATGTATTCGATTAAGTGTGAAAGGATGATACGAAGCACCTCTAGGTGATCACAGCACTTTCTGGCCTTATAGCAATAGGTCATCCACGTAGGATTCCACAATCTTACGTATAAGATCATGGAATATATAATTCATCTCTCATTGGTACGTAGCTCCAGCATTCTTAAGCCTGAATGGCATGACCGCATAATAGTAAGTTCCCCAAGGAGTTATAAACATGGTTTTGGCCTGATCCTCTTTAGATATTCTGATCTGATTATACCCAGAAAATCCATCCATAAGAGATAACAACTCAAAACCAATTTGTTACGTCAACGATAAAATCGATGGAAGGTAATGGGAAATCATCCTTGGGACAAGCCTTATCTATATATCCTGATAATCTATGCAGATGAGGATATTTCCATTTTTCTTGAGAACAGGGACTATGTTAGATACCCATTGAGAGTAGTCTACTAGCTTAATGAATCCCACCTAGAGGAGCTTCATCACCTCTTCTTTCACCATGAGGGCCACTTTTGGATTCATGGGCCTCAACTTTTGCTTAATCACCTTTGCATCTAGTTTGGTGATGAGATTGTGCACCACAATGTGTGATGCAATCCCCGTCATTTCTTTGTAATTAAATGTGAATGCTTTTTTATTCTCCTTGAGAATGCGGGTATGTATTTTAACCTCCTCTGGAGTTAAAGAGGACCCTAGCTTCAAAATCTTTGGTTCTTCCTCGGTCTCGATATTTATATCAATTAAGGAGGTGTTGCCTTCCTCAAACTCAGGTGGGGCTGGAGGTAACTCTAAATCCCCCTCTTCTGTCACCTCAAAAATTTCAAGTTCCTTCCCAAGGGAAGACTCTATCATGGGATTTCCAAAATAGGAAGAAGAGTATGGAATTAGAGAAAGATTAACCTCGTGATGTGTAAGATGTAGCTCTGTGAGAGCATTTAGATATTCTAGAGTTACTTTTTCAATGTCAACGTAATCTATAATGACAGAACTTCGACTCTTCAGTCTCTACGTATGTCAACATTAGAGTTACTGGTGTCTTACAGACCAAAGGTTCTACACAAACTGATATCGTGAAGCTTAAATCTTCTAACTCACCGCTTGAAGAAAAGTGAGAGGTAGATGTTGTGATTGAGTCTGCAAGGAGATTCTTGTCTCATGGAATTACCTCGATTGATATAAAGTCAAACCTCTTCATTAAATTCAGCACTTCTCATTTTGTAAAGTTATAAATGCTCAACTCTAGTCTCATACACTTCAGATACTTGATTCACAACCAGTTGTGAATCACGGTACACCTAATATTAAGAGCACCCATTCTTTCGGCTACGATGAGACCAAGTAGAAGGGCTTTTTATTCAGCCCCATTATTTTTACACTTAAAGTTTAATTTGAAGGAAAAAGGTAGAATCCTTCCCTCAGGAGAGGTAAGAATCACACCTTCCCCAGTGCCAAAATGACACTTGGCTCCATTGAAATGGAGAGTCTAAAAGTTACTTGGAAAAATGGACATTGGATCATCTTTTGAATCTTTCTCCTTTACTTCAGATACCTCAACAATACAAACCTCATTTGCTGGATAGAGAACCGAGTCCTAGGGTATGTCCCATGCCCATAGAATTGAAAGGAAGGAGAATTGGTAAATATTTTTCCAATAGCTTGACAATATTTTTGTAGTTCCTAACGATACTGTCTCTACTATGACAGTTTCATCTCTGACTACCAGAATTCCTTCGATCAAACCCGTGACTTCTAATTTCATTATAGGAACAAATTTTCCTCTAGTGCCAAGCTTTTAGGTTTATTTAAATGATTTGTAGGAAGCTCAAACTCAGAGTGGACCCCTGGCCTCTTTTTCAAATTGGCTAGGTGTATGTCAAAGGGTTTTAGATCACCCTGTGCCACAAAAACCTTCCCTAAATGTAGGAACCTAACTTCCTGAAACAAAGTGGAGGGAATCACCTTCATGTGATGAATCCAAGGATGACCAAGGATCATATTATAGTTGGTTTCCTGATCTATAATATAAAATTTGGTTAGTACTGTCTTAGGTCCAAGGGTGACTGACAACACTATAGTTCTGATTGATGTTGCTTTGAGGTTGTCGTAGCCCCTCAGTGTATTTCATGTCGAAGAGAAATTGGTCTCTCCATACCCTAGTTTTTGAAGGAAAGAGAAGGGGACTATGTTGACTTACTACCCCATCATCAATCATCACATGCTTTACATAGTTGTTGTAAATCCAGACTTGTAAAAATAATGTTAGATTACCTCTACAAACTATTTCAGTGTCTATGGGCATCTTGTTGGTTTCCAAAACCACTCATTTTATATCGAACACAAATCCAACATCTCTTTCAGACTGTCCTAGAGGATAGAAATCAAAGTCCACATGGTTTATTTGTGTTTTTGGAGGAGGGGTGACATTAGCCAAATGACCAAGACCCAATGCTTCTAGTAGAACCCTATGAGTAGGGAAATTCTTTAACAGATCCAAGAAGAAAATGTGCGAGAATGTCTTAGTTAATTCGTATGATAAGGGTAAGCTCCTACTAGGCTTGCTTAGGTATTGCGGATGTTTTGATGTATGGTCAGGTAGAAGGATAGGCTGTAAGAATAATCCCTAGTTCTAGTGGCAAGTGTTAAGTGGTTCAGTGTCTAACTCTACTAAGCCCACAATTTTTGTTTGCTAGCGACCATCCAAAGGAGGTGCCATCTGCGGGTTTGATGAAGTTGAGGCTTCATGATCATGGGTTCCTATTACAATACCCTTGTTTGAACTATTAGGATGTATTCTACCATTATTTGGTGGGGAGAGGATCATTAAAGATCCCAAGTGATGTGTTTTATGGGATACTGGTCCCATGTATGTGTTTTGAGCTGTTGGGTTCGCCAAAAACATGTCAATAAATAACTATCTTTGGTCCTTCTGGAAAATGTTGTAAAAATTTGTTACAATCGCATGTTCTTACATCATGCCCGTGAACCCTATGGAAACCACAATATAAATCAGGATCATAATCTTGAGGCCTTTGGTTTGCGCCTTGTTATGGTCCAAAATTATGGTTATTTTTCAGATGTTGATTGTTATTGTTCAAATTTTGGGAACCCTTGCCCTTGGTTTTGAAATTGGTTTGGATACCCACTTGGGTATTGGTTAGGGCCTTGGGTCTATGTTTTTCTTGTTTGTTGAGGTTGTTTATTGTTTTGTTGTTGGTGGTGGTGGTTAAATTCTATAGCATTGACTGAGGGTGAGAAGTTTTTTATGTTCCTTTGATTATTGTCATTGTTATTGTGGTTGTTTGAAGTGGAAGTATTGGGAGTATTAAAAACGTTAGGTTCTTAGGTTGGTCTGTCACTCCATCCTTCATGACCCCATGATTCTTATTAAGGATTTTTGGTCCTTGTTGTTATTTGTGTTGTTGGAGTAACTTGGGATTATTTTGATTAGGGGTGACTAACCTTCCATTAGCTCCATAAGTCTTACGACCACTATCAATGGTTGCTTGGTCAATTCAAATGCACACCCTCTAGCACCTCTTTATAGCTCCTTAGCGGGAACTTTTGAACCTCTTCCTTTGTCTCCCTATCGAGAGAGTGGAGGAACAAATCACAAAGTTCCGTTTGATCCATATTTGGAGTGCTTGCAGAGGAGTAGAGAACTTTTCGCCACCTTTGAATAAAGTGGGTTGTAGACTCATTGTGTTCTTGCTTGATATGAAGGAATTCTTTGATTCCTTTTCTCAAAAGCTTGTTCATATCAAAATATTTAATAAATTCTGATACAAGTTGCTTGAACGAGTGTATTGAAGCCTCCGGTATCCTATAGTACCAGTCGAGAGCAATACCTTCTAGCGTCTTAGGGAAAATTTTCACAATGACTGCGTCCCATGGGAGCAGCTCTCGAATGGCCATTGTGTAAGCCTTGATGTGGGTGTTAGGATCTCCCTCCCCTTTGAATTTTAGAAGATCAGGCAAGGGTCTCAAGAGCATGAATTTCTGAATGGATAAGTCTAGGGGATCCTTGAGATATTCATAATAGGTCCCCATTGCATATGTTTCCACCATTGAAGATCCTTGTTGGGGAGGTGGGGGCTACATCAGTTGCTAAAATGGGACAACATAGACATTTTTTGGAGCATATGGCATCCCTTGTGGTTGTCCATAGTAGACCTGAGGTAGGTATACATCATCCCCCTATCAGAGATTTAGAATACATGTGTACATAGGGGGGTTGATTACCTTGATATGGAATCGAAGGCAGTGAAGCCAAGGAATTCTACAAGGAAAATTGCAGGTTTTATGGCTGGTATGGAATTTGAGAATGCACTTCCGGCTGGTGCCTATTGTAGATATCCATACGTGGCTTTGGCATACCCAAGGTGCCCTGTTCCATGTAAGTAGATATCCAAGGTTTTGCAGTATTCATATAAACTAGAGTGAATCTGTGTAGTAGGTATTTGGTTGTAATTATAACCAGGTAGGGAGAAGTTCATGCATATCCCTGGTTGGTACAAATTTTGAAGAATTTTATAAAAAGGCAACCCTTAGATCCACAAGATGGATACCAAGAGTGTGATATGAATCACCTTATTGAAGAAATTAGATATTTTCTTAGGTAATTATTTTTAGTTGATAGCCTCATACATTATTTGAAGGATATGGATCCCAAACTTTTAATAATTGTTCATTATGTCTAAATATATGATTTACACTTATTTTCTTGATTAAGAATTGGTAGCTTTAAATTGTTAATTATATTTAGTGAGATTTATCACCTTGTTAACCGGTTAGGTAAATAAATTCGAAATATGAGTTCATGTGTCGATGTGGAAAAATAATGTTGAGTTTCACTAAATGAACATATGGGTGCTACCCTTATTACCTGGATACAAAGTTTATCTGACATCTAGCTTAAATTCCATCACTAAATGTGGGAGTTGATCTGAATTACATGCTTAAATGGGTTGTCGAAACAATACCGAGGAGATGAACTTTGATTCACCATAAATTCATTTCAAAATTTGAAATTGATTTTTCCTTTTGAGGATAGGTCTGCTATGACTTATGGTCAAGTTCCTCAATACGTAAAAAGGAACCAACATAGGTTCTTGAAGCAGATGGGTTTTGAATTGATGAGTAGTTGTCCATGCCCATGTTTGATTTAAGTGAAGAGATGGATTTTTTTGTTATACTTTTTGGTAGTTGTACATGTAAAAACCTAGGATGGGCTGACTATACTTGTTGTAGGGCTCAACAACATATATGGGGGTATAAGAATACCCAAGAATAAAGGATGGATCAAGAAAGATAAAAACTATGTCCAACAGTAACTCTTCAAATATAGTTCACCAATTTATAAGAAACAAAATCAAAAAATAAACTGCAACACATACGAACACAAAAGTCGTGCATAGAAACAGTGTAGAAAAAGTGTGAAAAAAGAGCAGTGACCCAAATGATCCCGCCAGCCCGAGTGAAGTTTACTTCTTGGACGCTCTATTGATATCTGGAGTCTAAGGATAAATTGTAGTGAGGTAAACAACGCCAACTGTGGTGATGTGTGTTGGGTCAGATCTGAGATCATTTGCGAGATGGTAGACACCTCTCTTTTTCATGATCCCCCAAGATAGTGGCAAGGATCCCGCTAAGCATGGTAATGCTTTGAACTGTGCTGCTCATATAGAAGTCATTAATGGTCATTGAAGTAATAACCATGTTGTGAGCCATGCATGTATTTATTCTCTCCCCAATCTACTATTCAGAGAGTTTAGCTTCTTATAAATATTAGCAATCTAATCCTTCCCAATGTAATTATCATTATCAATTTTTCTTTTTCCTTTCTATCTTGTCCATGCACCGTGCAGTTCCTTCTTAAGCTGCTTCAGTCTCTTTCTCTAGAGACTCCAATCTATGAGGCACGTTCTTACCCTCCTGATGCAGGACCATATCCAAGTCAACATTGCTTATATGCACCAAAATTTATGCAACTGAGGGATAGCACGAGAGTGCTTCTGAAAGTCCAAAATGGAGCGCTGAAGGGAATTTAGCAGGTAATGTGGGAAGCAGACCAAAATTTCCTTCTAAAGTGATTAAGAAAGACCAGGTGCTTAACAGGGACAATTTTGTATCACCCTTCCAGAGAAATATACCTAACCATCATATTTGTTACTTCATCAAATGGCTTGGGGATAGAACTTACCCTAATACCCGCAGAAACAAATTTGAGCTCCCCTCCCTCATCAGAGAATTTCTTAGCCTTGGCAACCCTGTCAATCCTTTTGCTGAAAAAATGATAACCCTCCAACTCAAGGCCTGTAGCCTCAGCAATCAACTCTTCATTAATAGTAACATGGTGGCCACCATATTTCACCTTTTTATCCTTCCAGTCCATTGTGAAATGAACCAAAATATTCTGATCATGCCCCTGAATGCATTCTATAAAATTGGAAATGCCACCCTTGTGTAAGAGGTTCCATAGCTCCTCATTGTTCTTCCAGGATGGATCACTGCAGGGCTCCAATTGGCATGGGGCACCTCCCATTTTCTTCTTCTCCCTACTATTCCTGTAAATTTTCTGGTCAAAACCCTCATTTGAATCTTTTTCTTCCTTATGTCTGTCCCAGTTTTTAAGAACCCATCCACCTGTGTGAGGTTCATGGGTGTTAATATGGCTATAGTTAGGATGATAATTCTCACATGTGTGATCTTTCACCTCTGCTAAAGCCCGCTCCATACCATTATTATTTCTACTCCATGTTTGAATGCCCATATTTATCTACATTAATGCTATTATGTACCTCCTTAGGGATGTAATTTTCATTATCCCATATGGTTAGATTATTATTGATGCCAACATTGGCCAAGGTATCCGCAACCTTATTCCCCTCCCTATAAGTATGCCTAATGATGATATTCTTGAAATTTTGATAAATACTTATGGATTCCATAATAAAGTCCTTGACAGTCCAGCTAGGAGGAGAAATTTGATTTAGGTGATTGATGATGTTTAGTGAATCTCCTTCCAAAATTATGTTTTGTATATTATAATCTTTGGCAACCCTTAGCCCCCATAGAGCAGCTAGGGCTTCTGCATAATGATTTGTCTGAATCCCCATTTTACCAGCATAAGCAGCAACTAAACAACCTTTATGATCCCAAATTACACCTCCCCCAACAGCAAAACCAGGATTACCCTTGGAGGCACCATCAAAGTTTAGTTTATGCCAGTTAATCTCAGGAGGGATCCAATGAATCAAAGACCTATCAATGTTTGAGGTATTCCTAATCTGTAAATTTACAGCTCCTATCTTCCAGTTGGAAAGAATATATTCTTCATTCTCAGGATATTTCTTATTTTTGGGAGGTTTGAATCTCCCAATATTATCTTTAATAGCATGACCAATCTTAACAAAGCTAAGCTTGCAATGTTGTTTATTGTTTCTGAAAATGATATCATTCCTATCTTTCCAAATCCTCTAGATAATATGGGGCATGACCAGTTTCCAAAGTCTTCTCACAACACAGTGCTTAAAAGGAGGATTCCATTGGATCCAAAACTGAATGAAATCCTTAGGCACAGTCCAGAAAACATTGAACTTGGAAAAGGCATAACTCCAAATCATTGAAGCATACTCACAGTGGACAAAAAGGTGCTTAATATCCTCAGAATATTTTTTGCAAAGGTGACACCTATTAGGCATAATGAATCCTTTCTTCATCAGGTTGTCATTAGTAAGAATTCTTCCTCTGAGCACAAGCCAAAAGAAAAAGTTAATTTTAGGGGTTAGCTCAGTCATCCAAATCTTGCTCCAATTAAACTCACTCTGGATATTCTCAAAGTAAGAATTATATCCAGATTTAATTATATAATCCCCATCTCTAGATTTGTGCCAGAAAATTTCATCCTTGACTTCCAACTGATTCAAGGAGATGAGGTCCAGTTGCTCCTGAAGAGAGGACAACATGGAGTTCAGTTCAATTCTATCCACTGAGAGTTGTTTCCATCTCTTCTTATTTCCATCAATTTCCATGTAATCAATGACCTTAGTACCATATTTATGTTCAAGACTATCCTTTGCTGCACCAAATCTATCATTGAGGCTGAAATTAGACCAATTATCTCCCCAAAAATTGATGTCTCTGCCATTTCCCACTTTCCATCTACAACCTTGCTTGATAAAATTCCTGACTAGAATCAAGTTGTTCCAGAAAATGGAACCTTGGGGAAGTTGTTCATCATGAAGGAAAGAGAAAGTTGTTTGTTGTTCAAGATATTTGGCCTTAATGAGATCAATCCATGGTTGTTCCTCCGAGAGCATTCTCCAACCCATTTTTGCAATTAAGGCCATATTCATTTTTCTTATATCTTTTATGCCCAATCCCCCAATCCTTTTAGGAGTGCACACTTGATCCCAGGAAACCAGGTGATATTTGAATTTTTCCTCCATTCCCTGCCATAAAAAGTGTTTCTGAATCCTTTCAATTTTTTCTCTGAAGGCAGAAGGAATGTTATAGAGAGACATAATGTAGATAGGCAGATTTTGAAGAGTGCTTTTGATAAGTAGACATTTACCAGCACTGGAAAGAATGGCCCCTTTCCATCTGGCCATTTTCTTTTGGAATATTTCCAGTAAATCATTCCAGACTTTGATTGAGACTTTTTTAGTACCAAGGGGGAGCCCCAAATAAGTAGTGGGAAGTAAATTGATTTTACACCCCAATATTTTAGCAATTCTATTATGCCTTTCCAAAGGAGTGTTGAAAAAGAAAATTGAACTTTTATCAAAGTTGATCTCTTGTCCAGAAGCAGCCTCATAAAATTTTAGAATGGACTTGATCACCTTAGCTTCTAGGATAGATGCCACTAAAAGCAGGATAGTGTCATCTGTAAATTGCTGATGAGAAGCCGTTTGATTCGTAGAGGTAGGTTTAGTGCCTTTTAGAAGACCATCTTTAACAACTTTGGTAATAGTTCTGCTGAGGCTATCCGCCATAATAATGAAGAGAAAAGGGGATATAGGATCCCCCTGTCTTAATCCCCTACTGCTGGTAAAGTACCCCACTGGTTCACCATTAACCACCACAGAGAATCTAGTAGTAGAAATGCAAGCCTTGATAATTCTTCTGAATTTGTTGAGAAAACCAAATTTGGCCAGAACCTTGTCAAGAAAAGACCAGGAGACTTTATCAAAGGCTTTATTCATGTCAAGTTTAAGGACCATGCTTGATTTTTTATTATTATCCATAGAATGTATAATCTCATGCACCATGATCACACCATCTTGAATTATCCTTCCTCTGATGAACCCACTCTATGTTGTTTTGAGATTAAATCATTCGAAATGAACTGCAGTCTGGTGGCAATAATCTTATTAAAAATTCTATAGACAACATTAACCAAGCTAATGGGTAAGAAATCTTTGAAATCTTTAGTGTCCATTTTTTTTGGAGCCAACACGATGTGAGTATTATTAAGCTCTTTCAGTAAATCTCCAGTTCTAAATAATTTATTTACAGCCCTAAGGAGATCATCTAAGCAAATTTCCCAAAATTTCTGAAAAAAATTTTACAGAGAAGCCATCTGGTCTTGGAGCCTTATCTCCTTCAAGAGTAAAAATAGCTTTCTGAAGCTCCTCCAAAGTAACAACTTTGGTAATATCTTTAAATCTCTGCTCCTCAATTTTATCTTGTGGGATAGCTTCTAACATAAAAGAGTCAGCCATATCATTAATAACACTCTTCTCATTGAGCAATTTTTCATAGAATCTAAGAGCTTCATCCTTGATGATCCACGGATCTTTTATGATGATGCCATTACCTTTCAAAACTTCCACAATCCTATTACAAGGCTCTATGCTTCAAAGTGGTCATATGGAAGAACTTCATATTTCTGTCACCCTCTTTCAGCCATATAGCCCTAGATTTAAGTCTCCATAAGGATTCTTCCCTGCTACAAACCATGTGTAACTCTGAAAGGATATTTTTTTCCACTAAATGATCCTCCAAAGACCTCCCCTGTGAATTTATTTTATTTTCCAAATCTTGGAGTTTCTGTTTTAATTCCTTTTTTCTCACAAAAACATTCCCAAAGACTTCTTTATTCCAAATTTTAACCTTTTTTTCAACATTTTAAAGCTTTTGAATAAGCCTAAATTGAGCAGTTCCCTCACCCACCCAATTCCACCATTCCTTAATCTTATCAAAGATGTCATCATGTTCCATCCACATCTTTTCAAATTTGAAGGAGCTCCTGGTGGGCTTAGCCCAATTAACAAAATTTAAAGCTATCGGATTGTGATCAGATCCAATTCTGGGCAGAGAGGTGAGATGAAAGTCTTGGTGAAGAATCCAACTAGCAGAGATAAGAGCTCTATCCAGTCTAACTTGAATCATATCCCTACCCAACCTTCTTTTTTTCCATGTATACTTATTTCCATGAAGATCCACATCCATGAGATTTAGATCAGCAACGAAATCAGCAAATTCATCCATACCAGTGGAGAAACAAGAGTTTCCCCCTTGTTTTTCCCTTGGATTTAAAGGGGAGTTGAAGTCACCCATAATAAGCCAGTTGTCAGAACTATGATGAATTCTGAAAATCTTTAGATCATTCCAGAGTTTCCTTCTTCCACTAACTGTATTGGGTGCATAGATATTAGAAAGGATCCAAGTACAATTATTTTCAATAGCATGGAATTTAACAACAAGATGGCTACTAGTTTCAGATAGAATCATACTAGTATAATGCTTCTTATCCCAAAAAGTAACCATCTCACCTGAAGCTCCATGAGAATCCACTGCACAGCCATGTTCGAATTTTCCCAAAAATTATTTTTACAATTTTCAAGTACCTTAGAATTCATCTTGGTTTCCTGCAGAAGTAGAATGCTAGGCCTACTAGAAACTCTTAACTCTTTGATTATTATTTGTTTAGAGTTTCCATTCAGACCTCAATTATTCCAGGAGATGATCTTCATCTAAATGATATAGGTGATGTAATTTCCTGATGGCTCAATTGGCTTTGAGTACCATCTGCAATATCTTCCTCTGTTCTTTTGGTTCTAAGTGTCTTCTTTGAAGGTCTACCTCTTTTAGAGATGCTTCCAAAATCCACTATTCTTCTAGCAGATGATCTTGTAGTTCTGGATGTTGAAGCTCCCCAGTTATCAATTTTCTTTTTTTTTCATTATAAAGTGAATCTGGGATCTTCTCAAATCCCTTCAATCTTTTTTTTTTATTTAACCTCTAAAAAACCATTGGTCAAAATATGGATCTCCATCAGACAACATATTTTCTTTAAGTGGCGTAACTTCTCCCTCCTCTTTCTCTCCCTGCTTACTATCAAAGGGTTGTAAAGTTGTTGAGTTATTACTGGGAAGGGGGTTCCCACCTTTAAGAGAAAAGATCTTAATCAACGAAGAGATTTTCTTCAATGAGGTTTCTAATTATATCTTTTCTTTTTCCTCATTTAGGTCTTCCTCAATGATGTATAATGGATCAGGATTAGCTTTTTTAGTTGCTTTTGTCCTTGGCACAGCTCTAGTGTCCTTATACTTATCCCAAAGTCCATTCTTAGCTACCTCCTTAGATAGAAGATTCACTATAACTGTCTCAGTTTTCTCATCAACCTCCAGAATCACCTTTACTGGAGTTTGTGAATCTAAATATTCTATGGAGGTTAGGATGAACTTTAGATGCACCCGTCACTGGGGTTTTAGGATGCCAAAGCTTCCTACAAATAAGCAGTTTCCTAATTAGAGTTCTAAATCCCTTTTTACCTTTCTTATAATTCAGCTCTGGTTGGTTAAGGGGTATCCCTTCCCTCTCTTCCCTTGATCTTTATTTTTTATTGCATCCTTATTTTCCAACCTAACTTCCTGTATCTTATCAGATTCTTTAATAGGCTTATCAATTTTTTCCTTTTTTTTCCTCTTAAGAGATCTCTTTGTTAGGACACCTACTGGTAAAATGTCCTATTTTATGACATTTTTTACATCTCAGATGAAAGGAAACACATGGATAAAACACATCGTTAAAGCAATAATTTGTTGAGTAATAAAAAAATTCCTATCTAAAGAGGAAATGTTTTAGTTCTTTAAAAATTGTATTAACCTGTTATGTGAATATATACCTCAATGTATATAAACTAAAGAATCGAATAATTTATTGAAACGAATGGTTTTTTAATCTATTTGATATGTAATTGAAACTAGTGATTTGAAATTAATAATTAAACAAACGAGGCAAGCAAACACACAATTCCAACCTGGACAAGTAAGAGCTTTGGAAAATCCGGTTGTGTCTGTATTTGTCCCCTTAGTATGTTCCTTTCTTTCTATGAGTGTTCATGTGAGTACAAAGGATTGGGAATGCAAGAAAAATAGTAGGAGGATGGTTCTTGAGCAATGGCAGCTTGATGGCAGTTCGGAAGTAATGTAGGTAGAAGAGAGATAACATGAAAGATTAGACCTTGGCTATGCAATTCCTAGAAAGATTGTAGAATAAATACAATGTAAGATGCACAAAAATTCTCATGCCATTTTATTGAATACAAGCATGGAATATATAGGAATGGAGGATGGGAGGTGCCTTCAATATCAAGGAAAGGAGTAGTTCCAACTAATTAAATCTATTTAAAAATAGAAGGAGGAAGGAGAACTAAGCAATCAAAGCTAATTTTAGACAATTTGGCTCATAGATGCATGTAAAAATCAAAATTAAGTGAATCGTTGCATGTTAAAACACACGTGAGATAATTTGGAAAAAGCGAGCAGGATCACCACCCTACATAGGGTAGTAGTTTCTGGATCGCCGCCATATTTTGGGTGGTGGTTTTAGAACCGCCGCACAGGTAGGGTGGTGGTCCTAGCACTAAAGGCCAAAACATGTGCAGAAAGAGGTAGGAAGCTGGAAAAAGCACGATAAGGATAAGTAAAGATGTCTAGGTAACAAATATACACTACGAATGGAAATTGGAGCTCAAACACCTTCTTGAAAGGTCTTGAATCATCATTGGGGAATTTCTTAACCATTTTTCCAATAATGTAGCACATGTAATTTTGGGTGCGTACAGTCACCATGAAGATTTGAAGAGATATAATTTTAATGTTTTTCCAATGTTTTCAGAAGTTTTTAGTAATTGCTATAAGAATAAGTCCCTTAATCAAAAATTTTATGAAATGAACTGGTAGATGAAAATGTAATGTGGATGCAGTAATATACATATGAGAATGCTAATAGATCATGCGTAGTATCTCTTCAGGTGAAGAGAGTTTACAAATTCGCTAAACTCCTTACCCTCTACTGTACACAGGTGAAATGCCCCACTTTTATAGTCTTCTATTACTCAATATGGACCCAAACACCTAGGCATGAATTTCCTTCCTTCGCCATTATTTTTGTCTATTTGGATATCAGGTCTTAAAACCAAATATCTATCATATATTTCACACTCGTAGACTTTATTATTGTATTTCCGAGTGATTCGGTCAGCATAAATGCTACGCCTCTTTTCAACATTGAGCCTAACTTCATCAAGGATTTCTAATTGAGAGAGTCATGCCTCTTGATAAGATTCATCTCCCAAAATTCCTTACAATGAGATACAAAGACTAGGTATTTTGACTTCAAATGGTAAAACTGCTTCTGCAAAGAAAATGGGGCTGCCCTCATCGGTGTTCTACCGATGTTTGATAATCCCACAAGGCTAAATATATATTTAAATGCCAATCTCGTTTATTCTCCTTGACAATCTTAAGGAGAATGGATTTTAATGTCTTGTTCGCAGCCTGAGCTTGTCCATTGGCCTGAGGATAATAGAGAGAATCCATATGGTGATTTATTTTACACTTTTCACATAATTCACGTTCTTCCTTATTTTTGAAAGATGTGCTATTATAAGAGATAATGTTTTGTGGGACCCCATAACTACAAATGTTTTGGTTCAGAATGAACTTAGCGATTACACATACAGGTACGGTGGTAAGAAGCATGGATTCTACCCACTTAGTAAAGTATTCTGTGGCCGTGATTATCAAGTTATGACTATCAGTTGATGAGGGAGATAACTTCTTTATCAAATCAAGGCCCCACGTGGAAAAGGGACATGGTGTTGCAATTGGTTACATATCTTGTGCTGGTATGTGGATCTCATGGGATAAATCTAGACATTTATGGCATTTGCACACAAACTCTACCACATCATGCTCTAATGTGGGATAGAATTAGCCCATCCAATGTATCTTTGAAGCAGTGGTGTGGCCGCCAAAGTGACCTCCACATACTTCCACTATGCAATTCATTAAGAATATTCTCAAATTCTTCTTGGTCAACACATCTTAAAAAAATTCCATCAAAGTCTCTATGATAGAGAACATGTTCTAAGATAACATACTTAATGGTTATAACACGCAACTATCTTCTATGTTGTAATGTTTCCCCTTCTGGATATGTATGATCCACTACAAAATTAATAATGTCAGTGTACCATGGGCACCCAGAAATGGGAGGATTGGTTTCAACAAAGTACACACATCCATTGGGGATGTCCAGATTTACTAGATCGCCTCCATCTAATGGGTTATCATCCAACTAGTACATAATGATTTGTCCTTTGACATATTTCTGATTAAAAAAAGTTAACTCAAACTCGCCCATCAAAGTTATGAAGTATCCAACTTTCTAAGATAAGGACCCTTGTGTGAGAAACATCTACAAATGATCTGATTTATCAATGACCCTTGTTTCTTGATTTAGCATATAGTGTCTCAAGTGCTTTGTTGTGAAGACTATGGCAAGGAATTCCTTTTCTACCTATGTGTAATGAGTCTCATAGTCAAGAAATGTTTGACTAATAAAATAGACCACACATTCTCATTTATCATCATCCTCTTGAGCTAACATGAAGGCTAATGCGACACTTGTAGCTCATGAATACAAAATTAAGGGGTGATCTGACTTTTGCGGCATGATTGTGGGAGGAAATAGTAAGAATCAATTGAACGACTCAAATTCCTTATTGCATTCTTCCATTCAATCAATGTAACAATCATTTTTTAATAAATTATTAAATGAGTGAATAGAAAATGTTAGATCAGGGATAAACCTTTGGATTGCACCAAGTTTTCTGAGAAAAGATATGATTCTAAACTCATCTGATGGTGGAATAATTTCCATTACAGCTCATATTTTGGATGGTCTATGTCAATCCCTCATGAAGATATGATGTATCCCATCAGCTTTCCTCACATTACATTGAATGGATTTAATGTGACATCGTATTCGATTAAGTGAGAAAGGATGATATGAAGCTTCTTAGGGTGATCCCAACATTTTCTGGACTTATCCAGAAGATCGTCCACATAGGATTCAAAACTCTTATAGATAAAATCATGGAATATATAAGTCATCACTCATTGGTATGTGGCACCAGTGTTCTTAAGTCTGAACGACATGACAACATAATAGTATGTTCCCCAAGGAGGGATGAATGTAGTTTTGGTTTGATCCTCCTCAGAGATTCAAATTTGGTTATATCCAGAAAAACCATCCATGAGAGACAACAACTCATAACCAATTGTTGCATCGATAAAAACATCAATGGATGGTAATAGGAAATCATATTTGGGAAAAGCCTTGTTGATATCTCGAAATTCCATGTAAATGCAGATTTTTCCATTCTTTTTTAGAATGGGGATGATATTATATACCCATTATGAATAGTTGACTAGATTGATGAACTCTACCTGTAGGAGTTTCATCAATTCTTCTTTCACCATGAGGGCTACCTTTGGCTTAATGGGTCTCAACTTTTGCTTAATTGGATTAGAATTTTGCCTAGTGACAAGGTTGTTAACTGCAATGTGTGGCACAATTCTTGTGATTTCCTTGTAACTAAATGCAAAATATTTTTCATGATCCTTGAGGATTTGGGGATTTATTTCTATCTCCTTTGGAATTAGAGAGGATCCCAACTTCAATATTTTTGGTTCCTCCTCTATCTCGATGTTTATATCAATTGTTCCTTCGATTAAGGAGGCATTACCCTCTTCAAATTCAGGTGGGGATAAAGGTAGCTCTAAGTCTCCTTCCCATTCTACTTCATAGACCTCAAGACCTTCTATAGAGGAAGGGTCTATCATGGAATATCCAAAGTAAGAGGAAGAGTGTGGGATGAGAGAAAATCCATGATCTTATGATGAGCGGGATGCAAATATTTGTAGGAATTCAAAAACCCTAGGATTACTTCATCATTTTCATCGTAATCTAAAATAATAAACTCATTCTTAGCTTCTACATAAGCTAGAATTGGGGTTGTTGGTATCTTTTGAACCAAAGGTTTGGCACAAACTGAAACCATAAAGCTAGTGTCTTCTAACTTGTTGCTTGGGGTAAGACGAGAAGTAAAATTTGTTATAGAGTCAACAAGAAGGTTTTTCTCTCTGGGTATAGCTTTGATTGAAATGAAATCAAAACCTTTACTTAACTTGAGGATGAAAATCTTGTAGAGCTGTAGATGTTCACTTTAGATAGTCTTATATACTTCAGATACTTGATTTGTAACTAGTTTTAAATCACCTATCACCCTAATATTAAGAGAACCCATCCTTTTGGCTACTAATGAGACCAAGAAGGAGATCCTCATATTTTGCTCCGTTGTTAGTGCATTCAAAATTAAATTTAAAGGAAAAGGGCATGACCCTTCCCTGAGGGTTGGTAAGTATCACACTTTCCCCAACCACCAAAGTGACACTTTGATCCATTGTAATTCAAGGCCCAATAGTCATTTAAGAAGATTAAAGTTGGATTATTTGTTGTATTATCTTCCCTTGCTTTTGAGACCTCTACCATGCATATGTCATCAGCTGGGAGAGAGCCAAGTCCTAGGGCATGTCCTATACCCATGGAATCAAATGGAAGAAGAAGAGGTAGGTCATATTCCAACAACTCATATATCTTTGTTGTCATTCCTGTTGACACCGTCTCAACAATTACAATTTCATCCTTTACGGTAGGAACTCCTTAAATTAAACCCGTAGTTTCTAGTTCCATTGTAGGAACCATCTTTTATTCTGGTGTTGAGCTTGTAAGTTTGTTTAACTAGTTTACAGGAATCTCAAACTTAGAATGAACCCCTTGGCCTCTTCTTTAGATTAGCTAGATGTATGTCGAAGGGTTTTGGGTCACCCTATGCCACGAAGACCTTCCATAAATGTAGGAATCTTACTTCTTGAAACAAAGTGCAGGGAATCACCTTCATGTGATGTATCCAAGGATGAACAAGGATCACGTTATAGTTGGTTTCCTGATCTATAGTATAAAACTTGGTTAAAACCATCTTAGGTCCAAGGGTGACTGACAACACTATAGTTCCAATTGATGTCACTTTGAGGTTGTCATAACCTCTCAGCGTGTTTTGTGTTGAGGAGTAATTGGTCTATCTGTAACCTAAATTTTGAAGGAAAGAGAAGGGGATTATGTTGAACTGCTTCCCCATCATCAATCATCACACATTTTACATAGTTATTGTAAATCCAAACTTGTAAAAACAAGGCCAGATCACCTCTAGGAGTTATTTCAAGCGTCCGTGGGCATCTTTCTGATGTCAAATATGAATCCAACATCTCTTTACAGTTGTCATAGAGGATAAACATCAAAGTCTATATGGTTTATTTTCACTTCTAGAGGAGGGGTGACATTAATCAAATCCCAAGACCTAGTGCTTCTAATAAAGTAAACTCTATGAGCATAGGGGAATTCTTTAACAGATCTAAGAAGGAAATGTGAGAGAATGTTTTGGTTAGGTCATTGATCAAGTCATAAGATCCTACTGGCTTGCCTAGTGTTTCATAAATGTCATTTGATATAGTTGGGTACATCAGGATAGGCTGTGATGAATAATATTTGGTTCTAGTGACAATGTTAATTTGAATTTTGGTGTCCAATTCTACCAATCCCACAATTTTTGTTTGTTGGTGACCATCCAAAGGAGGTGTTACCTATGAGTTTGACAAAGTTAAGGCTTCATGATCATTGGTTCCTATTACAATGCCTTTGTTTGAACCATTGGGATATATTCTACCATCTTTTGGGCACATAGGGAGAGGATTGCTAAAGATCTTAAGTGACATGTTCTGTGGGGATATTGGTCCCATGTAAGTGTTCTAAGTTGGCGTTGTTGGGTTTTCCAAAAACATGTCAAAAAATAATTGTCTTTGGGTAAATGTTATACAATTTTTTTACAATTGGAACATGTTCTTGCATTCATGCCATTGAACCCTATAGAAACTACAGTAATACAAATCAGCATCATAATCTTGAGGCCTTTAGTTTGCACTTCTGTTGTGATTTCCAAAATTATGATTGTTTTTTAATTACTAATTGTTATAATTAAAATTTGGGAACCCCTACCCTTGATTTTGGAATTGGTTTGGATACCCGCCTGGGTATTGACTAGGGCCTTGGGTCTACACTTGTCTTGGTTGTTGAGGTTGAGGTTGGTTTTGTTGATGATTAAAATCATCAACATTTATTGAAGGAGAGAAGTTATTATTCCTTTGATTATTTCCATTTTTGTTTTTTTGTTGGTAGTGTTTGTATTGGGAGAGATAACAACATTGGGTTTCTTGGGCTGATCGGTAACATTGTCATTTATAAATCCATGATTCTTATTAAGGAGCTTTGGTCCTTGATTATTGTTCACATTGTTGGAGTACCTAGAATTACCTTTGTTAGGAGTGACTAACCTCCCATTTGTTCAGTAAGTCTTACAACCATTGTCTATGGTTGCTTGATCAATCCGGAGAGCACCCTCTAGCACCTCTTCGTAGCTCCTTAGTGGGAAATTTTTGACTTCTTCCTTTGTCTCTCTATTGAGGGAGTGGAGGAACAAATCACAAAGCTCCGCCTGATCCATGTTTGGATTGACTTTTAGAGGAATAAAGAACCTGCCGCCACCTTTGAATGAAGTGGGAAAGTGGACTCGTTGTTCTCTTGTTTAATATGAAGGAATTCTCTTATTCATGTCCTTAGAAGTTTGTTCATATCAAAATCCTTAATAAAATCTGACACGAGTTACTTGAAGGAGTGTATCAAATCCTTCGGTATCCTATAGTAATAATCGAGAGCGATACCTTCTAGTGTCTTAGGGAAAATATTTGTAACAACTGCATCCCATGGGAGCAGCTCTCGAATGGCCATTACATAAGCTTTGATATAAGCGTTAGGATCCCCCTCCCCTTTGAAATTTGGAAGATCAAGAAAGGGTCTTGGGAGCATGAAAGTCCATATGGAGAAGTCTAGAGGCTCCTTAAGATATTCAGAATAGGTCCCCATTGTGTATGTTTCAACCATTGAATATCCTTGCTTAGGAGGTGGAGGTCACATCGGTTGCTAAAATGGTACAATGTATACATTTGTTAGGGCATATAACATCTCCTATTGCTGACCATATGGACCTAGGTAAGTGTACATATCCCACTGTGGTGATTTAGAGTACATGTGTATGTAAGGGGGTTGACAATGTTTTGATATGGAGTTGAAGGCACAAAGCCAAGGAACGTTGCATTTCTAGATGGTATGGAATTTGAGAATGCACTTTTGACTGGTGCCTATTGTGGATATCCATATGAGGGCATGGGGGGCATACCCAAGGTGCCCATCCCAGTTAGCAAATCTCCAGGGCTTGGAGTGCCCATATAAACCAAAGGAGTTTGTGCAGTAGGTATTTGTCCATAACTATGCGGATAATGAGAAACTCTTACTTTCCCTGCATATGAATTTTGAGTGTTTTGGGAAAGCTCTAACTCTTTGAATTTGTCTACTAATGCCAAGATGACATCACCCATTGATGGGGTGGTGTTTTGTTTCAGTGCTTGTTGTTGAAATTTTGGAGGTTGTTGAGGAGTGTGGTATCCTGCTATGAATTGTTTGTTGTTCTGTCACCCCTTGTTGGCAATGTTTTCTAGTGTTGGAAGGGTATTGTTATTGTTCTGGAGAAGGACATCAACATGTCCTTGTAACATGTAAAAATCCCAATTTATATTTTGGAAGCATTGTTCACTTCTGGCATATCGTGTAAAGTAATCCTCATTTAGATGTGGTAGTTGGTCCTACTGCATGCTAATGGGTTGCATGAACAAAACCTGAGGAGATGAACTTTCCTCCCTAGTGAAAGTCATGTTGTTAGAACTTGATTACTTAGGAGAATGTGTATGTGTGATATGGTCAAGATCCTTGATACATACAGAGGAACCAACATTGGTTCCTTGAAGAACAGGATTTTGAGCTTGAACAGTTGAATGGTTATCTACTCATGTAGAGAGAAAAGGTGATTGTTGTTGTCTACATGTTTAATAGTTGTACACATCGAAACCTGAGAGGGGTCAACCATATTCATCATATCCTGACATATTCGGGGGGTATAAGAATACCCACAGAATAATGGGAGAGAGGAAGATGGATGAAGAAAGTGGAAATGTTTATAGACTATCTCTTCATGTCGGGTTCACTAATTTGTACGCAAGAAAATCAACACGTGACCTTCTTCGCACCTGACCTCTCAAGGTCGTGTCTGGGACAGCCAGTGTAGAATGGAAATGGATGTGTGTGTGGTAGTGATGAACAAGCTATTGAGGAAACCTTATGTCTTCAACATGGTAATATCAAGATCTGTAATTCCAATGTAAATAAAGTCATCCTAAGATGAAGTGGTGTAATGGAATGATCGGATAGAATAGCTATGATCGTATAGAATAACTAGTCAATATCGAGCTCTACTAAGATTTTATCTACTGGTTGTGGAACACGGTGAAAGTGAACTATGGATACCTCGTATAGATTTCAAGACAAGGTCATGGAAGTGAGAACGAGATGTGTAATGGAACCACAAGGTCTATGGGAGGTTTTCTAGTCTAGTTTCTAGAAAGCCTTAACCTAATTGGTTGCTATGCTCAACATTGAAAGTTATGCAACAATGTCTGGTTGAAGTGGTGATGATCTAAATACTAGTGCACATAAACCAATGTTAATGTTTAATTGGTCAGCAAGCTCATTTGGTTCTGGAACCTGGGGATCACAACCGTGAACTCGTGGAGGCTGTGGTCTTTGTATGGTCATATGCGTAATCAAGCCCTATTTCTAGGAGCAGTCCAATAATCATAGGCTTGATCTGCTGCAATGTTTATTATGTTTAATTGTTCTATATTCTCATAATACCTAGCAGGTGTGCGTAAAAATGACAAGCATAAGCCCATATCAATTTCAGTCAACAACTTAGGCCTTTTGGATTGTGGGACCAATGGATCACAACTGAATGTTTTCTCTTGTTGTGGATCTTTGATGGTCATGCAGAATGAATTGAATTGATCTTGATAAAGAAAACTAACTATCAAAGGAAATTTAATCTATGTTTTTGGTATTTTCATAGTATATCTGAACAAAACAATGGAAGTAAACTAATCTAGAAAAAGTAAATATTTTTTATCTTTTATGGGATTTTAAATAATGCTTCTAATCTAATAAATGAAATTAAATACAAGTACTCAGATGGTTGTAGTTAATTACTTGTGAAAGTATCTGAATATAGATCTGTTTTCCACTCAAAATTCCCCTGCTCTTAAAAAATGAAAATTTAAAACCCTTCAGTTTAAGTGTTTTCTCTGAGTACTGATAATGTGAAATGCCAAAGAAATTGAGAAATCTACGTTTTTGGGTCATTTTGTGTGTTTTCCGGGCCTATCGGACATTTTTGTCCCACGTGTCCCAAGTTTGATTGGACCCTCTATTCCCCGATTGGCCGGTTCACCCGAAGTCAAGTTCTTTTCTGGGCCCGTCAGAACTTTTTGTCCCAAATATCCTAATACCTGGACTAATTGTTCCAAATTCGTCTGATTCGGCCGGTTGTAGTTAATTACTTGTGCAAGTATGTGAATCTAGATCTAAAACAGCTGAACTGTTTAATCAAAACCCTTTAAACCCTACCTCAAATGTAGAGAACAAATCATAACCCTAGAAGAGTTCCATTTTTTCCCCGACGTACTTCCCATAGTAATGTCAAAGAGTTCCAAAGCTTTTTAATGATTTTCCCTCTATTTGTAATTTCTTGATTCAACATGAAATGAAACAATTTTCTGCTCTATTTGATATGCTATTTGAAATGAATAACTTTTCTAATTGATAACTTGACAAATGAAGCAAACAAACAAATAATTCCTAACCTGGATATATAAGAGATTTGAACCCCCTGGTTGTATTTGCACACTACTTGTCCCTATCTTTTATCCTTTTTGTCTTTAAATTGTGTCCATATATCCAGGAATTGGGAATGCAAAGGCAAGTCAGCAGGAAAAGGCTTGAGCAATGAATTACTTGAAACAGTTTGGTTTCAATGTAGGTGGAAGAGAGATAATCACAAGTGAATAGAGTCTTGGCTATGCAATTTCGGGGATAGGATTATGCCATCTTGATTTTAGTGATTTATGTCGAGGATGACACGTAAACCCTATGCTCAATGGCCAGATGATTAAATACAAGCGGTTTCGATTTACTGGTGGTTTCCCAATCTGTGTGCAATGTGTAGATATAGTGCTTTCATGCACAAGGAGCTCATTTCAACCCTGAATCGAGTGAATTGACCAATATAGTTCTATCTTCTCAGAACATACCTAGTAGGTGTGCATAGAAGAAACAAGCGTAAACTTGAATTCATGTCGGTCAACAACTCTAAGCACCTGTTTTTGGGACAAATGGATCACAACTCAAATCTTTTTCCTCAGATTTATTGGACCTTTGATGCGTAATTGGCAATGAATTGAATTGAGTTAAAATGATAAAGTAAAAACTAAACTATCAAAGGAAATCCTAAACTATGTTTTAAGGTATTTTCATATTATATTCTGAACAAAATAAATCAGTAAACTAATCAGAAAAAGTAAATATTTTTGATCTTTTCTGGGATTTTAAACAATGCTTATTCATTTAATAAAAAGAATTTGTCTACAAGTAAAGCCTGTATTTAATTACTTGTAGCAAGTAGATAGAATCTAGTGTCTTTCAAACCAACTTCACTAATTTATGATACAAAACCCTTTCAATTCACTGTACCTTCGCTGCATAAGGAGAGAACAAATCATCTATAATTCTAGAATGAGTTTTTTGCTCGTTCTCACTATGTCATTTTGGTCCTTTTGTATTGATGATTTGAAGAAAACACTTTCGGAAGCATATCTAAGTTCTAGAAAAAGAAAATCATGTTTTTATCTTTTAAATGGTTCATTTTGCAACAATGCTTATAATCTAATAAACTTCTAATTAAATACAAGTAATTAGCTGGTTGTAGTTAATTACTTGTGCAAGTACTGTGAATCTAGATCTAAAATAAGCTGAACTAATTTAATCAAAACCCTTTTAAACCCTACCTCAGAGGTAGAGAACAAATCATAACCTAGAAGAGCTTTTTCCCCACTACTTCCTTAGTAATGTCAAAGAGCAAGCTTTCTAATGATTTTCTCTATTTGTAATTTCTTGATTAACTGAAATGAAACAATTTTCTGCTCTATTTGATATGTATTTGAAATGAATAACTCAAAATTGATAACTTGAACAAATGAAGCAAACAAACAAATAATTCCAACCTAGATAATGTAAGAGATTTGAAAAATCTAGTTGTATATGTTCTTGTCCCCTCAGTTTATCCTTTCTTTCTCTTTGTGTGTCCATATGAGTCCGAGGAATTGGGAATGTAAAGGCAACAATAGGGGAAGGCAGTTTGAGCAATGAAATCTTGAAGGTAGTTCTGGTTGCAATGCAGGTGGAAGAGGGATAACACAAGTGAATAGATCTTGGCTATGCAATTTCCAATAGGATTGTGGCAGCAATACTATGCAAGATACACAAAATTCTCAATCCATTTTCTTAAATAAAAGAATTGAATATATAGGAATTGGATGGGATGTGCCTTCATGCATAAGGAAGCCTTGGAGTGGTCAAATCATTGGGTGAAGAGGTAGTTCAAACTAATTAAATCTATTTGAAAATAGAAGAGGGAAGGAATACCATGAAATCAAGACTATTTTTAGGAAATTTGGTTCACAACGCACCTTAGAAGTCAAGTTAAGTGAAATCATGCATGTTAAAATCACACATGAAGAGTTCTGGAAAAAGACCGTGCACCTGACTGGGTGGTAGTCCTAAAACTGCCTCCAAGTAGGGTGGCGGGTCCTGACACTAAAGGCCAAAACATGTATATAAATGAGAGGGAATCTGGAAGAAAGCATGGAAAAGATAAATAAGGATGTATAGGTTACAAATATACATTGCGAATGGGTTTAGGAACTCGAACACCTTCTGAAAGGACATGAATCATCATTGGGGAATTTTGTAACCGTTTTCCGACAATATAGCACATGTAATTTTAGGTGTGTACATTGTCACATGCAGCTTATGAATTGTATTCATGAAGGATGTTGCTAATGTACTCACAAAATATGGATGTGATAAGGCACAAAAATGGGCATATTTGGTGAGTTTTTCCACCACCACCATGAATACATTTTTCCCTTATGATTTAGGAAATATTGTGATGAAGTTCAATGACACCTCTTCCCACCTTGGGCTAGGATTAGATAGATGTTGTAAAAGACCCGGGGAATTAATTGTTTTACACTTATTTTGTTGACAAACCATGTATTCCGCCACAATTTTTTAGACATCCACTTTTATCACTTCCCAGAAGAAATTGTGCTTGATTCGATGATAAGTATTTAAGAAGCCAAAATTCCCCCTATTGGAGAAGCATGGAGCTTAGATAGAACCCTTTTTTAAGGTTTGAATTCTTACAAAAGTATAATCTATCTTTATACCATAAAGCATATCCTTTCCATACACATTTTTCTGACATGCTTAGATCCTGTTGGAGATTCTAAATGAGATTTTGTTTACCTGGGTCAATTTTCCATTCAGGATTTGCACCCTCTATCCAATCCTCTTGTAATATAGATATGGCACACAAAAATGCCTTGGCTGATTCATCCTTCCAAGATAGAGCATCAACAACTACATTATCTTTCCCTTTCTTGTATATTATCTCAAAATTATACCCCAACATTTTTTAGAACCATTTTTGTTGTTACTTAGATGATAAACATTGCTCTAGGAATTATTTCCAACTATCATGATGTATCTTTAATTTGAAATGTCTACCTATTAGATATGGTCTCCATTGTTTCATTACATGAAGTATGGTTAGAATTTCCTTCTCATAAAATGGTTTTGATATATTCTTACACTTAAAACAATGGCACTCAAAGGTAATGGGTCTAATTTCTTGGATGAGTAATGCCCCCATACCATACCCTAAAGCATCAAATTCAACAATGAATGTTTTGGAAAAATATGGGGTGGGTAGAACTAGAGTGGTGTCCATGGCCTCCATCATCCACTCAAATATTTTTGTAGGTTTCTCATTCTAATGGAAAGAATCCTTCTACAATAAAGATGTGTGGTGTTGTTATTCTTCCATAATTCCTTACAAATCTATGATAATAACCTGTAATCCCCAAAACTCCTCAAATATTTTGTAGCGTTTTGGGAATCTTCCATTCAAGCATGGATTTAGTCTTGTTAGGTTCCACTTTAACACATTCATAAGAGACAATATGACCCATATATTCAACCTCCTTGACACCAAAAGAACACTCAGAAGGATTTTCATAAAGTTGATGTTGTTCAAGAGTTTCCAACACCTTATTTACATGATCCAGATGTTCCTCCCATGTTTTACTATAGATTAATATATCATCAAAGAAAACTAAAACAAACTTCCACAGAAATGGATTAAATATAGAATTCATCAATATTTTAAATGTAGAGCATGCATTTCTTAGTCGAAAAGGCATTCCTAAGAACTCATAATGGCCTTCATGTGTCTTGAATGATGTTTTATGAATATCTTCATTCCTGGTTCTAATATGATAGTATCTGGAATGAAGATCAAGTTTTGTAAAGTAAACAACACCATGTAACTCATCTAGAAAACCATCAATTATAGAAATAAGAAACTTATCTTTAACTATATACTTATTGAGTTCCCTGTAATCTAGACACATGCGCCAATTGTCATATTTTTCTATACCATCACTACAGGAGAAGAGTAAGCACTCTAACTAAAAATAATTCATGCTTCTGACATCTCTTGTACTATCTTCTCAATTTAACTATTTTGCATATAAGGGACCCTATAGGGTCTGATGTTGGGGGTTGAATCCTTGGTACTAGCTAGATGGCATGGTCATGGTCTCTTTTTGGAGGTAAACCCTTTGGTATATCTCTAAACACAACCGAGTGATCATCTATAACTGCTCACATATCTGAGGGTATAAATGCATTTGACTGTTGTGATTCTAATGAAAATAGTTGTGCCACAAACCCCTCTGCACCTTTTCTAAGAATTTTTTTCATTTGGTGACAACTAACCTACTGTGGGGAATTTTATCTTAATCTGTTTAGTTTAAAATTCCTCCCTCCTAACTGAAATCACATTAACAACTCTTGGAGATTCATTTCAATTTTTCCCAAGGTGATAAACCACTTAACTTTGAACACCTATCAATTCCCTCGTCAATGATCATTACTTGAAATTATGGATCTGGATAAACAAAGTAGTTCAAGCATACACACCAACTTATGATTGATGAATTTGTGAGTACTTCCCTAATTAGTCAGCATTGTTACCCTCTGTTTTTTAACAATCCAACCACTTTGAGATTTTGGGGAGTGTTAATACCTGAAATGTGCATGACATGATATCATTGTGGGGAGATCTCCTAATTCCTCCTCTGGCTCTACCTCTTCATCTTCTTCATTCTCTTCTTCTTCATTAGTCCCCTCATTGTAGAACAAATTATTTTCAACACACTTATGTCCTAGTCCAAATCTCCTGTCACAATTAAAACATAACCCTTTGGCTCTATTTTCTTCAATTTGTTGAGGCGTCAGTCTAAATGGATGAGGGAATGATGGTGGCAAGGTGCTATGATTTCTAATATTAGTGAAAATTTGTCTCCTATTAGAAATAAATTTTTCCTTTGCCCTATGTTCCATGATAATAGAATCCAAAACCTTATAAGGATTAAACATACACATCTCATTCTCAATGCATTGCTTAATACCCCCAAGAAATAAGTCATTTAGATTCTCTTTAGTAATGTTTTTCATCTGCAAGGAAAGGTTTTGCAATTGATGAATATAATCCTTGACTGATCCTGTTTATCTTAACTTTGTTAATTTGAGGAAATAATTCTTTGGGACACTAGAACTATAGTGCAATTGCAACTCTTTGGCGAATACTTTCCATGTGACATTGAGACTACTCTTTTGTCTTTGAGCACATAACCATCGATATCAAATGAATTGGTTAAGCTTGATATACAAGGATGCCATGGTAACCTTTTGTCCCAGTGAAATATGATGTAGATCAAATAAATTATCCATTTAGTTAATCTAATTGAGTGGATTATTTCCATCAAACTTATGTATTTCCAATTTTGGAATCATGTTACAGGTCTGCAAAGTGTTTGTATTTAGATTGGGCATGCTCTAAGATCCACCTTGGATAGTTTATCTATTACTTTGACCTAAAAATCCACCATGGTTGATATGATTATGATTGAGTTGTGGTTGATTAGGAAGAATATGATGACCCATTAGATTTGAGATGAAATGGTGAATGAAATCCTCTAATCATTTTCCAATATTTTTTACATATTCTTTTCTAGCCATTCTAAACTCAAGGTTTCACATATCAAACTAAAGTTGGATTATCTTATGATGCCTTGAAGTAAACCATATCTGTGATGACTTTCTAGTTACCTAGGTCATGACTCTAACTCCTCAACTATTATCTCATCCTTGTATGGGGTTTTACCCAGAGTGATGGGATTCTTTTTCCTCTTATGGAAGGCCCCACCATGAGGCCCAAAAATTGAAGGATTTAGGGATCAAGGTCAAAATTTATGGGTTTGGATTTAGATATGAATTAGGAAAAATATGATAAAACTTAAATAATGAAATCAAACTAATTTTTTATCCTCTTTTGGGAAATGTAAAGAACTTGGAAAATTTCCACAATTTGTAGTCGATAGAGAAAATTTATTGGAAAACCTAAAATTGATGTAAATTTTCCAAAACAAGTCAAAATATGTTGAAACTTGGAGAGGGTATTACATGATTGATTTCATAACACCCCAAAAAAATTGCAGAAAAATTCACTTCCAATTTGAAGATATAGTTGATTCTTTGAAATTAGGGTTTTAACATAGTTGGGGCCAAGATCAAGCTCTGATATCACTTGTAAGGAAATAACGTGGATAAATAATAATATCATAATTAAAAAAACACAAATGAACACAATATTGCAGATAAAATATCACAATATGCAAGTAAAATAGCTTAGCCACTTTGAGGGGGAAACCTCCAAACCATGCAATAAGACTCAAATGCTCAATATGATGATCACCTACTAACCTACAAACCTCTCTATATACTATTTCTATGCTATGACCATTACTAAGGCCGACACACTAATGATAATATATCATATATAAAAGAGATACATCATGATAAGAAGGCATGTTAGCCACAAGTCGACTATATACATCCAACACAAGGTATATGATTAAGGGTGAAGTAGTCCCAGGTCGATCATGTATGACAGCTGAAATCTCAGGTTTCTCAAGCAACAATGAAATTACATAACTCAAGTGTAGCTCATGATCCTCATCAATATTCGAGCAAAAAAAGGATCTTTAACAATGTGTGATCCTAATGAAGTACCCTCTCAAAAAAAATAACGTGGCAGAAATTCCACTCAATAGGATGAATAAGGAAAGTAATACCATTTGAATGTCTACCAATACCTACACGAGTGAAACCCATAGAATAGAGTATGTGAGAACTGAATGCTGTGGTATGCTTCTCAAAAGAGCCTTGTATGTGAGAAGAAGGCACTGAAGTGAGATACACATAATGTGTTACTGCAATAGACATATGTGTAGAAGAAGAACATTTAGTAACAAGCACAATAGGCTTAAGAGCATCATATGTAGGATCATGCTCAGAAACGGAAAAAATGAGGTCCTTGGGTACAAGAGAAATATCTACAAGTGGACTAGGAACATGAGTAGGCTGTTTGAAAGCCCATAATGTGAGGATGATGATGTAAGTAATCAAGAGTTTTATGTAGGGATTGTATTAATTTATCCTTGTCGCAAATGACATTAAGAAGAAGAAGGCTTTACTTATTAAGTGATCTATTTTATTCCAAAATTTTTACCATATCCTCCTGAAGTCCACACACTTCATAGAAAAGCATCTAATTGTTAATATCCATGAGAGATATAAGAATTCAACACTCAAAAATTAAGGACATTGGGCTCAACCAAAAATGCATCCACATGTGAGTATAACCTTGATTTTGGAACTTTATAATTAAGTGTGTGTTATAATAATGACATTTTATAATCTTAGTGTGTTTCTTAAAACAAATAGTTCGAATGGAACAAACACAAAAAATAAGTAATTTTTAAAAAATGTTAGGAATTAATAATATCTAATGCGGAATAATTCCTCAGAATCACAATAATAAGAAGTATGAATAGAATTACAGAAATGAAATATGCACAACACGAAGACAATATTTAATGTGGTTCACCCAATGTGGGCTACATCCACCAAGAACACTTGCTCAGATTTTATTACAAGCCAACAGTCTTCACAGTTACAATAATCAGATCTTGTTTGGAGCTGCGCTCAACAAACCCTCCCGAATTCACACTTGAATTCACACACACTATTCACCTTCACAAAACACACTCATATAAATCCTATTGTATGTCCATCTATTTATAAGTACATCAATAAGTAGCCGAAGAGGTGGTTTTACAAAACAATGGGTACCGAAAAACCATGGGCCCAAAAACAGCCCATAACGGTTACCCATTACCCATGGGTTAATAAACCACCCATGAAAATTTGCTTTGGGGGCTTCACCCCCCCGAACCCCCTTGACCTGCTCACCGGCGAGCGGGACCACCGTAAAAATATCTGAGTGTAACACATGGAAGGTGTACCAAACTCTAACATGAAAACAGGCTCCACAAACATAACAATCTCCCACTTGGAGACTAATTTCCACTGAGCAAGCTTCTCAACCCTTCACTGTCATCCACGAAGGCCAACCAAAGCTGAACATAGCTTTAGTTTATCCCTTGTGACCACCTTGGTCATCATGTCTGTAGGATTCTGACTGGTATGAATCTTCTCCAACTTCAACTTATCTTCCTCCAAAGCTGTCCTGATGAAGTGATATCTCAACTGTATATGCTTCATCCTGGAGTGGAAAGTAGAGTTCTTAGCTAGGTGTATAGCACTCTGACTATCACTATGCAACTTACATTCCTCCTGCTTATGCCCCAACTCCTCAAGCAATTGTTGTAACCAAATCATCTCTTTGCTTGCCTCTGTGGCAGCAACATACTCAGCCTTTGTGGTTGACAAAGCCACCAGCTTCTGTAGTCGTGAAATCTAGCTCACTGTTGTCCCACCTACAGTGTAAATATAACCTATCATGCTCCTCCTACTGTCAACATCTCCAGCCATGTCTGAATCTACATAACCACGTAAAGTGGTGTCTGATCCACTGTAGCACAAAACTGTCCCCATGGTCCCTCTCAAATACCGAAGGATCCACTTTACTACTTGCCAATGCTCTTTACCTAGATCACTCATAAATCTACTCACAGCTCCCACTGCATGGGAAATATCAGGCCTAGTGCACACCATAGCATACATCAAACTGCCAACCGCTGATGAGTAAGGTACCTTGGACATCTGGTTTCTTTCCTGCTCTGTCTTGGGACACTGCTCCTTTGATAATTTAAAATGGCCTGCTAAAGGAGTCCCAACCGGTTTAGCATCCTGCATGTTAAACCTATCCAATAGCTTCTTAATGTACTCTTCCTGAGATAAAGTTCGCTTCCGTTCCTTCCTATCCCGAGTTATCCTCATACCAAGGATTTGTCTGGCTACCCCCAAATCCTTCATATCAAAGGATTCACTTAGCTGTTTCTTGAGTACTTTTATTTCCTGCATGTTTTTACCTACAACCAACATGTCATCAACATACAAACACAGGATAATATAACTTCCATCCTCAAATTTCTTTGTATACATGCAATGGTCAGAATGACATCTAATATAACCTTGCTCCATCATGAAGCTATCAAACTTCTTATACCATTGACATGGAGCTTGTTTCAGGCCATACAAGCTCTTCTTCAGTTTGCACACCATCTCCTCTTTACCTTTGACTTCATATCCTTCTGGCTGCTGCATATATAGCTCCTCCTCCAAATCACCATGGAGAAATGCAGTCTTTACATCTAACTGTTCTAAGTGCAAGTCTTCTGCTGCCACTATTCCAAGAACAGTTCTGATAGAAGTCATTTTTACTACAGGAGAAAAAATCTCATCAAAATCTATACCTTGTTTCTGTGCAAACCCCTTGACCACTAACCGGGCCTTATATCTTTTCTTTCCTCCTTCTTCGTCTTTAACTCTGTACACCCACTTGTTCTATAATGCTCTTTTGCCTTCCGGTAGCTTCACCAAATCCCAAGTCTGGTTCTCCATGAGAGACTTATGCTCCTCATCCATGGCTTGCTCCCACTTCTTACTGGCATCTACCTGCATTGCTTCATCAAATCTCTCTGGCTCTCCACTATCAGTGAGTAATAAATAATAAAGAGAAGGAGAAAAAATTCAGGTTCTTTTCTTACCCTAGAAGACCTCCTCACTATAGGAGTTTGGGGTTCCTGTTGAGTAGGTTCCTGAACTGATTCATGGGTCACTGTCCCATCCAGAAGATCCTCTACCACTGCATATTCTTTCTTGGATTCTTCCCTATTTTCCTGCAACTATTGCTTATACATGACTTTCTCATTAAAGACCACATCCCTAGACCGAATGATTTTCTTGTCCTTAATACTCCAACATTTAAATCCAAAGTCATCACCACCATAACCAATAAAAGTGCATTTTTCTGATTTAGCCTCTAGCTTGGTCCTATCATCCTTGTCAATATGAACAAACACCTCACATCCAAAGACTCTAAGAAATGAGTAATCAACTTTCTTACCGTACCAAGCCTCCTCAGGTATGCCTCCATCCAAGGCACTTGAGGGTCCTCTATTTATCAAGTACACAGCTGTGCTCACCGCTTCTGCCCAAAAATAAAGAGGTAGTCCTGCATGTATCCTCATGCTCCTAGCACGTTCCATTATTGTTCTGTTCATCCTTTCTGACACCCCATTCTGCTGTGGGGTTCCTGGAACCGTATTTTGCCTGTGGATTCCATTCTTAGAACAATAATCATCAAATTCATTACTGCAATACTCCCCTCCATTATCTGACCTGAGACATTTTAACTTAAGACCTGTTTCATTCTCTACCAAGGCTTTCCATTTAACAAAAGTATCAAATACATCAGATTTGTTTCTAATACAATAAACCCAAACTTTCCTTGTTGCATCATCAATAAAAGTAACATAATAACTTGAACCCCCAAGAGATGATACCTGAGCTGGCCCCCACACATCAGAATGTACCAGCTCTAACTTACTCTCTTTCTTCGTAGGTCCAACCTTGAGAAACCTTACTCACTTCTGTTTCCCATATATGCAGTTCTCACAGAAATCCAAACCTATCTGTATATCCAGGAAAATTCTTCTTTATGATGTCCATGCCCTTATGGCTCATATGACCGATCCTATAGTGCCATAATGTTGTATCTGCGTCTGAAGCCACAAGATTACAATCATTAGTACTATCAGTGGTTAAATACAAGGTTCCAACCTTCTTACCTCTTGCCACCACAAGAGCACCCTTGGTAACCTTCCAAGAGTCAGCTGTAAATATCACAGTACAACCATCACTTCCCAATTGCCCCGCCGATATCAAATTTCTCCTTAATGTAGGCACATGTCTGACATCCTTCAATAGCCATGTATTCCCATTCTGCATCTTAACCTGAACAGAACCTTTTCCAACTATATTGCAAGGCTCATCATCACCAAGAAAAACATGCCCAAAATCCCCTTGAACATAATCAACAAAATAATGCCTATGTGGAGTAGCATGAAAAGAAGCCCCTGAATCTAAAACCCAAGATTCAGTAATATTATGCAAAGAAAGAATCAAAGCATCCTGGCATACATTACCCGATGCCACATTTTCCTCCTTGTTTTCTTCCTGTTGTTTCTTCTTGTCCCAAAGCTCCCAACAGTCCTTCTTTGCATGCCCAGACTTTCCACAATGCCAGCATACTATCTTGCTTTTGGATTTTGACCTTGCCCGATCCTTTGATTTTCCACGGTTTCCTCTATTCTTCTGTCTCCCTCTAGTTTCCACTGTCAAAGCATTCCCTGAAGTAGAAGATTCACCAGAGCTTTTTCTTCACATTTCCTCGCTTAGAATCACCCCTACAACATCCTCAAACTTCAACTTTGAGTTAGCAGGAACCGAGTTGCTTACCGCCATTACCAGGCTATTCCAACTCTCAGGTAAAGAGCACAGAACTAATAAAGCCCTAACTTCTTCATCAAATTCTATTGTAACCGAAGCTAGCATATTTACAACCGTATTAAAATCATTTAGATGATCTGCTACTGAACCATTCTCAGACATCTTCATATTAAACAACTTTTTCATTAAAAATATCTTATTAGAGGCAGAGGGTTTTTCATACAACTTCCCTAATGCATCCATCAGTTCTTTTGTAGTCTTTTCCTTTGAAACATTAAATAATACCGAAGATGCAAGACACAGCCGGATCATTCCAAGTGCCTTCTATCCAACAAATCCCATTCCGCATCTGTCATACTCGAGGGTTTGTTCACCTTCTCAGACAGTGGAGTATAAAGATCCTTCTGATAAAGGTAATCTTCCATCTGCATCTTCCAAAGACTGAAATTCTACCCGTTGAATTTATCAACCCTAGATCTTCCATCATCTGCCATAGCTCCCACTCAAGCTAAAAAACTTTCCCTGTGATTCAACACTTCAGCAAACCAAACCAGGCTCTGATACCAATTGTTAGGAATTAATAATATCTAATGCGGAATAATTCCTCAGAATCGCAATAATAAGAAGTATGAATAGAATTAAAGAAATGAAATATGCACAACACGAAGACAATATTTAATGTGGTTCACCCAATGTGGGCTACATCCACCAAGAACACTTGCTCAGATTTTATTACAAGCCAACAGTCTTCACAGTTACAATAATCAGATCTTGTTTGGAGCTGCGCTCAACAAACCCTCCCAAATTCACACTTGAATTCACACACACTATTCACCTTCACAAAACACACTCATATAAATCCTATTGTATGTCCATCTATTTATAAGTACATCAATAGGTAGCTGAAGAGGTGGTTTTACAAAACAATGGGTACCGAAAAACCATGGGCCCAAAAACAGCCCATAACGGTTACCCATTACCCATGGGTTAATAAACCACCCATGAAAATTTACTTCGGGGGCTTCACCCCCCCAAACCCCCTTGACCCGCTCACCGGTGAGCAGGACTGCCATAAAAATATCCGAGTGTAACACATGGAAGGTGTACCAAACTCTAACATGAAAACAGGCTCCACAAACATAACAATGAATATTTCAGATGATAATAACACACCACATTGAATAATATGAAAGGAATTCATCAGAATAGCCTTACGAAATTATTTGCAAATAAAGAGATAAACTATCTTTTATGGAAATCCATCATAATCCCTTTTCTCATTATATGAATTAGCTCAATAAGTATGTTGTAAATAAAGGATGAGGGAAGTGCAAATAATACCTAGATCAGTGGTGAAAATCTCCCACTAACTGATACTGGCAGTTAAATTAACTCCACAAGACTATCAAGCTAACTACACACAATTGATAATCTATAACTCATTACAACTAATAAACTAACTCCACACAACTAGTACACCTAAGCAAGCTAACCCAACAAGTGTAGGGATAACCCAAGTGTAATGATTATCCTAGTAAACAAATAAAAGGATAAATAATAACCTACACTAACGTAAGTGAAAAATAATTTCTTCTAATTTTGTGACATTTTAAAATGTGCTGACTATTTTGTATGCAAGATTCATTCTACAAGCCATGAAAGGAATTGGAATCATATAAGGGGATTTTTTTTTTAGGCAAAAAATTATAGACACCTTTTATGACCATATATTACTAATGCATCATAAGCATCAACACATAAAATATTTTAAGCTATTGAATATGCATCCATCCCAAAAAATCCTTCAAATTAGAAATAACCAAATTGTAAATATTTTTAGCTATGTAGTTTTCCATCATTTTATGAACAACTAGAACATGAGATTTCCTTGTGTAGTTCTCAAAAGTATAATAATTCATGCAAACCCAAGATGTGTTCTCCACTACTATAACCTCATAAATGGAAATGGAGATAAAAATCATTCATCCATTGACTATCTCTTTCAAATCTTCCTTTTTCAGTCATCAAAAGACATTTTTCCTTTTCTGAAGCACTGATATATGACCTTGATGTGACAGTGGAAGGTCATGAAACCCATTAAAATCTAGAACAAATTCTGAAAATATGTGAAGTTTGGAAATAGGTCTTCCCATTTTTAGAATGAGGAAAACAATAGAGAAGTGTTTCTTTGTAAGGAGTGTTCCCTTCATATTGACATTCATAGATTTTCCAGAAAAATACTCTAATTGTTCACCTCTCTCCATAAGTTATTCTAGCAATGTTTTGACTCTTTTTCATACTCTAAATATCTTACATGCATGCTTTCTTCATTACGTTTTCAATCTACCTTGTGTTTTTGATTTTTACATCATTTCCCTCAATCTTATTACATATTGTGTGCCATAATGTTTCTCACTTGTGTACAACTTTATTTGAATTTTCATTTTCTTTTCCTAATTGGGAGTCAAACAACAAACTATACATCTACGTTATTTCAGAAAATCACGGTAATCTTGGCCCCTTCCTCATGTTGACAGAACCCCCTATGGCACACTTTGCAATAGCTGCAATATTTTTGACACAAACCTTTACACCTATTGTAAAATTGTGTCATTAGGTGTAGAAAAGTGTGACCCCTTGGAAGCCCTCTTTCTCCTGGCACTTGAACACTCAACTTGCATGTTAGGATGTTGTTAACAACTTACAACCATTGAAAACTAACCCCAATCCTTATCCAGAGCTGAACCCATGGCGTAATTTGAAATGCTACGATAAATTTGTGCATAATTACACCACTTACCAAATGTGGTAATGTGCAATGGAGGCTCACTTCCACCATATGGAAAATTTTAACGCATTCTTAACCCATATTAGCATGTGAGAGTCTAAGTGAGTTCACAAGGTAGATTTTCTAGACCATAGTTTGTGTTATGAATATTTAAACATGAATTGAAAATTTTGGAGCCATTTCTATTAAATTTCTTTCCCTCCATTTCTTATACACCTGTACATGCTTTGATTTTGCAAAGAAATCCCATGCATGAAAACACATTTTTACTTATATCTCACAAAATCTTGCTATGTTTTCCATGAAATTTGAACCACAGGTTCCTTGCATGAATTACATTAGAATGAGTGTTTTCATGAATTCATTGAAGACCTTAAATTTTCATGGACATAAAAATATTTCATACATAGAAAAATTCATGTTCAGATATCTATGAGTTGCAGTGAGCTAAATGAGCTAAAAATCAGAGCATGAGATCCTCAAAAAATCATCTATCCAATGATCCCTTTCTTACCTTAGAAAAATATGTTTAATTAAAGTTATAGAGGAATTTTATTTTCCAGCACTCTTCTCTGTCAAATGAAGAACATGCATACCTGAAAGTTTCCTTTTTGAATTCACGAAGATCCGGAAGAGAAAAACCCTTGAAAATTGGAGTAGAGCATCCCGATGAGAAGTAGAAGTTTTCAATATCTTTTTTAGTCTGATTAAAAACCTCATGGAAAATATATATTTTTATTAAATATTCATTCAAGGCATTTACTAAGGGTGGTAGGTCTACAAAAATAATGAATTTGAGACACTAAGTTCATTCCCCAGGTGGAAAAGTGCTCAAAAGTGACAATTCGGTGAAATTGTGATGTAGAAACATCAATCCCCTATTCTTTATATAGGGTGATAATATTAAAGTTTGGCTTTCCTAGTATATGGATAGGAGCTATAGGTCATTTGAAGTCAATTAAAGATTGGGTGTATGTGTTAAGTCCTTCAAAATTCAAATTCTACCATTTCCCTCCAAAATGACATTTGAATTATTGAAGGTAATTTTGTAAGTAACTTGTGTATATTTGTCTTCTTGGATCCTTTTGATGAATGTGGAAGATTGTAAATATCCCTATTTATCTCTAGGAGTCTTAACTAGGTCCTAATAGTGGATTAGTACTCAGGCCCTAGAATACTAAATTAAACTAGCCTCTCTAAAAATGTAATAAAGAACAAACCAAAACATATGGAGGGGTTTAATGGGAAAATTCGGTTAGAAAAGACCTTGGAAATATTATATAGACCTCCATGTAACTATTTTTATTTCATCATGTGAATGATCTAATTGGAAAAGGAACTTCAGGAAGGTTTGAGAAAAGAAACCTGTGTAGACACAATTTTGTCATGATATTCCATTGTTTTTGTACAATTTTTTGAGAAGTGAATACTTACATGAAAAAAAGGAAGAGAATATGTATGACTAGGAAATTTACTTGTGTATTATTACCATTGACAACTCAAGGATTTATACTTGCATGTGCTTGAGAGTGGAGGAGAGGATGTGATTTGTGTTTAAGAATTTGTGTACATGAATAAAGAAGTAAGATATGAATTGTGTGTATGCCATTATGATTTGAATCATGGAGGGTTAATGAAATTGGACTATGATATGTCAATGAAAGCTATCATAGGGTCTATGTGTCAATAAGGTGAGCATTATGCTATTTTGAGATTAGATTTTTTTTGTAACGTTCAGTTGTAGACTTGAAGAAACCTCATAGAGAACTAAGAATGCAAATTGTGCTTCTCCCCTACTATGAATGAAATAAATGTATTTGTGCATGTAATATGTGAACAGTAGGTCATCACTGAACTTGAAGAAGAATAAAATTTTTTGTGGGTGGTTGAATGATTAATCTCTAAGGAAAAGAAGTTATTCCTGAACTCTGACTGTGAATACTTTCAGACCCAACTAGCAAGGGAAATGAGCAACATAAGAATATTATAATGTTTACTAACCTCTCTAATAAAAGGAATCATGTGCATATAATCCAATCACATCTACATGTGAGATTTAAAACTCTAGATCCAATTTGATTGAGAGATATAGTGAAATTTTGGTCTCTCGAGCTCACTGTGTGAGACTTATCAATTAAGCTAGGGCTTGATAATTAAAGCCTTTACCCTTCAAAATTGATCTTGAAATTTTAAAGTAATTTCTATAGAGGAGTTTAATAACGTATTTTGAAATAAATTACAAAATTTAAGGGTGAAAACAAAAGATTTTTATGACAGTCTAAGGATGGGAAGCCAAGATAGGGTAGACTTAATAGTGGAGGTCTAATTGCAAAGGAGATAGGTGGGGGTGATATAATATTGTCTTGAGGTTTAGTACATAGATAAATTAAGAAAAATATAACTCAAAAAATTTATTACTTACATCTTGAAACCCTAGGACAATGGCAATAAACATGACAGTACATTGGTTCAAGCTAGTATAGAGAGGGAACTAAAAAGAGAAAGAGGGATCGAGAAGGAAGTATAGAGAGTGAGCTCAAAAAATTTTAACCATATATTATTGACCCTAAAGAGATATAGAAAAGGTATTTAGGTTTTTGATATCATACCCCAAATATTTCCAACCTTGGTTCAAGAAAAGGTTTAGTCTTAAGGACCAAATATAGTCAGTTTAGCAACAATTTAAGAAAAAAAAAGACTTATTTATAATCAATTACATGAATTTTATTAGATTAGAGTCAGTTCATGTGACAGGTGGAAGAGGCTTAAGTAACTAAAGAGAGCTATAAAATTCATGAAGTTGATTGAATTGGACCAAGAAGCCTAGAAAAGGCATATTTTCACATAGGTGAGTTATTTGATCTTCTTGACTGGTTTGACTTCATTTATTGGTTGGAATAACACTGAAAGGCATATTAAAACATGATATAAGAATTTATTGAGAGTATTAAGGTAAAAAGATCAAGATTTACATTTTGAAGAAGTTTACATAACCTTGGAAGTTATGTTTAAGAACATGTATTTGATATGAGTCCTAAAGGGAAGAATTGAGTTTTGAATCAATGAATTGATTGAGATAGACTTGACTACATCAAATTTCTAAAAATAGTTATCCAGGGAAGACTTAGTAAAAATAATAAGTATCTAGAAAAGGATTGAAATGATCATGGTTGTTCATCCTTTATTCCTCATTGGTGTCAACCTTCATAGAGGTCAAACTCATGCTTTCAAAAGTGTGAAATGTGGTGCCATGTCTCAAAAAAAAGATAAGTCTTCTCAGTTCCCAATTTTGGTCATTGTGGAACATCCTAGTATCGGTGTGCTTCTCTCTTCACCAAATGGGTTGATAAAAGGACTGAAGCATGTTCCATTGATTTTCTCACCTTCACTCATCACATGGTTAAAATATTATTTGGCACATCTCATTGGTTTCTCCATATCCCAAAAGGATGGTGTCACAATGTTGAATTATGCGAGCATTGGTTTCAATTTGCATAAAGGATCTGCTAGTATGGAGGCATTGTAGTGTTACAAAGGTTTGATTTTTTTACAAGTGAGGTAAACCACCATTCATGGTATTTAATAATCAAAGGCTCATCACTTCTCCTATCAATGAAATTCAAGTATGATACAAAGGTGCATAATTCTAGCGACGTCTTCAAGGAGGAAAAAGTGTCCAAAGGAGAAATCTTCATCAACAGATCATAGTAGTGTTGCAGAGGGACATCATGAAGCAATTTTTCATCTTCAACATCAGTGGAGATAATTTTCTTCAATGGTGTAGGTGTCTTAATTCATGTTCAGGAGAATTCTTCCTCTCCTCTTTCATTATTTCTCACTCTCCTTCTAATACCTTCATTCTAATTCTTCATTTTGTGTAATAATAATTTTTTATCTTATTCATTAAAGTGACTATGTAATACTTTTGTAATGTAAAATTACCTTTTGTAATTATAAAAAGGGTACCTTTTTTGTGTTTCCTAAGGTCATATGAAAAGTCAATTGAAATGGGAATATGAAAATTCACATGGGGGTAGATGAAGAGATGGATTGTAAAGCTATAAAAGGAGATGACATCCTAATTGTAAGGTATGGTTGATGCTTGTTTACTAGCTCTCATTGTATTTATAGAAAAAAATGCCTTAACTTTCTCTATCTCTTGTCTATTAATATTCTATCTCTATCTCAACTTTTACTCCATGAGCATTGTAAATTGTGTAACGTGATGCAATAAAACTTTGTGTTTCTTGTTGATTGTTACTCTTTCTTTGTGAATGGTTTCTTCTCATTGATGCAAGTGAAGTGTTATGATTTTAATTAAATTAACTAAGCTATGATATTTTTTGATGAAAATCCCCCTCCCATTTCCTTCTCCCATCTCCTTCACTAAGTAATTTTCCTCCCTTGTTAACCATAAAAGCAATTGCCAAATGTTTAGGGAAGTATTCTTGTGTGATCCCCGATGTTCGAACCACCTACATAAATTAGTTTAGGTTGTATTAATTTAATTTATTTCAATAAATGGAGCTTCCCCATTCAAGCAGAGGGACATAGTCCCAAAGCATTGGTGAGATTCCATAATTTGCCTACCTCAAAAATTATTTCGCTAACAATGTTTGACACCCACCATGGGGAATTTTTTGCATATTCTTCACCCAATATACGAATCACATAAATACATTAAAAAATTCATATTCTGAAAGACCAAATTAAATCAAAATATTTGAAATTCAAAATTCCCACAAAAAAGAGTAAAAATTTTCCTTGCAGTTGAATCCAATCTTTCCCAAAATTGACTGATAGAAGATATACTAGATTGGATATAGTGAGAGGATTTTTTGACCCTTATTTTGAGGCTCTGAAAAATAAAAAAGAACAAATAATAAATAATCCATACTAATTTTAAGATTCATCTCCATCCAAACTTCAAGTGGCACACCTATAAATCCTATCCAAACTCCTATTGATACTCATCCTGAAAATCCTCTTGATTCTCCTAGCTTACACCCACCATTGAAATTTTAATTTTCTGAGGAAGGAGAAGAAGAAGAAGAAGAAATGGAAGAAGAGGGAGAAATACCCCAACCCATTGTTTCATGGGTAATGAATACATGTCCACTATTTCTTGCACCTCCTTTTCATGATGTACTGAAAAACTCCCGTAAGAAATTTATGAAGTTCAAAGGTGACAACACACAACTTCTTGAAGAACACATTTAAATTCATATCCTCATGTAAAATTCTTGGAATAAAACACGAAGATGTTTATATGATATTTTTTGTAGAATATTTGTAAGAAAAGGTAGTGGAATGGTTTTATCTCCTATCATCCAGATCCATCACAGACTAGAATGACATCACACAAATTTTGAGAAAAGTTTTAAATCTACTGAAGATTTTCGATACCTCATAGTTCAGTTGGTTAAGATGAAGAAGGATCCCAACAAGACTATTGAGGAATTCATAGCTCATTATAATAGGTTTCTCAAGAGGATACCTTTTCAAGATTTACCCTTTGATGACAATGTGAAAATATTTTTCAGCTACACTTAATTTCTCAAGGTGGGATTCATCCTCTGAAGGGTTAAACCAAGAAATTTGGTCCATGCTCAAGTAAATTTCCATTGAGAGTGGAAGGTGACCTCATATTTTCAGGAAAGATCAATAATCCTTCTAGGAAAGATAAGGCCAACATCCCAAAGATGAGAGAACTTGATTCATTGTTGCAAAAATTGGCAAAATGAATTAACAATGTTGAAGAGGGAAGTTTCCCAACGAACATCCCATCAAAATCAGAATAGACACCAAATTACAGGAGCACCCGAAGGCTTCCCTTAGAGGATCCACCTATCAATGCAAGCTGTAGAACTCAAGAATATGAAGAAGGAATTGAATAAGAAAGTGAGGAAAATGATGTCCTAGAGATTTAAGAAGTAGAGAATGATGTACAAATCAGATTATGTGAATATTTGGAGGTGAAGAAGATGATGAAGAAGATACACCCATTTTCTCATGTGTAGTATTCACCTCATTCTCAATCTAAAAAGGAGCTTATTCCTCTGTACTGATACAAAAATAAGAATATTGAAGATCCTCCTGTGGTGACAACTCTAAAAAATAAAATAATCAGTCGAGGATCTCCACTTCCACCCTCCATGGAGTCTGCATTGGAGAAACTAGATCCATAGCAAATATAATTCCATATGCTATTCCAAGTAAGTCTCCTAATACTCATAATTTTAATTTTGTTTCTACAAAATATATTCCTTCAAGAGTCTCTAATGTACCTTCAAAATCAACCTCTTTTCCCCAAACATCTACTCCCACTTCCAAGTCTATTTAAATTCAAAAGAAGTGTCTTCATTCCTTCGTATACATCTGCTCCCTTTGATATCATAGAGCATGTGAACAAATCTAAAGTGTCTATTTTTTAATATAAGTATTTACAAACCCATCCAAAATAATTTGAGAATTTTGTTTGTTATATCAAGGGTAGTAGTTCAAATCTTGATAATGTGACTCCTAGTTCTAAAGAATTACTACCAACCCCACCTACATCTCTGTCATAGAACATGCTTGCTATGAGTGCATCAAAGACTTATAAGATTGATCCTTTCTATGTATTCCTTCTCATTCGAAGATACTGCTTGAATAGTTGTATAATAGATTTAGGTGCTTCTAGAAATGTAATGCCCATAAAAGTTTTCAATACTCTAAGACTTACCTTAACATGGGTCTAATGGCTCTTGTTACTCATGGAGTCAAAGGAAGTCCCACTTTTAGGAAGATCAAGGATGCACTCAGGTGGATCTTTGCCAAATTTCCAGAAAAGAAGGCATCATTGACTATTTTGGTAGAAAAAATTCCATCTTCATTTGGAATTTTGTTAAGTATAAGCTTCTGCAAAAACTTGAGAGGTAAAATCCAAATGAATTGGTCTTCCACAACCATTCTAGTTAAGGGAGATATGGAAAAGTTACTTCTTGCAAAAAATATGAGATATACGGTGCAAAAGTTAGGAAATCCAGGAGCTAACATCTTGTACCAAGATAGTGGGAAGATGAATCATTTCGTAACATACGAAGAGGAGGATGAAATTCCTATCTTGATAAAACCAAACATTCCTTTTTGATGGGGTATTGATTATGAAGAAGCATGGAGAAATTTGAGTTGTAAGAGGACAATCCCAAGTTGTTAGATGATGCAAGCCATGAGGAAGATGAAATGGTTCTTGATGAGTACCAAATTGAAAAATCATCTAATGTGTTTGTTCATGAATGAAGAGGTGTTCTCATTCCCATTCAAAGATGAAGAATTCTCTTGATCATGTCATCCATGAAGAAGAAAATATAACTTGTGATGAGCCTTCGAAAGGTTTGAAAGAAGAATTTGTGCAAGAAATGTTGAGAGTTACGGAAGAAGAAGAAGATATCCTCAACTCAGCCTTGAACTCCTAATGTAAGCCATGTAATTATAAGACATGTATGAATCTTGTGTTGACTCTCAATTGATTCAAAAAAAAATCATGATGAAACAAATCAAGATGAAAAATAATGATTTCCCTCATGAAACTAATGATTGATGGATGTAATGATGAAATTGAACTTTTCTCTTTTCCATTTGAAGAGGAAGATTATTTCTATGATGAAAAATTGAAACAAAGATTTTTGAGTCCTTTGATGATGAAGCCTCCCATAACAAAGAAGTAGTAGAATGCAATGAGCTTTAGGAGGATGAATATTCCTCCAAATAGTTGCCTTGAATTTAAAAATGAAGATCCTTCGATGAATGTAAAGGTGAGCTTTGGTAGTTTTGAAGGAGTCCTGTGTAAGAAATATTGAAAGCTGGAAAAGGTATGGAAGATTCCAAGCTAAGCCTTGACATTTTGGCTCATGCTATGGTCATACAAGACACGTTTGAGGCTATGTTTGATTCTTCATTTATTGCCCAAATATCTCATAATGAAATAGAAAAAAAAATGAATTCAACTGCCTCTTCATGAAATTTTTTTTCAATAAGCATGAATATGGAAAGAGGAGACACTTGGAACATTCAAAACAATCCAATCAAAAATCAGCCTTGGGGAAACAATGAGGTGCTAAATGAGAAATCAGTAATGTGGGTGAACACAGAAGATGATTTGCAATATGAAATTGATGAATTTTTGAGAAAATATCTAGAGCATAAAAGGGATCATGTAGGATCACTCCTCCCAAGCATACATGAACTCATGAAAGCACCCACGATTTCATAAGCAGTTGAGGAAAGGAGGCTACTTCCTCAAACAAGTCAATGGCTTCGTGGAACATCATCACTCAATGTTACCCATTCTGGGGGTAACTTCTGAAAAGAAAAGTACTTCATAAAAGTGTGTTGTCCACCAAATGTACCATACGTGAATATAGGTTTTTATGTTTCCCTTTTTTTCATATGTTTGTTTTTGTCATGTGTGGTGTTCAATAAAGAAGTTTTTTTGTATCCATCCTTGTTATGGAATGATTGTATAACCCAATGGATAAGGCATTGGTCCTCTTAGTGTCTTGAGATTCTGTGATTCCTACTTGCTTTTTCTCACTTTATTAAAACCAAAACAAGTCCCCAAGCTAGAGCCAGTTGTTTTCATGCTAAATGTCTAGCATGAAAAATTGAAAATTTTTTCCATGACAACTAAGCCCACACTAAAAAATCCTTGAACTAGGTAATGTAAACCTACCCTCCGACCAATTGTCTGACTATGTAAACCCCATCATGGATGAGAGGGGATGTGATAAATAGATTTTTAAAGTGTGTTTCATGTGCAAGTAAGTTGGTGGGAAGAAATTCATGGGTTCATTGTGATCCACTTTGAAGGAATTACTCCTAGAGGCCTAAAAAGGCCTATTTTTAGGACTTAGACACCTAATGAACATCCTCTGGAGATGAATAAATAAGGGATAATTCATCCAAGAAGAGTGTGATAGAGCTATGATATCATTGGAGGTAGTTTAGGGAATTTATACAAGTAAGAAACTGGTTTAGGAACAAACTGTGCAACACTGGGCTACTTGTAGCACGACACGGGGAAATGAAAGGAGTGAAAAAGATAGTGAGCTTGTTCTTAATGGTTCAGAAGCCTCGGTAATTTTTTGAAGTGACAAAGCACTCATCGGAAATATAAAAATTTATAATTCACTTTGCAAAATTTTTTGGGAGATTTTGTTGTTCATATTTTGAGATATTGGCCCGACAATGCAAGTGAAGATCTTCGATCCTGGTGAAGGTTCAAATGAGAATTATAGGAGTTCCAAAGGGATTTGGGACCTGATTAAAAAATAAAATTGAATTTAATTAAACTCTCTACATTTCCCATGTGATAATTTAGACAAAAATTCAAGTTTCTCTATGGTGGCAGTTTGTGGCGCACAGCTTGACCAAAATCAAAAAGTGGGGTAAATTTTGAATTTAAGGAAATTGGCTTATAAAATTGGTAGAATTATCTCAAAGGTATTTTAAAGTCAAAATCATATAATTTTGTCCATGAAACTCTTGGGAAGCTTTGGGGGAAAATAATCACTCTCCAGGTCTATTTTTGGCAGTTGTTGGTGAAGGTAGCTTACTATAAGTGTCCAAGTCACACTTTGCAACCTGAAAGAAATTTTACACCTTTATACCTGGTGAAAAGGTCAATGGGTGCAAAAAGTGTGACCCCAAGGGAGGATGAAGTCATTGAGTTTACGTCACTTAAGTGACATCTTTGGTTAGGTTAGGTGTTCACAACTCATGCTTAAATCCCCCTTCCTCATGAACTAACCTACCCGAGCGCACTTTTCAATGCTGAAATAAATTTTTCACTTTTGTACCTGGTGAAAATTTGCATCAAGTGCAAAAAGTGTGACCCCTTGACAACCCTCTCTCTCCCAACACTTGAACACTCAACTTGCATGTTAGGAAATTGTTAATAACTCACACCATTGTGCAAACTAGTCCCCCTCCTCTTGACCCCATGTAGCAATTTTCAATGATGCAAGAAATTTTAACCATTTCACCACTTACTAAATGTGGTAAGGTGCAATGGAGGCTCACTTCCCCATCTGGAAAGTTTTAACCCACTCTTAACCTGGGTTAGGAGAGAGTGTAAGTGAGTCAACATGTGGGTTTTGCTTAACCATAGTTTGTGTTTGAATATTTAAAACATGAATTAATAAATTTTGGATCCATTTTTCATAATCCCACTTTCCCTCCATTTCTTTGTAACCTTTACATGCTCTTATTTTTCAAAGAAACCCCATTCCCAGAAACACATTTTTGCTCATATCTCACAAACCCTTAACTCTGATTTTCCATGAAATTTGAATTGAAGCTTCCCTACATGAATGCCATTAGAATGAGTAGGCTCATGACCTCATTGATCCCTCCTCCAATTTTTATGGAAATCATAAAATTTCAGCCATGGAAAACTTCATCCTCAGATATCATGGAGTTGCAACGAGCCAAACGAGCTAAAAATTGGAGCATGAGATCCTAAAAAAATAGCTTTCCAATGAGCCCTTTCTTACCTCGTGAAAATGGTTGATTAAAGTTATGGAGGATTTTATTTTCCATAATTTTAATCATATCAGAAAAATAACACAGATTTTAAGTTTTCTTTTCAAATTTGTGAAGATCCAGATGAGAAAAAACCCTAAAAATTAGAGCAAAGCATCCCGGTGAGAAGTAGAATTTTTGGGGACTTTTTTCGGTCCGATCTGACACCTCGTGGCCAATGTATATTTTTATTAAGTAATAATTCAAGGAACTTACTAAGGGTATTAGGTCTAAATAATGAATAATTCAAGACACTAATCACATTCCCTAGGTGGAGAAGTGCTCAAAAGTTACAATTCAGTGAAATTGGCAAAACTAGTCAGCCAAGATTGAATTACGAAAAATAGTAAGTATCCAGAAAAGGATAAAAATGGTCATGGTTGTTCATCCTCCATTCCTCACTAATGTTAACCTTCATGGAGGTCAAAATCATGCTTTCAAAAGGGTGAAAAGTGGCATCGTGTCTCCACCAGGAAAAGAGAATCCTTCTTAGTTCCCAATTTTGATCACAGTGGAGCATTCTAGTATCGGTGTGTTTCTCACTTCACTAGATGGGTTGATCATAATTTGTAAATCATGTTTCATCCATTTATCACCTTAATTATTCACATGGTTGAGGTACTCTTCACCTCATCTCATGGATGGATTCCATTTCCCCAAGGCCTCGGATCATCAATGTTGAACGGTGAAGGCAATGGTCAAGGTTTTGCATCAAACTTGACCATCCAATTTATTTGAGGAATTACAGTGTTGTCTCAAAGGATTGAAGGTTTTTTCAAGTGAGGTAATTCAATCCTTCATTTTCTTCAATAATCATTTTTCTCATCACTTTCCATTTCAATGAAATTCAAAGTGATGTGGAAAGTCATCATTCTAGTGAGGTCTTCAAGGGAAAAAGTGTCCAAAGGATCAATCTTCATCAACAGAGCATAGTAGTGTTGCAGAGGGCCATCATGGAGCAAGTTTTCATCTTCAACATCAGTGGAGCTGATCTTTATCAAGGGGGAGGCAACTTCATTCATATTCGGGAGCATTCTTCCTCTCCTCTCTCATTCTTTCTCACTCTCCTTCTACCCCCTTCATTTTAATTCCTCATTGTGCATGATCATGAATTTTTGTCTTATTCATTAAAGTGACTATGTAATACTTTGTGCAATGTAAAAGTCCCTTTCAAATTATAAAAAGGGGACTTAATTTTTTCTTTCCTAGGATAATGAAAATTCACATGTTGAATAGGAACATGAACAAGTCATGTGGGGGTAGATGAAGAGATGGATTATAAATCTATAAAAGGAGATGACCTCATCATTATAAGAGATGATTAATGCTTGTTTACTAGCTCTCATTGTATTTCTAGAAACAAGTGCCTTCATTTCCTCTATTTCTTGTCTATTACTATTCTATCTCCATCTCAACTTGTACTCCATGAGCATTGTAAATTGTGCAACATGATGCAATAAAACTTTGTGTTTCTTGTTGATTGTTCCTCTTTCTTTGTGAATGGTTTCTTCTCATTGATGCAAGTTAAGTGTTATGATTTTAATGCAATGAAAACTAGCTATGTTATTTGTTGATTAAAATCCCCTTCCTATTTCCCTCTCCTATCTCCCTCACTAAGCAATTTTCCTCCCTTGTATTCCATACAAGCAATTACCACAGGTTTAGGGAAGTATTCCTGTGTGATCCCCAGTCTTTGGGCCACCCCAAAAATTAGTTTAGATTATTTTCATTTCCTTTCTTTCAATAAATGGAGCTACCCCATTTAAGTAGAGGGGAAAATAGGCTTTATGATCCTTAAAAAGATATTTCCCACCCATAGGTATGGTACTTGAGGGATATTTTCAAGGAAAATATAGTCTTTTACTTTCCTTTCACTCATCCAACAAAACACTTCTTCCCCAAATTCAATTTTTGGAAAAATATGACCTTTAAGAGGGGTGGTTGGTCTATGTAATCCACGATTATATGATCCTAAACCCATTTAATGAAGAGGAAAACCAATTAATACATCCCAAACAAGTGGGAAACAATTATTCTAAAAAACTATTTAAAACAAATAATTAAAGAGGGTTCGAACCAAATTAATTTTAATAAAAAAAAAGAGATAAATATGACCAAATAATTTAAATAACACACATTGACGAGGTAAATTTCATATTTTCAAAATTAATCCACAAAACTGTGAAACAAGGGCCAAAACAAACAATGGAGGATTTGACATATACAACCTATTTTGCGAATTGAAGGTGCATCCCCTAAATCCCACATTATTCTATGGTGTAACTTGTAGGTTGCACACTCAATTCACACATCATACTTTCTTAATTCCAAAAACTAAGTAAAACAATAATACACATGCCAAAATGATCCAAATCAATCATATGCTAACTAATCCAATTATTTACGCAAACATCCATCCATCAAATGATTATTTTCCATTTACCTATATATATATATATATATTTGTGTGTGTGTGTGTATTATGATAATTATCCATGATATATCCAAAACTAAAATCCATGTAAATTTCAAATTAACAATATCCATAACATCACATCAAAATCAGGTAATAACGATAAAAGTTGTGAATTGGCATCGTATGCCGTATACAACATCCTATCAAGACAAGTTAACATATAAAAGATAGTATGGTGATGAAATCATAATAATGTCCAAAATAATAACTGTAATAGTATGGTATCTAATATCTCCATACAAATCATACAATGAGTCGGCATAAAAATGAAGAAGCAAACTAGTAGGCACTACATGTTTCCATAGTCCATATGATTAAAGAGAGAACTTATGAAAAAATTGTATGAGGATTTTAAAAACAATGTTATCAGCCACACTATGTGATCCATCATTAGGATGAGAAACTACCCCCATTAAGAAACTGTGTAGTGTATCTCTTGCGCTCAATTTATCCTTTGGTATTTTGCACCTTCTTGCTAATTTTCTTTTATTTTACCAAGGCTTTGATCTTCTTTCTCTCAATATTGTTTAATAATTATTAATCAACCTTTAATAAAAACTATATCCTTCTTCATTATGTTAATAATTTCCCTATTTTTAGTTTAAATATTTTGGTGTTATTATTAATTTCATACTAGACCTTCTCACTCTTAATTGAACTATTGAATAATTGATATTTTAAAACTAGGAATCATTTTATTAATCTTAATAATTTTCTAAGCTTAAAATTATGCTTAAAATTTGATTTACTTTTTGTATAACCTCTTTTAATTATTTCCCTTTAAGTTTCCCATTTGACATATCGACATTTATCTATTTTTAGTTGTTAAATTAATAGTTTAAGAATGCAAAATACAACATTTAGTTCTTATTTATGTCCAACTACCCGCCATACTTTTTTTCATGAAAGATTAACATCCGTGTAAAGGGAATGTTTGGTCTACAATCTATATTATTTATTTTTTCATCCTCATTATGGATCATGAAGTGTGATCCAAAATATAAATTTTAAAAATACTCACATAATTTTTTCCAGAATCTTTCTCTCTCTAATGATCTCTGTTACAAAATATAACTCCCTTACCAGTGACACCGTAGGTAAATTTTCTAGAAATACATCATGTACTCCTAAAGCAAAGGATGATCTTAAATACTTGTTCTTTTTGGGACGATTTTTGTACTTGGATTGAAAATAAATGACATCTTCCCTCTCTATATATTCAACCTCACCCTCCACAGTTCAGATATAGGGGCGGGTGAGATCTAAAGAACCTCACCCTTATTAACATTTAAAAAAAATTTAAGTGCTAAAATTAGTTGCATATTCAAAGGTCTTTAATGTGGCCTTATAATTTTTTTGAAAATCCTTTATTATTCAAACATTGTATTCTTTTCTCCAAGCAATATATTCTTTTTTTGATGAGAATGAAGCCAATCCATGTCCAAAATGAATTCGTATGAATCCAAATGTGCTACACCCTTAATCCTATATCATATATTGAGATATGTATGAACAATTTGTGGCTAAGATAATATTTTAACATTTCATATCTCAACTGATTATGATTTCATTTGCTTAGTAGGTCATCCCAGGTGCTTTACATAGGATAGTTTGGTATATATAGGAGTCAGTAACTAGTAGATGATTATCATTGAGCACTTAAATCTTATTGAAGGTTTGAAGGTTTCCCCCTCAGAGAGGCTATGCCATTTCTACTTACATATTATTTTCTTATATCTCTATCTTGGTGTTCTATCGTTGTTAACATTCAGATCTATCTAATTAATTTCCATACAAATAATATCAAACATTCATTTTGGGCCAAAATTAGGTCAAAATCCCTAATTTTGATGATTCAACCATATCTTACAAACCATTATGAATTTCTTTTCCAAATTTTTACTGAATTTTTGAATCAATCAAGTAATATTCTCTCTAATCACATAGCCTTCCTACAATATGCAATCAATAATCATGGTGCAATATGCAGATGGACTATAATTGGTGCAATATAGAATCAATCATATAATTAGTCAAATGGACTACAATTGGTGCAATGTGCAATCAATAATGGTGAAAACATATGCTCTATATGACTACTTGAACGAAATGAAATCAAAAATCATGGTATCCTTTTCTACTCTACAATCACATAGCCTGCCAAATCCCAACTAGGCCATCTATCCCCTCTCATTAACCATATTTATAATTTATAATATTTTCATCACTCATCTTCTTCTTGTATAGGGGTGGAAATACCATACATGGAGATGAGAAAAATTGATGGTAAGGACTCAATCATGTTGATCAACAAAATGGAGTTTTTTTTTATGTGCATTAAGTCCCAAGTTGATAGAAGGTATTATTGGCATCCTTGTATTTGGAATCAGAATATCTCATTTTTATAGATAGATGTGCTAGCAAAAGAAAAGAAAGGTCTCAATATTACTTGGTAATTTTTCATAAATGATCTCTAGATGCACTATAGTAACAATGTTACAGAGAGATATTTTATCTAGATAAAAAAGATATGAAAAATAGGAACAGTCAAGGATTAAATCCAACACTTCCAAAAAAAATTCTTACATGTGGATGTCATCTCATAGGATCATTTAAATGATCTGTTCTTTTGCAATCTTAAGGATAACATCCAACTTTATTTTTTACATTCTTAATCCAAGGTCTATATCAAATACTATGATGGTAGGAGAACCTAATCGATTGGATCAAAGATATACAGTTAAATGGAAGGCTCTCACCACTCATAAGGAGCACATGATTCTAACACAATCATTTCCCAACCTACCCAGTTAACTCCTCAAAAATTGAAGAGAAGCAAGTGATAAGGTCTATAAGTTTCAGTTGTGATAGAAAATGGAGCAAGGGACATAAATTTGCTTAAAAAAAATTATTCTAATTTGAAGGGGCCAATGGGAAGAAGATGCGGATGAAGCAACTAATGAAGAGGAAGATGTTCCTCAAGATCGAGGCTGGAGAATCTAAACCATCTCTTTCCATGCAATTTCAGGCATTAACACTTCTCAAACCCTCAAGGTTCAATTCATGAAGAAACAAAGGGTGACAAATATTAATTGACTCTATAAGTAATCATAAATTCATCAATCATAAGTTGGCCCTTGCACTTAAATTGATTTGTTTATCCAACTCCATAGTTTCAGGTCATGGTTGTAGATGGATGCAAAGTTAGCTTCTCAGGAAAGTGTCATAATATTAAAATGTCCATAGGAGATTACTTGCTAAATATCCCCTTTTATGCCATTACAATGGGGGTGTAGACATTATGTTGGGGGTCACAATGAATTACTACCTTAGGAACTGTTGAAATAACCATGTCAATATTTTTTCATGTGTTTTCATGACAGAAGGAAATATTTTTTAATCATGTGACGTAATGATGGAAACATATCCAAAGTTGGTGAGCTCTCATCAAATGCAAAATATGCTTAAGAAAGGTGCATATGGGTTTGTGACCTAGTTTTTTTCATTGGAAGCTCGAATATCAAAAGGGAATATACAATTATATCTACAAGTAATTATTAATGAGAACTTAGTTGTTTTTAGAGATATGTTGAAGGGGTTTCCTCCTAAAATAGTTCATGACAATGCCATTCAACTAGTACCAAAAATCCAACGGCCCAACATTTGAAATATTAGTACTCATATCTATCGAAGAGTGAAATTGAAAAAAATGTACATGAGATGCTTGTAAAGCATGTATTATTGTCCATAGTTAAGAGTGCTTACTCTTCTCTAGTAGTGATGATATAGAAGAAGGATGAAACTTGGCACAAATGTCTAGACTACACGGAGCTCAAAAATTCATTATAAAAGATAAGTTTCCTATTCCTACCATTGATGTTTTTTTGGATGAGTTATATGTCATTTTTTATTTTACAAAATTACATCTTATATTGGGATATCATCATATTAGAATTCAAGATGAAGATACTCATAAAACAACATGTAGGACATATGATGGCCATTATGAATTTTTGGTGATGCCTTTTAGAATTACAAATGCACCATCTACATTCCAAATTTTGATGAATTCTATTTATTAACCATGTTTATGAAAGTTTTTTATGATCTTCTTTGATGATATATTAACCTACAAAAAGACATGGGAGGAGCACCTACATCACACAGGATAAGGTTTTGGAAACTTTAACAAAACGTTGCCAAATGTTAAACCCTCCAAGCATGCTTTTGGAGGTTAGGGAGGTAAAATAATTTGGTCATATTACTTCCCATGAAGGTGTAAAATTATATCCTCACAAGATCAAGGCCATGGTGGAATGGAAGTTACATAAAACCTTAAAAAACCTTAGGGGATTCTTAGGGATTACATGTTAATATAAAATATTTGTGAATAATTATGGTAGCATTGCATACACCACTCACAAATTTATTGAAGAAATAATCCTTCCTTTGGAATGAGGAAGAAAAAAAATCATTTGAGATGCTGAAGAAGGCCATGTGTACCACTCCAGTTCTTACTACCATAGATTTCTCCAAAACATTCATTATCTAATGTGATGCTTCAAGGTATGATATATATGCAATACTCAAGAAAGAGGACTGCCCCATAACATTTACAATCCATAAAATCAAAGGTAAGAATCTATCAAAACCAAATTATGAGATAAAAACGATGGCTATCCTTCACGTAGTAAAAAATGGAGATCCTATCTCATTGGTTAAGCACTTCATGGTAAAGTGTAAATCGTGATAATATCAAATACTTCTTAGAAAACTGAAGATCATTTAAAGAACACTAGAAATGGGTCAAAAAATGTTGGGTTATGGATTTGAGATCAATTACAACAGAGGAGAGGAAAATGTGGTGGTTGATGCACTATCAAATGAGGAATGAATCCATGGAAGCATTATTATATGCCATGACCATATTGCAAACATATTTGGTCAATCAATAAAGATCAAATTATAAAAAAGTCTTAAAGACTCAAAATATTATTCAAAACCTCAAAAAGGATCTGAACATGGGTAAGTGAATGGAAATGGGGGGGCAAAGGGGGGTCTTAAGTGGACATTTTTTTTGAAAAAGAAGAAACATCAACTTGTATGAGTTATTTGAGATAGTTACACTAGAAATTTGAAGATGTTATAAGAACATGAACAATAACATTTTGAGTCTAATTTCTAAACTACTAATGTTTTTGAAAATGGTTAAGTGGAAGTGGGCTAATGAGCTAAAATGCCAAAATGAGCTCTTATTTTTGCAAAAAACATAATTGATAGTTGGTCATGCCACCCCATTTTTTGAGAACTATTTATTATTTTTTAAAGTCTTATGGTGGAAAGATAGATGGGATCATCTAGTTTGGGATAATTAATTTTTTATATATTTTAAGTGAGTATTTATTTTTTATGATTTTCTGAGTAAAATGAATTTGAAATTTGAAAAAGTAATGGCTAGTTGATCTTTTCCCCCTCCCAACTACCTCAAAAAATATCAAAAATTAGGATTTTTTTTAATATCTATAGAATTAATCCTAGTTTGGGATTATATAGATTTTATTCAATTTGGAAGAGTAAAAAAAGATGCACGATGAAAGATAGACATGTATAAATACAAAAAATAGGGATATATAAAAACCTAGTTATAATTAATGGTAAACCCAATGGTTTCTTCAAATAGGAAAGGGGTTTGGCAGGGAGATCCCATATCACGTTTCCTATATATAATAGTTGTTGAAACTTTAAGTAGGTTATGTTCTAGGGATCAAAGTGATGGTATCATGGAAGGTATTAAGGTGACATATGGAGTTGAGAATCAATGTCTACAAAGGTTTGTGGATGATATTGTTATTCTTGGTCAAGTAGCTATTTATGATGTGCCTCAGCCTCTAAAAGCTTTATCAGGTCAGCCATATGACCTAAGATTACATCTTAGCCTTGTTATCCAGAATGTGCCCCTGCTGATTTTTTGTGGCTAACTCCTCTCATTCTTCCCTCTCTTGTGCCTCAGTCACAAAATTTTGCTTTTCAGGAACTCAAAACCTTCTAGAAATGACACCATTGGATAGAGCTCTTTCTCAGCTTTCTAGAAAGGTAAAGTTTTCCTCCTAACTCCATGTATTTTTGAAGTTATGGCTCGGTGGAGTTTTTTGTGGAAAAATTTTCCACTAAAAGGCCCGCGGCCAATGAGATGCCGCCACGTGGCACCTAGAGTGGTGGAGCATGGGGAAATTTTGGAAAATTTTCCAAAATGACCAAAAAGGTGCAAAAATTCAGAATTTTTTGCCCGTCCAACCCGATTTGGCCCTGTTTTTCCCTAAAACTTCAAATGGCCATATCTTTCGATCCAGAGCTCAGTTTTTCACGTTCTTTATATCAATGGAAATCTGGTGAAATTCTATACAAGATTCTGGGGTCAATTTTTCATTTTGGTGGAGTTTGGAGAGAGAAAATTGAAAAACGCCTCTGGCACGTGGTCATGAGCAGAAATGACGTTTCAACCACCGTTTTTAATGAAGAATGGCTCGCATTCTCTCCCAGCATGGTTAAAAATGTCAGGGAATGGGTCTGTAAGGATGCCCATGCTTTTTTGAATGAATTTTGGTCAATGGTTGAATCCTCTTCCCATGTTTTCCCATGTTTCTCTCTCCTGGGCTCGTCCCCTTGCACTGTAAAAGCCAGATTTGAGCTCATTTTCAAAGGGTGGAACATTTTTCAGCTGTGTATTACAGGTCCCCTTTCTCACCTTGGAAGTGATTTTGGTGGAATATCAGACCTTTTCTAAGAACTGCAACCTTATTTTTGCCTCTCAGGTGTTGTAATGCAAGTGATTTTGATGATTAAAATAACAATACATGCCTTGTGATTAATTTTCATCCTCTGCCTGGTGTTGTTTGACTAATTTCTGATCCTTCATTACATTTTATCAGTTTGTGCATGTTTTGTTTTGTTGCATTTTTATGGATTGTGTCAATCTGCAGAAGTCAGAAATGCTCACCACTCCTTTGGTGCATCACCTATTAGCATTAGTTTTAGCTTTTTTGCATTCTCTATCTCTATCTCCTTTGGAATTTAGGGTAGGATTAGGAATATAGACCTCTGCAACTTGTAAATGATAAATATGACCAGAGGAATTGAGGAACCAGCCTCTAAACTGGAGATTTCTTTCCCATTTTACAATTCCCACTCTTGGGGAAAGGATTCAATGTTGTGCAATCACACTGGATGCTAGAATGATCAAACTAGAAATCTGATCAACATCCAGGGGGGTGTTGCTGATTTGCAACAATAGGAAGTAGGATAAAGTAGAGGAAAAGAGTGTTTACACAACTCCCTTTCTTCATAAATATGGGGGAGGAATAATTTCCAAGGACAGAATCTGCAATAATATACGAGTTGTAGACATCAATTGTATATCCCAGATTCCACTACATTGAGAGAAATGCAAGGATTTGTGGGAAAAATTTAACCAAATTATTAGTGGCCTTTGCATAAAGGAACCAGGAAGAAAAACAATACCCAAAAATAATGGCAAGTCTAATGGAAAAGGTTAGCTGATCTATTCACAGGTAGGGAATAACTCAGCTCCTTACCTAAGATGCTTACAGGGGATCTAGATGAGTCCATTATGTCCATCTATTACCATACTAGTTAGAGTCAAGAAAGCTATTGAAGGCATACAGAAATGGTTTTTTTTGGACTGGATGTAGAGGAAAATAATATAATCCTTTTAGTTTCTTGGGAACAAGTTTTACCCAACCTAAGGATATGGGAGGTCTTGGATTTAAAAAATATACAATGTCATGAATCAATTACTAATAGCTAAGGTTGGATAGAGATTGCATAGAGAGGATGGAACTTGGTTCAATTGAATCCTGAAGGGAATATGAAATATTTATGGCCCTTTGGCGGAACTTTGGAAAATTCGTTATCTTATTTGGATCTTCCTAAGGTTCTACTTTCTAGGAATAATCTATGCCAAACATAGAAAGTTGTTGATAAAAGGACTAGTCAAATGGAATCTTGGTAATGAACTAAGATAAAATTTTGGGAGGATCCATGGATCAAGGATAGATCCCTGAAAATGGAAGAACCATGGAGTGATCTTTGGCCATTATTTAACCAGGAACAAGGAGAATAGGTTTACAACTATTGGAATGAAGAGAGGAAATGTATCCCCCTCATTCCTCCCCCCCACTACCTTGAGGATTTATAGCCCTTTCAAGAACTTAATAAAAGCCTTAAAGACTATCATATACCCCATTATAAAGCTTAGGATGAGCTGATTTGGTGAACCATGGACATGGGGGAGTATGGAGTTAAGTTTGACTATCTATTAAATTTTGAACATATTGAACCCAATACTCTCTAGAGGAAGGTCTGGAATAAGAATCTTATTCCCAAAATCAATATTTTATTCTGGGAAGTTGTTAAAGGTAAGATGATAACTATGGATAGGCTAAGAAAAATGGGAATGATAATCACTAATAGATGTGGTCTTTGCAAGTGTAATGAAGAGTTGATTCAACATCTCTTCTTGGAATTCTCCTTTCCCTTTCAAGTATTCTCTGTTATCCTAATAATTTTTAAGTTACACATGGTCCTTCCCGGGGATGTGGCCCTTCTTCCTAATTAGTGGAGCTTCAATTTTTAGCATGATCTGGTTAAGGAAATCTAGAAACTTTCCCTCCCTCTCACGATTATGGGGGCTATGGTTGAGAAATGAAATAATAGGATTTTCAATCCTAAAAAGTTTCCAGTCATAGAGAAGGTTATAAAAAAAAGGAATAATGAGAAGTCTCTTAAATATAATGCTAACAGATTTTAAAGCCCAAATAGTCTAAAAAGTGTCTGGAATGGGAAAAAAGCATTCTCAGTAACATGTACATCATTCCTAATAGTCATGTGAAGGAGAGGGTCACCCAAAGTTTTAAATGGTCAAACCCCTTAACAAGTTTCTTCAAGCTCAATTTTGATGGCTCGGCCAAATAGAAGGACTTTCAACATGTTTCTGGAGGAGGAGGTCTAATTTTGATCACCTGGGTAGATGTATCGAATGCCTATATGGGTCGTATTAGTAATCATACCAATAATTATGCATGAAGTAAAAGGATATGATTCTAGGGCATCATGATGTGTAAAGATATGAGTTTAAAATCCATCAATTATAAAAAGGTGACTCCTTGTAAGTTTTATTAATTCTCTAAAGGATTAGAGTAAGTGTAGGTGGAAATTCATCAACATTATAAAGGAAGCTCGTGGAATTTTAGAATAATTTGATAACGTGGTCATCCAACACAATTATAGAGATGGTAATAAACCCACAGAATGCACTTGTCTTATACAAGGCAATGACATGTCAGAACTAATGATGTGGCGATGGACATGTATTCCTTAGGAAAATATTAAAAAATTGATTAACGATGACACATATTAGGAGGTTGTGTAATGCTGGTGTACCAAGATTCACACGCTTGGGATTTTGAAAAGACTGTTCTTCAATTTTGGAAAAAGGTTATACAAGATTCATTTGATTTGGCAATTTACTCAAGTTTTTTGAAAACCTATTGGCATATGCATACTGGCTGGTGTTCAAAGAAACGGGAAAGTTGAGAAAAGTATGGGAGGTAATAAGGTTTAAACTGAGCCTACTACCTTCCTTCACCTAAAAAACAACTCGAGTCTTGTATTGGAAAATTGTTATACCACAAAAGGGGCTTCACTAGGTTATTATTGGCACCTTAAAGGTAATGACCCTACGCTTTCTATTGATTTCACAAAATTCTTGGATTGATGGGGGATTTATTTTTAGAGGGGTTCAAATTAGGGTCTCTAAGGAATCCATGTAATAGAGATAACTCCTTCTTACAATGGATGGGCTCAAAATCTATAATTGATAAAACTAACAAAAAGTACATGAGATTACCAACTTTATTTTAGGCCTGGTGAGCATATTATTCTTACGATGATGGTATAACCTATTGACTTGACCTCCCTGATTAACATGGGCTGATTTGCTTAGTGGTCATGAAATACCAAGGAAAATTTGAAGATTTTTCTCAATCTCTCTATAACTTATTTCGTAGAAACCAAAATGAGTATGGTTTTCTTCATATATAGGTCCCTATTTCCACCATTAAGGACTTCAAAAATAATAAAATTGATGCCCCTCTCTATCAAGGCCTTATTATTTTATTAGTCCAAAACAATCCAACCCATTATACCTTCACATGTACCTGGGCATAATAGTGAACACAAAGTCCTGACCATGAAACCCTGGTGTTGGTCCTCAAACATATGAAGAAAAGGAAAGGGAAAGACACTTCTGATGAGGATAGTGGACATTCTGTGTAACTTGAAAATGGGGGTCACAAAATCCTTAGAGGGTGAGAGTTCTAAGAATGTAATAAGGATAAGGATTTGCATGTGGAATGGGGGAAGGCTAGATTGTGCATACGTGAAATGAGTTAACTCGTCGATACTATTATGAACTATTAATAAGTGGGGAATCTGAATATTGGAAATAAAGGATGTCCCAACATAAATTAGAGGTCTAGAACAAGAGAATTTGGGGTATTCAAGAATATTTTATCATGTAGGAACAAAGGATCACTATCCTTTAGGATCAAATGTCCAAGGAGGATAACAAGCCCAATATGAAGCTCATGTTAATAGCAGTTCTAAACAGTGATGATTCTGACCAAGACTGATGAGGGTTCCAATATGGAGGTCATGAACACCTAAATTAAGGAACAATGATAAGGAAATAACTAAAGGATCTCACGAGTGTAAACCCTAGACTATGGAAAAGGAAGAGAAAAGACCTAAGGGAGTGATCATTAAAGTTGCAGGCAAGAAGGATGGCATGAGCACCTAGGATCCCATAAAGGCTATGGAGAACTAATGGCTGGCCTTTGGTTGTCATTTTTCCTTTGTCCTGTTGGTTGTTCTTTTTAGGTTTTTTTATCAAAAAAATTAATGTTTAATATGCAAAATTTTAGTAGTTTGGCTTTATTTTGTGGTGGTCTGCTATCAAGTCTTTTTGACTTAGCCTATGTAGCTATTTGTTGATTTTTTTTTCTAAGACTGGACTCTTTATGTTTGGGGTTTTTTTGGTCCTTTTAAAACCAATTAAATTTTTTTATCTTATAAAAAATGTAGTTAGAAAATAATAAGGTTGGAAACGTTACACTAGTTAGAAAATTCGAAAAGTCATATATTTAGAAAGAGGAAATTTTCATTGACCTCGTAGTCATATTTTTAAATAAATTTATTGATCCTTTATGTGGTATTTACTGTGGCGAAAGCCACATTTTTGCATTTTTTGTCAAAAACATATTTTCTATGTTTGAGTAAGTCTAGGCCTTAGGCATGGGGTTCCAAATGAGTTCTAAGAAGTGGGGCCTTGCCATGAAACATTAATTAAAAGTAACATGTACATGCTATAATGCGTACACATTATATATTTTTCTATTCCCTGCCCCATCCAACGTCCTTTTATGCCCCTTTCATGGGAATTTTTTCCCCACTCTGTCTGCTCTGCAATATTTTATACATTCTTGAGTGAAATTTTAGTATTTGAAGTATTCCCTACCCTCACTATCTATATTTTAATAACCATGGGGAATAAAAAATGACATAAGGACATGAAAAAGGTGAAGAATAATACAACAAAGCAATTATAAATGATTAGAATAAAAAAGTGAAGTGGATGCAAAAAAAAAATTGATGGCAAGGTACATATTCTATCTCAAATGCACCTAATGTTGTAGACAATGACAATGAAATACATAATGAAAATGAGGAGAATAATTATTTTTCAATCACTATTGATAATGCATTGAATGATAATGTTGTTATGGATAAATAATTTGATGTGAATAATAATATTGAACCTTTACCTGAGAATCCAAATCTTAATATTGAAAATTACATGGAAACACCAAATGAGGAAAGTAACATTGGTAATGAATCTTTACCTCTAAGAACACCTCCTTCCATTTTGCATATAAAACCCATTCACTTAATTAAAATTAATGAAAAAAATGTAAAACCAATGCCTAACAAAATGTATGACAAAAATGTGAGAAGAAAAGCTATGGAAATTTGAGATAATTACTTTGAGAAAATAAATGATACAAAAAATGCCAATTATTGGTTATGTTAATGAAATTAATTAAGATGATACTTACAATGAAGATCCTAGGACTAAGAACATATAATATTGATGGTTGAAATGCATAAATTTTGAAAATATACATAAATCTTACCATACATTAAGTGTCAAAAAACACACCAAAGATAGTAATGCTACATGAAATGAACTCACTAATTATATAGTAAGTGATAAAAAATGAACAAAAACTTGATTAGAAAAATAAGTAGAGTTTTGAAGGTAAAATGAAAAACACTAATAAAAGTAATAGGGAGACACACAAGTCTTAAGTTAGCCAATAACACTGACTAGTGGGAATTCTCTAGTAGACTCTCATGGAAAGATAAGGATACACATGATATTATAAAATAATTACTTGTAAAATTTTGGAATGAGAACACAAGGGTTTCACCAAGTAGAAGAGATATAGTAATAATAATAATAAGTTCTCGTAATTGTGAAGCAGGAAAAACATTTTTTGGATATGACTCAAACAAAATTGTTCTATAAGTTTAAGAACAAAAATACATAAATTGAAATTAGCCATAGAATTTTTGAAATCAACAAACCCTTTTATGTGAAAATAATTCACTCATGTACTTGTTGTTGTAGGCATCATGTTGAGTTTTCAATACATCATGATGTTTTTCATCAAGTACATTGTGTTTTTCATACTGACATCATACTGTAGGAGTTTGGATTAAATGTCCCACCAAATTCAGCAAGGGAATTTATTTTACCATATTTTTTGAAAGATCAAATGAACAATTTTTTTTATAAGAAAACATGTTTGGATGGAACGTGCAACGTATGTGGTGGCTTCCTAAATTGAAAAGTCATATGTATGAGGAGACTACACATGCAATAGGAAAAAAATTAGTTAGTCTTAGAAAAAATTAATATATGGCATATCAATTAGAAAATAGAAAATAATATAAGAGGTGCAATATTGTTATAGAACAATTACATTTATTTGAATATATGGTCAAATTGAGAGAGTAAATTGTTTATGAGTATGCAAGGCACACACATAGAGTTCGATGTTTAGATGAACAATTCAAGTTAATTAAGGAAACATTCCCACTTGGAACTATTTTTTCAATAGTTTAATTTGCAAAGAATTACTCATTACAGCCATAAATGGAGGTTCAGTCACAATACTATAACTTAGTGCAAGTTGTTATTTTTGTGCATATAAAATTCATCCACTCTCTAGAAAGCACTCAGAAATATCAAAAAATATTGAGAGAGTATCATTTCTACATCAATGATGATTAAACACATTCTACATAATATGTGCAAGGGTGTTTCCAATTGTTTTATGCAAAGTTGGCAGAGAGGAACATTATTTTCAATCAACATTAAATTTTGTTAGATAAATTCACATCACAATTTAAGAATGCATGGATGTTTTATTGACTAAGTAGGATGTACATAACAACAAGTGTACAACATAACTGGAGTTTTACCAAAGAAGGACATGGGAAATGATAACGTGAGGGTACACGAGCATGTGTGAAAAGAGCCCTTGCAAGAGTAGAATTAAATTTTAAATATGATGCTACATGTACAAGTGTAGAAAGTATTTTTTATTTTTGTAACAAAACATGGGCCATGAATCTCAAGAGATATCAACAGTTTATATATATTTCTGGCTATAAGAATAACATTTGGAAAGCTATGAATATTGTATGAAAATTATGAGATCAAGTGATATACACTCATTATGTAGTTCAAATGAAAGTTCTTACACTATTCATACTATGTGCATGGCATGATTTTGTATAACATACATTGATTTGATGTGGAATGAATGTAAGTCACAAGAGTGGGTGGATGACTGGACTTGTAAACCTCTAATTCCACTTGAAACATATCAAGTTCCACAAGCATTACAACTCGTGTCTTCAGATCATATGATAACATCACCTAAATTTGAACAAGTCTTTGATTTAGTACAACAAGGTCTATACATGTATTGTTATAAATTTAAAAAATATTAAATGATAATCTCCTAATGTATTTTAAATTTGAAATGAGTTTTACATTATGATGTAGGGCATGTTTTTGTAGTTATTGTGACTGAATTTAATGAAGAGGGATTACACTAATTCTTGTATCATTGTGTAGAGGGAAAATAGAAATTGACGTTCCCAGTCAATGATGGTGAAAACCTTGAGTATCCCATTGGGTCAATGGTAATCATTGGAACTTGGCTTCGATGATATCCTATAAAGAATCAAATACTTGGTTGTTTGAAGACTATGAAATACATATGAAGATACTTCACTATTCACATTTAGTTCTTGCAAAAAATATTCAGTTGATAAAATATCAAGGTAGGTCATCAAATAAGAATTTGTGGAAGGTTCATGAGTCAGATCATGAAGCAATTCTCACTACTGTAAAAAGTAGAGTTGATCCTTGCATTTCATTTGATTGAATTTCCAAGGTATTTTCACTCAAGACTAGATATATATACATCTACATGAATTTAATTTGAATAAAATTTATTATTTTTTCAATTTTTTTAGGTTTTAAAATTCTATTTAATTAATTACTAACATGCTTATGTAGGTTAGTGGTGCCAAAAAAACTTCCACATTCATTTGGTTGGAACTGTTGGTAGAAAATTCCTTATTCTCAAAGCTAAGAGAAATTAAAGGCCCGATTGGATGTGCATATTTTTGTGTTGTGACAACTTATTTACTTGAAAAATGGTGACAATTTCACGTGTGTGTGAAGTTGTCTTAAAATACAACTCCTAATTTGCAACATAAATATTGGAGATAAATAATAAGAAAAAATTATCATTTCACCACCTATATTGTATGAAATATATCTTCTTTACATGTTTCTTGCAAGCCAAAAACAATAAATCACCCATCAAAGTTATAACCTATTTTTCTCTCAGGGTTCTTAAGGGACTACACTCAACTGATGTATTTGGGAAGGAACGAGATCATGGGGAACCAAAATGAAACCTCATGTAGCATATACCAGGCCATCTTAATGTGTGGGTGTAGTCCATTTGGTGCCAGGAGATTCCATTTGTAAAACATTGCATTTGACGGCCTTACACTGACTCAAACTAATGTTTTTGGCACATTTGCATTCATTAAGACAATGAGGAAAAATAATTGGCTTGGGGAAAATTGTGATAGGATTTTGTAGAGGGTATGAATGTAGAGGTGTATGTCCAAAAGAGACCTTTTAAGGTGCCACAGTGACTATTAAATCACCCGTTGAAGTTATAGAATGTTTTTCTCTCATGGATCTTAAGGGACTATGCCTGACCGATGTTTTTGGGAAGGAATGAGATCATTGGGAACTATTAGTGTAAAATCACAGCACCCCCAAATGAGTTATGGATCTACTTTTCTAAGGCAAGGTCATTTTGGTATTATTGCACAACATTGAGCTTTCCCAAAGTGTGGGACCTTTGCAAATGGGGAAAGCTCTCCAGAGAAGGTTGGTTCCTCTTCCTAAACTACCTGCCACAAGCTATTCCAGTGCAGGAAAGCTAATCTAACCTAATATAACTTCCAAGGAGACAAGGAGAGAAAGAAAACAAGGAAAAATAGAGCCTACACTAAAACAGATGGTACACCAGAGAAGGAAAATGTTGATTATCTATCAAAATTGCCATGTAACAAGAAGAGGTGAGCAATAGAAAGGATGAACAAGTGCATCACAGACCAAAGATGGATTTCACACAGAAAATGTTCCAAAACTCCATGAACATAGCTCCAAAACCTGCAATGAACATCCAAACATGCACAAATACCTGCAATGAAGAGAGGAAAGAAGAAAACAACAAAAAATGAGCAAGGATGGACAAATGCATCATAAAACACATTTTTATTGCTCCAAAAGTTTTCCTAGAATCATCATTTCATGGGTAAAAGGCAAAAATGTCATTACATAGCAGGGGAGGAGGTTTAAACTCCATTTTCAACATTGGGGAAGAAAAGAAGGGAGAGGTAGAGAAGAAAGATGAACAACTTTTTACAAATGAGCCAAAACTGGGTTTTATCAATGAAAAATGTAGAACAGAGGAGAGAGAACAGGTGGGAAATCCATTTTAAAACTCCAACTGATTAGCAAGATTCATTAAAATGGCATGAGGGACCCTCAAAAATCCATTTTCTCAACACATTCGAGTCCTGTAGGATAGAAAAAGACCCATACTTCATTAATTTTGGTAGATGGGGGTTTCTATATTGCCTTTCTCAGTGCCAGAGACTTTTTCCCATTTTTCTCCCACAAGACTCCATTAAAATTCAAAATTTAGGGGTCCATCATGTGGAGAATTTCACCAGATTTCCAATGATACCAAAATCATGAAAATTCGAGCTTTGGTGCGAAAGATATGCCCCTCTGAAGATTTAGGGAAAAAATGGTACAAAATTAGGGCAAGAATTAGGGTTGGCGGGCCAAAACTTTAAACTTTTTCCCTTTTTTAAAATTGGGAAAATTTCCCAAAAAATCTCCTCAGCTCCACGTTCCTCCGATGACACATGGCACCTTCTGGTTGATCCACGGCTTCAAAACAACATTTTACCCCTTTTACGAAATTGGAAAAATTTCCCAAAATTCTCCATGGCCTCGCTGCTTGAGACACGTGGCATATACCTGATTAGCTGAGGAGATGCGGCCCATTTTTCCTTTTGCATTTTTCACCACTTTGGAAAAAATTCCAAAATCCTCCCGACACCCCGATCCCCGTTGATGAATGGACATGTGGTGCCTTTTGATTGGTGAATGGGGTTACACTTCTATTTTTTCCTTTGAGAATGTTTTGACTAAAATGCCAAAAAAACTTGAAGTCCCTCCACGCCCGCCACTCCACCTTGACATGTGGCATCATTTCATTGGGCTGCGGGCCTTAATCAATTTATTTTCCTTTATCCTCGGGCAAGAGTGCAAATGAATTTTTTCTTTTAGCCTAAAAGGGCTAAGTTCTCAAAAAATTTCTTCCTCCACTCCAGCCCGAGCCTCTTTTGTCACTTGGAAACAATCTCCTTAGCTCCGTGGGCCTACCTTAGGGAAAATTTCCCCTCCAAACTCTGTTGAGCCATAACTCAAAAAATACAAGGAGTTAGGAGGACTTCTTTACCTTTTTCGAAAGGGGAAGAAAAATCCTATTTGATGAAGCCATTTCCAGAATCTTTTGAGTGCTTGAAATGTGTGAAAATTTAAGTTGAATCACAAGGAAAGAAAGAATGAAGGCAAGTTAGCCAAAATAAGCAAGGGGCTCATTTTGGATAACAATTCCTGGCAACTCAGAGGGGTCATCTGCCTGACTAGATGAATTATTCAGTGTGCCATTTTAGCGGAAGCTTATCCATTGTAGGGCATGTTAGTCAAGTAAATCCTACAACCTACTTTGATAACTTGAAAATCTGACCTCTAAGTCACTTGGAAATTCATTATGAAACTTGAAATTGATCTTCACCAAAATGCCATTAATTTGGACTGTGCAAGATGCAACTAAAACCTTAGACACCAAACAACTAGGTATAAAATTACAAAATAACATTCTTACATGCTCTCAAATAGAACAATGTAGAGTGTGCATGATTCACTTCTTTTGCTAATAGAAAACCTACCTATTCTACATCTAACTAAAGCAAAATTAAGCTCTAACATTTACCCTACAACTAGCAAGTGAGAAATAGCTTATTTGTTCAAAATTGGTAGCCATGCAATTGATTTACATTGAAAATGGCTAAATTAAGTATGAACTAAGAAAATCAACAAGAAGATGTTCTTCTACCCAAATCATCAAGGTATCAACTAAAATAAATTGAAATACCAGCTTTTATTTGCTCACATTTGGATTCACAAGAGGTACTGACAGCTAAGATCCATAGCACTTTTCATATCATCCTCATGCTTAGAGGCAAGCATGACTCAGTTTTGGCTTCTTCTTTGGCTCTAATGAAGCCAAGTACATGATCTGGGCAAGGTATGATCCATTTGACTTTATCCCATTGCTCTGATTTTCAACTCTAATAAAAGTCTTCTTGGGTAAATTTATATAAAAGATGATGGAATCCTCATTATCTTTTCACACCTTTATGGTATGTCATGGAACATCTTCTAAGAATGAAAACTCAACATTAAAAAATTGCAACATTTTATGAATTTGCTTTATCCATTCGATACTGTTAGCCTTTTATTTTCATAAATGGATAGCTGCTAGAGTTACACTATTCCAAAAAATATGTGAAAATCTATAATTCTTCCATGTTATATTCATGAGGCATCTTGGCAATACTGCTCTACAGAGTAGTGCCCTTGCACATTGTTCCCTTCCATGGAAGCTTATGTTATTTTCCCTCCTGAAGAATGAATGATTAAGATGCCACATCAAGTTGGATCTTTTCTACAGGCTCTTCTCATCAAAACATTCTTTTAATTTGTCTGATGGACCCATTGTTCATAAAACTCATTTAATCTTACCTGATGCTATAGCAAGACTTACTCCACTTTGTATGAGTGAGCTAGAAAATCTGGGCTATTATTTCACCATCTACTTCATTTCAAACATGAAAATATTCAACTCGAAATCTCCAAAAAATCATTATTGACTTCATAGAAAGAGATGAAGTGGGAAAGATCTCATATGTAATCTTCTTATGTAACATGCTACTTATATTCAATGCCTTGAATGAGACTAGGTTTTGGTCACTAGCTCGAATGATGCATCACTCTTCAATCAAATAATAACCCTTCACACTACAAATCAACACACAATCACACACACATACACACTTCACTTCATCTACATTCCACATATTTGAAACAAAATCATCCATACCTGCTCCTCTTCAATGGGACTAGGAGCTAGATCTGTTCTTCCTCATTGGAATGATTGTGCAGCTTAGATTGAATCAAGCATTGTCTTCAAATAAAGTGCCAACATGGACACTGTTTTTTGAGCCAAACGAAGTAGTTGGTCTTGTTTTTGCTCCATGCTGTCTATAAACACTAACCTTGAGCCATAAATTTTTCTTCAAATCTAAACCTCCTTTGAAGGCTTAACCATCAAGGGGATCTTAGTTCATCCCAAATTTACTAGGACACTAAGCCCAACTCTTTAGACACTGTCTGTCAAGTTGACTTTGTTTGGCTCCTCCTTTTTTGTCCTTGACTAGATTCTTCATTTTTTATTTTCCCAACATGGATTTGGGAATGCAAGACAAATATTTTCTATGTCCACTCTATTTCTATGTGTTATTCAAATCTCCAAATACAAGCTTACGCAACTCTTATCTCATATTGCTTACATTTCTTCAAAATGCATGATTTGAAGGATTGTAAACTAAGTTAGGTGGGAAAAATTGCTACTATTGTTATCTGAATTCCATTTGATTAAGATTTTAAGTTGATTTTACAACTTCACTGGGATGAATTTTGTTGAAATCATCATCGCTTGGAATAATGGATGAAAATTTATTGAAAATTTCTGAAATGGATAGTTCTACAACTTCACAATATGGGTTGTTGAACCATGTGGAAAAATAAGTTGGATGTCTTTTAAATTACCTCTAAAGAGAAATGAAATCTTGATATGAACACATTACCTGATAGACATATTGAAGCTTATTAACTCTAAGGTCCCATTTGATTATGCCAAAACTATTAGTGGTGCACAATGGTGTCACAGATTATGTTGTTTTTGGTATGATAACTAAATGAGATCGATGTAACATATTTCTTTCTTTAATTTCCCTCTATCATGCAATAACTGTTAGTGCAAAATAAAGCACCCCCAATATGAGTAAATGTGATCTACTTGTCTAAGGAAATTCATTTAGTGTGTTTGTAAACATTACAGAATTTCCCAATATTTAGAACCTTCTCACTCATGTTCTAGAAAATCTCTCCATACCAATTGGTTCCTTTAGTTTAAGCTACCTACCACAAGCTACTTTCTAATTGTAGACAAGTTAATGATGAAAATCTTCCTTCCAAGGAGACAATTAGATATAAGTTTTAAAACTGGAAAAACATAGATACTCTAAAATGGTAATACACGTCATTCACCTAGGAATATGTTGATTATCTATCAAAACTCCGCATGGAAACATTTAGATGTTTCTATTGGAAGGATTTAATTTGAGGGCCTTATAGCACTCAAAGATTGTATTTCACACAAAAAATGTTTCTTCAAAACTCCATGTAACGCCATCTCCAAATTACCTGTCAATGAACATCCAAACTAGTGCACAAATATGCAATGTTAGAATGAAATGATTCTTCACAGTCACAACCAAAAAATCTTCTAAGGATGGAAAAATAAGTTCCATGGATCTTATATAGGACATGTGTTTTTATTGCTCCAAATAGTTTAGCAAAAATCATCTTTCAAATGGATCTTGATGCATTGAATACTATCCATAGGGTAATGGACCTCAGGTTCAAACCATTTTAAATCATGGGGAAGAAAATTCATTAATCACAGGTAGAGAAAAGCATAATCACCTTTCACTAAATGAGCCAAATTTAGATTTTTATTCTTAATTTTTTGAAAACCCACATACTTGGGAGAGAGCTAACAAGAAATATTTTAAAAATACACATGCCCACAAGATTCATTGCCTCCATGGAAATACCTCAAAAATCCATTTTTTGAACCATTCAGCCATGTTTCTGTTAAAAACAGATTGTCATTTTTGGTATCAAAGATTTACATGAATGGTTTAAAGTCGGTTAATACATTTTAGCCACTATTCTAGAGAAATATGTGGGAATCACCTCGCAAAACCTTATTAGGAAAAGGATCATCGAATTCTGTCAATTCTGAGGGGTCTAGGTTCTAGTGGAGAATTCCATATAAGCTTTATAATTATCCACTTGCAAAATTTCATGATAAATCTAAGCTTATAGTGTGAAAGAATACATCGGAAAACCCTCTGAGTATACTTTAGGGCAATAAATCAAATATTATTTCCTAAATAGGTGAACTTTTACCATACTTTTTTAAAATTTGGGAAAATTTCCTTTCAAAATATCTCTGCACCCCTCATTTCGCATGACCCATGGTAATTGGTTGATCGCAATAGAAAATAAGGTTCATCAAGATAGGTTCCATTTTGATAAAAATGGGAAAGGTGTCCCAAAATTCTCCACGGCTTCCCATGCTAAGAGGAAATGTTTTTAAAGATTTATTTTTAAGGAGATGCTTAGCCCATTCAAAGCCTTATGGTCTTTCACGACTATTGGAAAAAATTTTGGGTTTAAAACTTCTTTCTTTCAATGTTTCGAATGCCCCGATGAAGATTCCTATGAATGGACACATAACCTTTTTAACGATGAAGTCTCTTGCGCTTCCATTTAGTGCCTTTGATGCAATTAGTGAGGGAAAGACAATAAAAAACACAAATAAGTCACCACATATGCAAAATATATTATATTTGCCTTGAAACATTTTATCAGTCTCACTAGCTACTGTTGGTTGGATATTTTTTCAAACCAAAATATGAGGTTCAACCACAGTAAATGGGATTAAATCCCTCCTCAAAGACAGGTGAGGCTGCCTGTTTATTGCTAATCTAAAACACGGTAAATAATATATACAATATTCACACTAATCTAACCATTGGGGGTTGGGATGAAATCCCGAAATCCACATTCACACGATTCAATGAAATTTCTTTTATAAATGAAATAGGTTAGAAACCGTTACAGTGAAAGAAGCACAGTAGAAAAGAAATGGAGAAACGTATTTTCTTTCGAGTAAACACAGAGCACGAAATAATCATACGAGTTTTAGATCACAGATATAATGTCCGAGATAATTAGAAACACTGAGATTCTATGCAAAGAATAGCTTTAAGATCATGAACATAAGAACACTGTCTTAAATAAGATATATTTCACAACACAAAGTCTGTAAAACAATATCAACTTCTATTCTTCAAAATGATTGAAAGAAAACACAAAGTTTTTCTCCTTTCCAATAGCCCCTTAATGCTCAAAAAATTCTCGACCTTTTTGAATGCACAGGCATCCCTTATTTATAACAAAAGGAACTAGAGATAAAACAGGACAGATCCTAAAAAGTATCACTTTAACTAGAGTTCAGTTTTGCATGATTCTCATGCAGGAGATCAAGTCAAAGCATGATTAAAAAAATATGACAAAACGGAAATAAAAAGACATGTCAATCTAAAAATAGAAGTGACATGGGACGTTGGGACTTAATCCGAATCATCATCTTTTGCTTCTTCTTCTTTCTCTTCCTCCAGCTGAGACTGTTTGTTCCGAAACTCCTGGAACTTCTGATTAATGCCATGCATTTCATTCTCATCAGGCGCAGTGGAATGATCATTCCACATTTCGCAGGTTTCATGAACATCGCTGGCAGTGCCGGGAAGTTTCTTTAATCCTTTGCTGAGCTTTCTTAAGGCCTCCAAAGTATGCTCTATCCTTACAAACTGACCAATGACTTCAAGGTCAAATCCGTGTACAGGTTCATGCTGAACAGATTCTTGGACTTGTTTGAAGAGATCATCTGCTGATAGGATACCTGAGTTCCCAACTGACACCTTTGGACAAATCTTTAGCAATTCTTCTTCCAGATCACTTTTCCCATCGATTAATTTATCCCTTGATTCTCTCAACTTGCTGCAGGCTTCGTTGAGAATCTTTACTCTGAACCTGATGGCCTTGGTCAGCTGGAAGTGTTTATCTGTATGTGGAAGAACGCCTTCTTCTACCAAGAGATGTGCTGGTATTTACTTTAGCACTTGGAGAGCTTCACAAGTCAAATCAAGCTGTCCAATTTCTTCAGTGAATTCCTCATCCATCTTCTCTCCTTCCTTCTGAATCTCCCCCAAAGACTCATGAACCTTCACCACGTCTTGAATTACTTCCTTCCCCTGTTGGAGCAACTTTTGGATCCATTCATCAACCACCCTTCCTTTTTTAGCAATCTTCTCAATCATAGGCACCGATGAGAAATCAAATCCGGTAGATACAGAAGAAGATGGTATGGATTCCAGGGGTGTTGAGAGTTTAATCAAAACCTCTGTCAACTGCTCCACTTTTTCCTTAAGCTCATTTCTGATGTCCTTTGTTTCTTTCAACTTTTGGCACAACACGTGTATGGAAGCCCGTGCATCTTGTTGCGCTCCTTCTGCTGTCACTTTCCCTAGAGCCACCTTGGTTATCTGATAATCAGAAGCTATTATATCTTCTCTAGTTTTGTCAGCCGAGGGAGTAGCAATCTCTGCGAACTTATCTCCTGAAGCATCTACCAAAACCCTTGAAACTGTTTTGGGCTTCTTGGCTGACTTTGCAGTAGGAGCCTTGAGTGAGCTGAAATCAAAGGCTGGTAGGGGTACAATTACTTTCCTCTTCCTCGGAGTTTGCTCGAGTAGCCATTGTGGCGTATCAGAGGAAATTGCCAATGTTGTAGTAACTGGTATTCTACTCTCAAGGGGAGAAGATTCTACTATTGGAGGGGGAACAACAGCCAACGTGGTAGTAGATGCAACAAAGAGAGGTATAGGTTGGGGCATGCTGGTGATCACTTGGGTTCCAGCAGAGAGGGGTTAGAGTCCAGAGAAAATACCGGCCATGCTTGAAGAAGTGGATGGGGAATGAGGAGGTTGGAGTGGTTGTTGAGGGGGAGGCACAGATTCAGTTTCTAAAGCCTGGGATGCAAGAGACAAAGTTTCTTCAGTTTGATAATCAACAAATGATGAAGTCAAGAGCTGGCTTCCTCCTTCTTCTAAATCAATTTCTCCTATTTCTGGTGGTGTTGGTGATTCTGGCACAACCACCATTTCAGCTGGAGAAACAATTGAAGAGATTTGTCTTTCTTTCCTCTTCTTGGGAATCCTGATTTTTATAGGCCGCCCCCAGGAGATTATTTGTCCTTTTTCTTTTGGGAGGGCCCCACCTCTGAAGCAGCCAACTTGGGAAACTTATCATCTTTGAAATTCATGCCCCAAGAGGAGAGCCATTTTTTTGGTGCGAGCAAGAATGAGAGCCGACCTATCTGTGATAGAGGCTTTTTCGCTGGCCGACCAATCAATAGGTGGGAAAATGTATCGATCCTCATTAAGCCCATCATAGGACATATCCAACACACTTTCATTTTCAGTCGTGCCATCTGGCAAATCAGAAAGCTCCAGCGTCTGAATCTCATTAATAGTCAACCTACTATTATCTTTTCTGCGAACCGCAACTTCGTTACGTAGATCAACCCATATATCCTCAATGTCAGGCCTGTGCAGATGTTGGGCTCCATAGGCTCTAAGCACTCCTCGGATGTCAAAACCATCCCGAGACTTCATATGCTTCTTTAATTTCTCCTGAAGTTCACATTCAACATTTTTGGCCTTTGCCACTGTCGAGCAAGTATATCTCCCAATAGAAATTGGGAAGGATACTGCTTGCCTTTATGCTTGCTTTGTTGGAATTTGTGAAAATCCAACAGCTGTTTGACCAAATTCTATCAATATCAATCTATCCCCCTGGATAGCGAGGCATACAGAAAGGCTCTCTCCTGAGTACATGACTGTTCGAAGATTATGTAAACTTCTTGAATTGCAAGAAGATACACCCCCATTTGGATACTTCAGTCCAAGCCTTCGTCTGAGACTCTTGTCTTTCTTAGTCCCCTGGGTTCAGCCGGCAGATATTCTCGTAGAAGAAGGGATCATTTACCCTTCTAAAATGTTCTTTGGACCCCTTCTTCGTCAATTGAGGGAAATATTTATAAACTGGGTTTGTCATTCTGCTTCCCTTAGTATCCAGCCCGGGATAGTTCCTCATCCCGACTGCTGCATAAGCCACATATGAAAACATATAAAACCTTCCAGTCGATAAGACTGTTGTCATCTGAGAATCAATTTCATTGCTGATAAGGGTTCCCCAGTCAATCCCCTTGCTGATTCTTCTTGATGGTGACCATAAACTGATACATCCATCCATGAAATAAATTTGATTCCGGCAAGCCAAAAACCCGGCTCAGCAGGGTGATAATATCATTGATTTCTTGTATGAAATCACATCTAGGGATAGTCCTTGGAAATCTAGATACTACTGGTTTAGCCTTGACCAGGAACTTCTTGTTGACATCCTTAATGTAATTTTCCTGGTTACTGTCCCAGGCCTTCTGAGCCGACTTGATGTTTAGGTCCCCATACTCCTTGAAATTAGGTAGTTTCAGGAGATCATCAAAATAAGCTCCATCTAGTTTGATGACTACCTCACCAGCATGATTCCTCACGGAACGAGAAGCCAAGTCATAACTAGATGCACAAGCCAAAACCAATTCTGGACATTGGGCGGATATGGGAAAGCCTGCTGCAAGGGGCAAGCCACTGTTAGCTAAAGCTGTCATCCATGGGGTCTGAGAAGAACTCTTCACCCTATTCCAGAAGTCATCCATGTCTATATTGCCAAGTTCAGTGTCCCTGATATCATAATTGCAATCAATATATGATGGGGATTTTGGCTTCTTGAATTTGTACTTCATCCTGCTAGACTTCTCGGCCTTCTCGTGAGATGGACCAGGGTCCAACATGAAGAATGTTGGAGGGAGAAAGGCTTGAAACTCAGGAGATGTTATCCACACTGAAAATCCCGATTGACTGAATACGCCGGAAGAATAGGAAAGTCCGACACACTTAGGAGGATATCGGAAAACCCTGAGAACCCGACAAGTTTGATATGTCGGAACTTTGGCAAAGCCCGACACTCACTGTCAATGACGGAAACGGGAGGAAACCCGGCACCCACTTTTGACGTTAGAACTTTGAGGAACTCCGAAACTTGCTTCCAATATACTTCGGACCTTTGACTCTGTAAAACAATCTTCAAAATTCGAGAAGCAAAAACAGAGTCTTTCTTTGAATTCCAAACATACAACTTCCTTTTTCTTTTTTGTTACCCATGCATCATGCATATAATTAGAATTTCAAGAGAATAGAACCAAGTGATAGTTCAGAAGAGAAAAAACCCTAAAAACCTAAAACCCTTTCCAAAGCAACTCAGAAAGAAGAAGGAAAGAAAACCTTCAAACACCCGGCAAGAAAATGGGAGGAAAATACGCGCAATCGATCGATAAAAACCCAAAATAAAGAAGGGAAAGAACAATACCTTCAATTCGAGAAATGTAAGATCAAAAACAGACGATCCAATCGAGCAAGATGAGTTTTCGAGTTTTGAAAACGGAAGAGCACGCGCGAATAATCCACGAATTAAAAATATGAATGGTAAGAATGACGTGGAAATCCGCGTATTTATAAGAAAATTGGTAATAAATAAACTTCAGCTCGGCACGTGCCAACTCACCGACCACTCGGCATGAATGCCATGTCAGCATGTTGGAGGGGTCCGAAAACCCGACACGAGGAGATTTAGTGCAATTCAGGTTTCGGGTTTCGGAAAACATGATGCATAAAGCATGAGGTGCTTAGATGCTACATAGCCCCGAAAACCCGAATACAAAGGATTGAGCGGACTTCGGGAATCGGAAAGCATGGAGCATAAAACATGTTTTGGATCATGGATGTTCCGATGCTTTTTGGTTCCGAAAACCCGAATACAAAGAATTTTCTCAATACAAGGCGGGTTTCGAGTTTCGGAAGTCAGACGACACAAAACATGTTTTAACTTAGGTATGTTCCAATGCGTTGGATGTCTGAAAACCCGATTTTCACAATATGAGGTAGGTTTCGGGTTTCGGAAGATACAAGACATAAAGCATGTTAAAACTTATGTCAAACTATTGGTAACACCCGAAAACCCGATTCTCTTTAAAAGAGGCCATAATGCAAAATCACTTTGGAAATTTCGTAGGGGTTATCCGATCGTTTTGTCATGAACTCAAAACGGGGATAACAGCTGGCTCCACTTGGGGACTTTCTTTGTAATACCAAAGGAAGAGAACTCAGAATCTCTGGTCTTATTCATTAGGCTACGTGGTCAAGAAGAAAACCAAAACAACACAAAATGAAGAAAGAAAGAAAGAAAACAAAAGCAAACACACAATGAAAAGCAAAATATGTACAATGCAAGAGACCATCCTGCATTAATGGTGGAACAGCTTTAGATGTTGTCCACTGAAAGGCAAAGGGAGTAACCCTCCATCCAGATATGATAGAAGGAAACTATTTTCACCATTCAACTCGTGGATCTTGAAAGGTCCTTTCCATAAAGAATCAAACTTTCCATGCATTCCTTTCTGTTCTCTCCTTTTATCCCAAAGCAACACCAGGTCTCCAATCTGGAAGTTGCGCTGCTTTGATTTTTTATCAAAAATATTCTTCACCCTGCTCTGATGATCTGATATACGATCAACCACCTTGATTCACTCTTCTTCTAGCCTGGTTAGGTACATAACCCTCTTTTCGATAGAATTCTGAAAAGCTACATCTTCAACCGCTTTTGCCAACTGCAAGGCCGGTAATTCTACTAAGATAGGAATTTCAGCATCAATCCCGTATAGCAATTGAAAAGGGGACATCCCTATGGCTCACTTTGGAGTGATCTGATCAGCCCACAACGCATCATACAATGCTTTGTGCCATGTCCTCCGATGTTCATCTACTAGTTTCCTGATTATAGTGACCAGATTCTTATTGCTGGACTCAGCTTACCCATTTCCCTGGGGATAATAGTCAGATGAATGAGCCAGAGTAATGCCGAATCCATAGCAGAATTCTGTTAATTCATGTGACGAGAAGTTAGAGGCATTATCCGCTACAATCTTATGAGGAACACTGAATCTGACGATTATATTTTCTTTCAGGAACTTGTAAACAGCTTCAGAAGTTGCTTGCTTGATTGGTGCGGCTTCTACCCACTTGGTAAAATAATCTGTAGCAGTCAGCACATAGTTGTGTCCAGCACTGGAAGCATGATTCAATGTTCCAATAAAATCAATCCCCCATTGGCGAAAAGGTTCTTCAATCACCACAGGCTTCAGAGGAAGAGCTGCTAGCTTGGGACGACCAACGAAATGTTGACAAGCTTCACATTTAGACACCCATTCTGCTGAATCCCGGAAAAGAGTAGGCCAATAATACCTAGCCCGTAAGATCTTATACGTTATTACAGAGGACGAAAAATGTCCTCCGCATGCTAGGCTATGAAAGGATTCTAATAACTTTTCCTGTTGTGATTTATCAACACAACGCAAGAAGACACCATCAATACCTTTCTTGTATATTGCATTATTCCACAAAAGGTATTTTGCAGATCTCAACTTGACGGTCCTCTTCTCTTTTTGATTTAAATGCGGAGGGAATTCACCATAAGTTAGGAAGAAACCAATTTCCGTGTACCATTCATCGGTCATACTCACAAAAAACACCATAGGCAGCTCTGAAGAAGTATCTTGAGTCCTTTCACACTCTGTTTCAGCATGATTTTCTGCAATCAATTGACACAGGCCCCTTCCTCGTACCAACTTGGTAGGTTTGATGTCCAAGTCGTACTCCTGAACCTTAGCTATCCAAGTACCTCGTTGGCTTCCCAACTCTTGTTGAGTCAGAATGGATTTAACAGCAGTATCAGGAACGAGAACGAGAGTATGGGAATTCAGCACATAGTACCTGAAATGTTTTACTGCTCGTACCACTGTGTAAGCATGTTTTTCAATCTGTGACATCTTCAACTCATGTTCCTTCAATGGGAAACTCATGAACGTGATAGGAGCTTTGATGCCTTCTTCATTTTCTTGCATCAGGATAGCTGACACTGTGTGGGCAGAGGCATAGCTGTACATGACGAAATCTTTCTTGAAGTCTGGACATACTAAGACAGGAGCGCAAGCAACTGCCTTTTTGATTTCTTCGAATGCCAGCTTCCCTTCTATACTCCATCAAAATGGAACTTTGCCTTTCATCATTCCAAGGATATCCTTGGTCTTGTCAGCAAAATCAGGTACAAATCTTCTCAAGAAATTAACCTTTCCGAAGAAAGAATGAACTCCTGTTTTACTTGTGGGCAAGGTGAGGCTCTGAATAGCCTTTACCCTCTCTGGGTCAATTTTAGTTCCTTCTCTAGTCACAATATGACCCAGCAGCTTTCCTTCTGTAACCCCGAACATGGACTTCTTAGGATTCAATGAAATCCCGTGACGTCTGCATCTCAGAAGTACTTGTTCTAAATGATCATAATGATCACTCCATTTTTTAGAAAAGACGGTTAAGTCATCCAAATACACGACTATGACCTTGCCCATTAGATCCCTGAATGTCAGGTCCATAGCTCTCTGAAAAGTAGCTCCGGCGTTGATCAAGCCGAATGGCATCCTCCTGTAAGCAAAGGTACCCCATGGGGTCGTGAAAGCTGTCTTGTGTTGATCTTCTGTGGTTACCTCGACTTGATTATATCCCGAAAACCCGTCGAGCATGGATAACATTTCTGATCCAGTAACAGTTTGCAATACCTAATCCATGATAGGCAAGGGATAGTTATCCTTGAGTGATGACTGATTCAAGTTCCGGAAGTCAACACAAATCCGGATCTCGCCATTCTTTTTCCTGACAGGAACAATGTTAGCAATCCAAGTGGAGTGATGGATGGGGAAAATAATTCTAGCATCTAACATCTTCTGAATTTCTGCCAGGATAGTCCCTGAAATCTTTGGATTGTAATGTCTTTGCTTCTGTCTATACGGCTTCACATCAGGCTTCAAAGGGATACTGTGCTATACATCTTTGGGCTTGAAGGATTTCAAATCTGCATAAGACCAGGCCAACACATCGATGTATTTCTTCAAAAGCAAAGTGAATCTTACCTTCTCTTCAGGAGAACAACATTTACCAATATTCACCATCTGAGGTTGATCAGATGAACCTAGATTGATTTGATCTACTTCCGAGGAAGAAGCTCCTTCAACTTGCCTTTTGTTTTGGATAAAGCGATCATGCTTGTCGAACAAACCTTCCAGGGAGACCAGGCCTTTTGGTATCTTGTTGCCTTTCAGCTGGATAAATTCACCATCAACCTCTTGATATGGATCCGAAATAGTTTCACGAAAGGATGATTCCGAACCTTCAAAATATAGCTCACTGAAATTGTCAGCCTTTTCTAGAAAAGCCAACACTTGTTGATCATCATTGAACACCTGCCAGTGAGTTGCATTATCTGGGACGCTAGGGCGGTACACAATCTCGATAGAGTACGTATCTTGCTTGAACTGAGGATGAGGGAGAAGAAGAGATGCAGACACGGCCAAAGAATCAGCCTTGTCATTATAATCTCTTAAAACTGCCTTAATAGAAAATGCATCAAAGCATTCTATACTATCCCAAACTTTGTTCCTGTAATGCCTCAACCGATCGTTTTTTACCTGATATATACCCCTGACCTGATTAACAATCAGCTCCGCATCCCCTTGAACCTTGAGATTCCTGATTCCCTTTTGTTTGGCCAATTCTAATCCTAATAACAGGGCTTCATATTCGGCCGTGTTGTTAGTATTATCAAATTGCAACTTATAAGCTGATGGGAAAATCTCGGAGCTAGGAGATATGAGAACAACACCAGCGCCTGATCCAGAGGTTGAGCAGCTACCATAAAATTCGAGCGTCCAAATAGCATTGGGATCTTCCTCTTCAACATCTACAATGGGTATCTCTGAAGCCATGAAATAATTCCCAAAGCTAGCATCTTCGAAAAGGATCTGAGCTTTCGGATCATCTGATTTGGTCACCAAATACTTCGCCTGTGGTTCAGGATGAAGAACCCGATGAACCCCATTGACGGGGATCTTGGCTTTGGTCCAATCCATATTATTTTAATTTCTCCTCCGACGTCTTTACAAAATCCTCTACCCAAGAGGATACCATAAGCCGCAGGGATATCGGCAACCAGAATAGTCATTTTCACTCTCTTCTCAGGAAAAGCAACAAATGCAAACTGTGCGTCCTTGATTTGACCAATCAGAGGGACTTGTTTAGTTTCCATGGAATAGCACCGTCCATATGACTTAGTCAAAGTAAGCCCAAGGGCATGGGCCACTTTTTCGGGCATAACATTATTAGAGGCCCCTGAGTCAATGATGCAATTGCTGAGTTTAAACCCATTTATAAGTAGAGACAAATAAAATGGTTCAATCTTTCCTGAGGAAGAAGCAGAGGTTAGATTATTCTGAGGTGTGGGTTGAGTAGGATTTGGAAGGAGACCTTTTGAAGGTGATGGAATAGCTGCTTTACTTCTGATAAACTTAGCCAGCTTTTCAAACTGTTCAGGATTTGACTGAAGGTATTCTACTTCTGACATTTGAATTTTGGTTCTCTTTGCATGATCAACAATATCAAAAGCAGTATAAGAAGGAATGATGGTAGGTTCAGTTCTAATTACATGAGCTTGTGCTGGGGCACTGATCTTAGGAGAAGGAGAAAAAGGAGTAGCTGCTTTTTTGGTAACCTCTCTTTTAGTTTGCACCGAAATAGGGGTACCCCTTTTAACTATGGATACAGGAGGTTCCTTATTCTTCTCCTTAGTATTTTCAAGAGGTTTTCTGGGGTTATGAGATTGGGACCGAGTGAAGACAGCAAATGACTGACCATCTGGCGCACATTCATCTTCATCATATTCCAAATACCCAATGCTGGAGTCGCCAACTGACTTGTCATAAGACTCATCAGCATATCCTGAAGCTTCGAAATCCTCACGGAAATCTTGTTCTTCTGGTTCATCATCTTCTTCAATTATTTCTACTGCTGCATTAACAGGCGGAGCTTCAATTGCTAATCTCATTTGAGCAGGAGCTAACCGTGGCCTATCTCTTGCAGGTGCACCATTGTTATTAAAATTCCGTCTAGGGATATCCCGGTACGGAACATTGCTCACCTGCTGAGACATTTGCTTCTTTAAAGCAATCAAATCATTAGCCATTTTTTGAAACATAGGATCAGTATTACCTTGAGAAGAACCTTGACTTTTGAGTTTGGGTACGTCTTTCTTGATCCTTCCGGCCAAGATGAGATCATCCTATATTTCAGTAGCCGTTGACTGAGCAATAGCCAAATCTGGGATAACCGACCTTTGTAATAAAAAACTTATATCAGGAGGTTGAGCATTGATGAAAAAGCATTTTTGGTTTTCCAGAGTCGAGTCGGTACAGCTATTTCTGGAATCTTCCGGATCAGCTTGTTGAACTTAGCCACGAATTCCCGCATAGGTTCATGCGATTCCTTCTTTATATGCGTGAGCTGAGCTAACAAAGCATGAAAATCTTCAGCTGGTTTGAAACGTGCTTCAAACTTAGTCCGCATGGTAGCCCAGTTTGGGATGCATGCATTTGGAAGGTGATAGAACCATTCAGCTGCTGCTCCCTGCAACGTTTCAACGAAGAGTCGAACAGAGACATCTTCATAGGCCACTCCGAGGACACCGCATGCAACAAAGAAAGATGCGATGTGCTCATCAGGATGCTGCTTCCCATCTCCATTGAACTTGGGAATATTTTTACGCGATCCATGTGGTAACTCATTCAATGGAGGAGTCAAGGAAAGAGGACCAATAACTGCACCCCAAGGCACAGGTTGAACCGCCATCCTTCTAAAAAGAGTGCGTACAGGGATCCGAGTATCAGAAAAGAGTAGTGCACGACAAGTTGCAGATGCTTCCCGTTCTTCAGGGATCCGGTTTCTCCGAACAGGCAAAGAACTTCTGGTTCGGTTAGAGATAACGCTGTTGGGAGAAAGGCTGAAATTGTGCTGTTGCAGTAACTCGAAGAGTGGATCAATTTCACCTTGAGCTCGGCGAGACTGAGTGAAGATCTTCCTGGCCAGCTTGAACTGAAAGGAGATCTTATTAAAAATAAGGCAGATATGGAGTCGCCAACCACCGAGAGGATAAGCTTTATACTATTGATCCGTAGTCCCCAGCGGAGTCGCCAAAAATTGTTGGTTGGATGTTTTGTCAAACCAAAATATGAGGTTCAACCATAGTACATGGGATTAAATCCCTCCTCAAAGACAGGTGAGGCTGCCTGTTTATTGCTAATCTAAAAAATGGTAAATAATATATACAATATTCACACTAATCTAACCATTGGGGGTTGGGATGAAATCCCGAAATCCACATTCACCCAATTCAATGATATTACTTTCGTAAATGAAATAGGTTAGAAACTGTTACAGTGAAAGAAGCACGGTAGAAAAGAAATGGGAGAAACGTATTTTCTTTCGAGTAAACACAGAGCATGAAATAATCATACGAGTTTTAGATCACAGATATAATGTCCGAGATAATTAGAAACACTGAGATTCTATGCAAAGAATAGCTTTAAGATCATGAACATAAGAATACTGTCTTAAATAAGATATATTTCACAACACAAAGTCTGTAAAACAATATCAACTTCTATTCTTCAAAATGATTGAAAGAAAACACAAAGTTTTTCTCCTTTCCAATAGCCCCTTAATGCTCAAAAAATTCTCGACCTTTTTGAATGCACAGGCATCCCTTATTTATAACAAAAGGAACTAGAGATAAAACAGGACAGATCCTAAAAACTAGCACTTTAACTGGAGTTCAGTTTTGCATGATTCTCACGTAGGAGATCAAGTCAAAGCATGATTAAAAAAAAATATGACAAAACAGAAATAAAAAGACATGTCAATCTAAAAATAGAAGTGACATGGGACGTTGGGACTTAATCCGAATCATCATCTTTTGCTTCTTCTTCTTTCTCTTCCTCCAGCTGAGACTGTTTATTCCGAAACTCCTGGAACTTCCGAATAATGCCTTTCATTTCATTCTCATCAGGCGCAGTGGAATGATCATTCCACATTTCGCAGGTTTCATGAACATCGCTGGTAGTGCCGGGAAGTTTCTTCAATCCTTTGTTGAGCTTTCTTAAGGCCTCCAAAGTATGCTCTATCCTTACAAACTGACCAATGACTTCAAGGTCAAATCCGTGTACAGGTTCATGCTGAACAGATTCTTGGACTTGTTTGAAGAGATCATCTGCTGATAGGATACCTGAGTTCCCAACTGACACCTTTGGACAAATCTTTAGCAATTCTTCTTCCAGATCACTTTTCCCATCGATCAATTTATCGCTTGATTCTCTCAACTTGCTGCAGGCTTCGTTGAGAATCTTTACTCTGAACCTGATGGCCTTGGTCAGCTGGAAGTGTTTATCTGTATGTGGAAGAACGCCTTCTTCTACCAAGAGATGTGCTGGTATTTACTTTAGCACTTGGAGAGCTTCACAAGTCAAATCAAGTTGTCCAATTTCTTCAGTGAATTCCTCATCCATCTTCTCTCCTTCCTTCTGAATCTCCCCCAAAGACTCATGAACCTTCACCACGTCTTGAATTACTTCCTTCCCCTGTTGGAGCAACTTTTGGATCCATTCATCAACCACCCTTCCTTTTTTAGCAATATTCTCAATCGTAGGCACCGATGAGAAATCGAATCCGGCAGATACAGAAGAAGATGGTATGGATTCCAGGGGTGTTGAGAGTTTAATCAAAACCTCTGTCAACTGCTCCACTTTTTCCTTAAGCTCATTTCTGTTGTCCTTTGTTTCTTTCAACTTTTGGCACAACATGTCTATGGAAGCCCGTGCATCTTGTTGCGCTCCTTCTACTGTCACTTTCCCTAGAGCCACCTTGGTTATCTGATAATCAGAAGCTATTATATCCTCTCTAGTTTTGTCAGCCGAGGGAGTGGCAATCTCTGCGAACTTATCTCCTGAAGCATCTCCAAAACCCTTGAAACTGTTTTGGGCTTCTTGGCCGACTTTGCAGTAGGAGCCTTGAGTGAGCTGAAATCAAAGGCTGGTAGGGGTACAATTACTTTCCTCTTCCTCGGAGTTTTCTCGAGTAGCCATTGTGGCCTATCAGAGGAAATTGCCAATGTTGTAGTAACTGGTATTCTACTCTCAAGGGGAGAAGATTCTACTATTGGAGGGGGAACAACAGCCAACGTGTAGTAGATGCAACAAAGAGAGGTAGAGGTTGGGGCGTGCTGGTGATCACTTGGGTTCCAGCAGAGAGGGGTGAGAGTCTGGAGAAAATACCGGCCATGCTTGAAGAAGTGGATGGGGAATGAGGAGGTTGGAGTGGTTGTTGAGGGGGAGGCACAGATTCAGTTTCTAAAGCCTGGGATGCAAGAGACAAAGTTTCTTCAATTTGATAATCAACAAATGATGAAGTCAAGAGCTGGCTTCCTCCTCCTTCTAAATTAATTTCTCCTATTTCTGGTGGTGTTGGTGATTCTGGCACAACCACCATTTCAGATGGAGAAACAATTGAAGAGATTTTTCTTTCTTTCCTCTTCTTGGGAATCCTGATTTTTATAGGCCCCCTAGGAGATTCTTTTTCCTTTTTCTTTTGGGAGGGCCCCACCTCCGAAGCAGCCAACTTGGGAAACTTGTCATCTTTAAAATTCATGCCCCAAGAGGAGAGCCATTTTTTGGTGCGAGCAAGAATGAGAGCCAACCTATCTATGATAGAGGCTTTTTCGCTGGCCGACCAATCAATAGGTGGGAAAACGTATCGATCCTCATTAAGCCCATCATAGGACATATCCAACACACTTTCATTGTCAGTCGTGCCATCTGGCAAATCAGAAAGCTCCAGCGTCTGAATCTCATTAATAGTCAACCTACTATTATCTTTTCTGCGAACCGCAACTTTGTTACGCTGATCAACCCATATATCCTCAATGTCAGGCCTGTGTAGATGTTGGGCTCCATAGGCTCTAAGCACTCCTCGGATGTCAAAACCATCCCGAGACTTCATATGCTTCTTTAATTTCTCCTGAAGTTCACATTCAACATTTTGGCCTTTGCCACTGTCGAGCAAGTATATCTCCCAATAGAAATTGGGAAGGATACTGCTGCCTTATGCTTGCTTTGTTGGAATTTGTGAAAATCCAACAGCTGTCTGACCAATTCTATCAATATCAATCTATCCCCTGGATAGCGAGGGCAGACGGAAAGGCTCTCCCGAGTACATGACTGTTCGAAGATATGTAAACTTCTTGAATTGCAAGAAGATACACCCCCATTTGGATACTTCAGTCCAAGCCTCGTCTGAGACTCTTGTCTTTATTAGTCTCGGGTTCAGCTGGCATATATTCTCGTAGAAGAAGGCATCATTTACCCTTCTAAAATGTTCTTTGGACCCCTTCTTCGTCAATTGAGGGAAATATTTATAAACTGGGTTATTCATTATGCTTCCCTTAGTAACTAGCCCGGGATAGTTCCTCATCCCGGCTGCTGCATAAACCACATATAAAAACATATAAAACCTTCCAGTCGATAAGACCATCGTCATCTGAGAATCAATTTCATTGCTGATAAGGGTTCCCCAGTCAATCCCTTGCTGATTCTTCTTGATGGTGACCATAAACTGATACATCCATCCATGAAATAAATTTGATTCCGGCAAGCCAAAAACCTAGCTCAGCAGGCTGATAATATCATTGATTTCTTGTATGAAATCACATCTAGGGATAGTCCTTGGAAATCTAGATACTACTGGTTTAGCCTTGACCAGGAACTTCTTGTTGACATCCTTAATGTAATTTTCCTGGTTACTATCCCAGGCCTTCTGAGCCGACTTGATGTTTAGGTCCCCATACTCTTCGAAATTAGGTAGTTTCAGGAGATCATCAAAATAAGCTCCATCTAGTTTGATGACTACCTCACCAGCCTGATTCCTCATGGAACGAGAAGCCGAGTCGTAACTAGATGCACAAGCCAAAACCAATTCTGGACATTGGGCGGATATGGGAAAGCCTGCTGCAAGGGGCAAGCCACTGTTAGCTAAAGCTGTCATCCATGGGGTCTGAGAAGAACTCTTCACCCTATTCCAGAAGTCATCCATGTCTATATTGCCAAGTTCAGTGTCCCTGATATCATAATTGCAATCAATATATGATGGGGATTCTGGCTTCTTGAATTTGTACTTCATCCTGCTAGACTTCTCGGCCTTCTCGTGAGATGGACCAGGGTCCAACATGAAGAATGTTGGAGGGAGAAAGGCTTGAAACTCAGGAGATGTTATCCACACTGAAAATCCCGATTGACTGAATACGTCGGAAGAATAGGAAAGTCCGACACGCTTAGGAGGATATCGGAAAACCCTGAGAACCCGACAAGTTTGATATTTTGGAACTTTGGCAAAGCCCGGCACTCACTGTCAATGACGGAAATGGGAGGAAACCCGGCACCCACTTTTGACGTCGGAACTTTGAGTAACCCCGACACTTGCTTCCAATATACTTCGGACCTTTGACTCTGCAAAACAATCTTCAAAATTTGAGAAGCAAAAACAGAGTCTTTCTTTGAATTCCAAACATACAACTTCCTTTTTCTTTTTTGTTACCCATGCATCATGCATATAATTAGAATTTCAAGAGAATAGAACCAAGTGATAGTTCAGAAGAGAAAAACCCTAAAAACCTAAAACCCTTTCCAAAGCAACTCAGAAATAAGAAGGAAAGAAAACCTTCAACACCCGGCAAGAAAATGGGAGGAAAATACGCGCAATCGATCGATAAAAACCCAGAATAAATAAGGGAAAGAACAATACCTTCAATTCGAGAAATATAAGATCGAAAACAGACAATCCAATCGAGCAAGATGAGTTTTCGGGTTTTGAAAACGGAAGAGCACGCGCGAATAATCCACGAATTAAAAATATGAATGGTAAGAATGACGTGGAAATCCGCGTATTTATAAGAAAATTGGTAATAAATACACTTCAGCTCGGCACGTGCCAACTCACCAACCACTCGGCATGAATGCCATGTCAACATGTTGGAGGGGTCCGAAAACCTGACACGAGGAGATTTAGTGCAATTTGGGTTTCGGGTTTCGGAAAACATGATGCATAAAGCATGAGGTGCTTAGATGCTACATAGCCCCGAAAACCCGAATACAAAGGATTGAGCGGACTTCGGGAATCGGAAAGCATGGAGCATAAAACATGTTTTGGATCATGGATGTTCCGATGCTTTCTGGTTCCGAAAACCCGAATACAAAGGATTTTCTCAATATAAGGCGGGTTTCGAGTTTCGGAAGTCAGACGACACAAAACATGTTTTAACTTAGGTATGTTCCGATGCGTTGGATGTCTGAAAACCCGATTTTCACAATATGAGGTAGGTTTCGGGTTTCGGAAGATACAAGACATAAAGCATGTTAAAACTTATGTCAAACTGTTGGTAACACCTGAAAACCTGATTCTCTTTAAAAGAGGCCATAATGCAAAATCACTTCGAAAATTTTGTAGGGGTTATCCGATCGTTTTGTCGTGAACTCAAAACGGGGATAACAGCTACGAGCCTTAATCAATTTCTTTTCCTTTATCCTTTGCGGGCTCGCGGGAAAAAATTTTCATTTGAGTTTTTTTCCTAAAAGAGCTAAGTGCCAAAAATTTTCTTGCGGATCCGCCTTGGAAAATTTTCCTTGGCAAAAATGCTTCCTTACCTCCGTGGGTCCACCTAGGGAAAATTTCCCCTCCAAACTCCACTGAGCCATAACTCAAAAAATACAAGGAGTTAAGCGAACTTCTTTACCTTTCTAGAAAGGGGAAGAAAAAATATTATCTAATGAAGCCATTTCCAGAATCTTTTGAGTGCTTGCAATGTGTGAACATTGAAGTTGAAGCACAAGGAAGGAAATAATGAAGGCAAGTTAGCCAAAATAAGAAGGGGGCTCATTTTGGATAACATGAACTTAAAAGAACTTTGGTAGGATATATTAGGCCACCCCAACATGTGGATAGAGTTCATTTTGTGTCATGGGATTTTGTATCTAAAATATTGTACTTGGTAGCATTTCACCAAGTCAAACTGAAGTTTTGGGCACAATTGCATTTGTTGGGATAGAGAGAAATCTAAATTGACTTAGGGAAAACTGTGATAGGATTTCATAGAGGGTATCAATGCTAAGGTGTAGGTGTAGATGAGACCTTTCAAGGTTCCATGGAGACTGAGAAATCACCCATCGAATTTATAGGTTAGTTTTCTCTCAAGGATCTTAAGGGACTATCTCTGACAATGTAGCTGGGAAGGACCAAGATTATTGGGAACTGAAAGAAAGTCTCATGTAGAATATACCAATCCACCTCTACATATGGGCACAGTCCATTTGGTGCCAAAGCTTCCATTTTCAAAATATTACATTTGGTATCCTTATATTGACTCAAGATGAAGTGTTTGACATAGTTGCATTCATTGCGACAATGAGAAAACCAAATTGAATTGGGGAAAACCATGAAAATATTTTGTACAGGGTCTCAACGCGGAGGTGGAGGTATGAACAAGACCTTTAAAGGTGTCACGGAGACCGAGAAATCACCTATCAAATTTATAACCTATTTTTCTCTTAGGGATCTTAAGGGAATATATCCAATGAATGTAGTCAGAAGGACTGAGATCATTGGGAACCAAAATGAAGCCTCACATAGTGTATACCAAGCCCACCCCAATATGTGAGCGTAGTCCGTTTAGTGTGATGAGATTCTATTTGTAAAATATTATATTCGATAACCATACACTGAATCAAACTAATTTTTTTTGACATCATTGCATTAGTTGAGACAAAGAGAAAACCAATTTGACTGGGGCAAAACTGCGATAGGATTTCGTAGAGGGTCTCAATTTAAAGGTGTAGGTCCATAAGAGACCTTTCAAGGTTCTATAAAGATTGAGAAATCACCCATCAAAGTTATAGCCTATTTTACTCTTAGGGATCTTAAGGGACTACATTTGACCGATGGAGTTAGGAATGACTGGGATTGTGGGGCATGAATACAAAGCCTCATATAGTGTATATCAGGCCACCCTAATGCATGGACGTAGTATGTTTGGTGCCACGAGATTTAGTTTGTAAAATATTGCATTTAATAGCCTTATACCGACTCAAACTAATTCTTTTCGCACCATCGCATTTTTCTGGACAATAAAAAAACTGAATTGACTTGGGAAAAACCACATCAATATTTCATATAGGGCCTCAACATCGAGGTGTAGGACCATACGAGATGATGCAAGAGCATCAGAATTTTTTTTTTACTCCAACTTTGTAAATATCATAGTTTGTACTTGTTCATTATGTAAGAGAGTCTTATGAGTCCTTAAGAAGTGTTATTTGGCTTTTAGGGTGTGCTCTATAAGTCATTCAGTAATAATATTGAGTTTCCCTCCAAAAGTGGGAAATTAAAATTAGGCTATCTAGGAAGCTTTGTGAAGGGTTATAACCATTTTTGAAGAGTGTGAATTTATTGGAAGGTTATTAAGTGGTTTTAATGATTATTGTAAATTTAAACATCAAAAAGAAAGATAAAATACGCATCATATCATCTAGAAAGAGGTTGATACATTGGAAAAGAGAAAAGGAGGAATATTGATTGAGAACAATAGATAAGAGATATTTTTAGATTAGATCCAAAAAGACCTATTATTATGTAGATATGAGATTGAAATCATAATAATAGGATCTAAACAAAGTCAATAAATAAGTATGAGGTTTAATTAGGAGAGATAATTGAGTGTGAAAGGTTGAAGAAGGCATTTTAGGCATGTGTTTGTAAGTAGGACTGTATAGGAGAAGAATCAAATTAAGTATTTGATGAAAAAGGTATGTTTTGTTGTATATTATTATGTGTAAGCTTCATTGTGTTGTTTATTTATGTCCATCAATGTTTGATGTTAAGGTTTCAAGGAATTAAAGCTTGGATTTAGTATGTTTCTCTATGTATTTGACTGTACCTCATCTTATTTCCCACTATCTCAATACAAAGCTTATTGTTGGAAATGTTTGGTGTATTTTTGGTACTTACCTCTAAAAGATAAAAATTGTGTTAGATCCTAATAGATCTTCAGAGATTAAATTCAGGTCTTGAAACATTTTTAAAAGCTAGTTATTGAATTTTATTCCTCTCATGCTAAATTGGAAAAATGGATATCTAAAACTAATTTTATGTTAATGAGAAACTCCATATTTTACATTTTATAGCCAAAAACTCGATCATTTTGTTATTTTAGGCCTAATTGGAAAACATTGTTTTGTGAACTAGGTATATTTTCCACAAAACCTCTCACAAGATTTTTCATACTGATAAAACTATAAAAAAAGGTATTTTAAAATGTTTGGATCCAATATTAATAACATTTGCATGAAAATTTAACCTCATAAAACCCTATAAGCAAGGCTATGAGGCCTATAGGGTAGAATTGTACATTTAAGCATAATCATGCATGATTGATCAAAATAATGATAACTTCTCTTGTTCAAAGGAATGATACAAATTTAATGTAAATTTGAAGGTGGATTTAATCCTAAATCATTAGTTTTCATGTTTGGTGTATGGTAGTCTTATCACTTTCTCAAGTGATCAATAACATTTCTGCAGATATAAGGTGAGATTAATTTCGATATTATCTTTGTGAAGAGTTGTTTGGAAGGTAATATCTAGACCATTTATATTACTAGCTCCAAACCATTTATGCTACAATATCTAGACCATTTATATTACTAGATATGGACTATTATACTACCAGTCCCAAACCATTTATACTACTAGCTCCAGACCATTTATACTACTATCTCTTGACCATTTATACTTCCAGCTCTAGACCATTTATACTAGGTAGATACCTATGCAATACAGGAACATTAGAGATCAAGAAGAGTAGTAAAAAAGGAGAAATCAAGCACTCTATATCTATTTGCATAAATTTAATGATTTCTAACAAAAGAAGTTATATTTATTTGTTTAGGAATGTTGATTATCACAAGTATAAGAATACTTTGATAAGTTCTTGAAGATATAAAGCTTGATATACTCTCAAAATTCTTATAGTGGAAGTTCGGAATACATTATGGGAAGTTTGATATCTCAATTTATCTTTCTCCCCCCCTATCCTATCTCTCTCTCTCTCTCTCGCTCCACTCTCACGGGCTCTCACTCTCTCACTCCTTCTCTCTCCTCTCCCTCTCCCTCTCCCTTTCCCTTTCCCTCTCTCGCTCCTCCCTCTCTCTTCCTCTTTCTCTCTCACTTTCTATTTCTCTTTCTCCCTCTTTCTTGCTCTCTCTCTCTCATTCTCTCTCACTCTTTTTTTCCCATTCTCTCTCTTTATCTCTTTATCTTTCTCTTTCTATCTCTCTCTCCTCCTCTCTCTTTCTCTTTCTTTCTCATTATCTCCATCTCTTTATCTATCTCACACACACATAATATATATATATCTCTCTCTTTCACTCTCTTTTTATCTTTTTCACACTCTTGCTCTAACTCTCTCTCTTTCTCCAATCTCTCTCTAGGTTTTTATCTCTCTCTCTATCTCTCTCTCTCTCTCTCTCTCTCTTCATTCATGAGTAGGAGGGATTGAATGGTGATAACATATGAATGACAATATTTTTAAAGAATGACGACAATATAGTACAGGAGTTATCCAAGCATACTAAGAATAGAAGTGGAATTATGATATTGGCTCATAGAAAGAACACTAGAACAAAGGTAAAAATTGATACTATCCTAAAAATGGTGAATTGGAGAGATGATGAACTAGAAGAACTAACATGATGAAGAATATCATCTTCTATAAGATCAATACCTTGAAATTATTATCTTGGTGATAAATTTGTAATTTTGGTGAGAATGATCTTTATATTTTTTGATCGAAAGAGACAAAATTAGTTAAATAATGCTAGTCATTATTATGTTATGAAACCACTCTAATGAAACCAAAAAATTATTAAAATTCTCTAAGGTATAAGCAATTTACATAGTAATAATATTCTTCGTTATTATTCAATCAAAAACTCATACATATATATAGGACAAACAATTCCTATATTCGAGGAGGTTGTTTTAACAACACTCCCTATATACGTATTTACGTGAATTTGGTATAACAACCAAAACTCACACATCAATATTCTAAACAATTCAAAATTATAATTCTACAATATTAATGAAGCACTAATATTCCTAACATTCCCCCCTTAGTGCGAACATAGGGAAAACATCCACACACTCATCTACAGTATGATCACCCCTGTGAAACATGTCCTATTATGTGAATCATGATATTTATCAAAAGAAAGGATCTCTCCTTTCATGGTTTTAAACAGTCCTACCACAAACCTTGACATGAATAAGTCCCATCAACTATCCACCTCGTGTGGTTTTTTATAGATCCTCCCATAAACCCTTTCAAGATCCATGTACTGACTTACTCTGGTGCTTTTGTCTGCCAATATTCTTGTACATCAGGGAAGTATATAGGATTATCAAAACACACTTATTATAAAAATGCACAATAGAAAATCTATAGGGAAGATATTTCACATTACTTCTTATAAGAAACACAATGTTCTTACCTGCAGTCACTATTGTTGATCGCTGGCACTCGATCTTGAATGACATAGGAAACTGTCACTGCCACTGGAAGCCAACTTTGACTTTAGTCATTTTAGGCATATAATGGAAATGGAACATTGGTGTCATATCCCACTCCCCACATTGTGAAATTTTCACTCACAAACACTGAGAAGAAAGTTGTATCGAAGTGACATACTACTACTGAAAGGATCTTGCTAGTTAGATCTTGTTGCACATAGTCACCATTGCAAGTGAACCTATTCACAAGAGGACCATTTTCAAATGAAGTACGATAATCATAGGATCACGTTAGTTAGAGGATCATTGACAGTCATCTATGCTCCAACATAAAAAATTTCCAGTATCCACCAAACACCACATAAAGCTACATGAACAGAACAAACTGAAAAAAAATTGAAAACCACACTGAAAAGCATATAATCACACTATATATATGCCACCATATCTATTTTGTTTCCTCATCATTGGTAACTGATGAGAGAATGTTTCTTGTCCTCCATCCTCATATACCTCCATCATCCAGTCAGATGTTGCTAACTCAGTGAATTTTACTTTTGAGGATCAATGGTTGCCAGGACGTCGGGTAACACCAAAAATGTGTCCGTAAGGATTCTTTTTTATTTTTACCATATTTTGACTCTTTAAATTTTTAACAATGGTCCTAAAAATACTTAATAACAAATTGATAATTGACATGACATTAAAAATAATAACCATTTTGAATAACTCTAGTAACTATCAACTCATTGATTAATCACAATGGGGTCTCGACAAAATTGGATGTGAGAGCACACATGGATGTTATACCAAAAAAATAAAACTATGGGAAGACTTGCCGCTCAACTCTAAACTAGAGACTATGGGATATGGAAAGAATGTAGTGCTTCTAGGACTAATATTACCTTAATCCATATGCAATTAACACACATGAATCTCAATATTTGCAAGATGAGTGTATTCTTCTAAAACAAAAATGCAACAGGCAAAGCCAACTCAGAGCAAAGCTGATCTGAACGCACAGTCATTGGAGTCGATGATTCATCATTTGAGTTGACCACTATTAAATTAAAAAAATCTTTGATTCATAATGATAAAGATGGCCACGTGGGGTCAATGATATACTGGTGCAAATAAATTTGATGAATTCAATTTGAAATGCAACCATGTCAATATGATCTCCACTTAAAATTTGATCACCTTGGAGGCAACAAACATTTGTAAAATATCAAAGAGGATTTCCCCTGATGGATGACACAATGCACGTAGCAACTTGATTGACACATATGAAAATCTTCTTTGAGAGTCTTCCAATATTAATTTCCTCATAAGCAAATCGATCAATATAGAAACTTGGCCACTAGATCGATCTTGACGTGTCCACTCCTCCACGTCTTCAAAGTAGACCAGAAAGAAACACGCAGGTGAATTTTTTTTATGGGGATGTGGTTGAGCTGAAGACAACGATCCAATATATACTCAAACCTCAGATCTAATTAAAAATAGCCTAATCTGAATCAGAAACAATTCTCCTTATATGCGGGTCTAATAATGAATGCCCCCAATATCTAATATTCATGGAGACATATGTTGAGCAAATGCACCGAGCACTACAGATTTATATTGTTCTCCTAGTCTTCACTCATAGTCACAGAATGATTATCGCTCTATTACCAAATCTAAGGTATAAGCAATTTATACAGTAATAATATTTTTTTTTGGTTACTCATTCATATATATATATAGGAGAAACAATTCCTATATTCAAGGAAGTTTTTTTAATAACAATCCCTATATACTCATTTATGTGAATTTGGTTTAACAACCAAAACTCACACATAATAATATTCTAAACAATTCACAATTATAATTCTACAATATTAATGAAGCACTAGAATATTCCTAACAAATTCAATAATATATTATTTATTAAAACTTTGAACCTTCTCTAGAAAATGATTCTCTAAACATATATTTTGCACCTCCATATTATGAGAGTTAATCTTTTGGCACATATATGAACATGAATATACATGTACACATTGATAATAAATGGATAATCACTTGGAGTAGAGAACACATTATATGTTATATATAAATATTGTCTTTAACTAATATGACTTGATTTCCAAAGTTCATGCATAATATGTATGTGTTACTAACACATGAAAGGTCAAAAGACAATGAAAATGTTAGTATATAACACCAATAAATGAAAAATATCCATAATTTCATATATCATGACATGTACACATCATATTAGTCTAGATATATAATAATTATAATATCCAGAAATGTAAAACGAGAAAATCATATCGATTTGGACACATATTAATGCAATAAATACAAATATGTGAATAGGCTCATATAATGCCTTGATTCAATTGCCATATAGGCGTACATACAATGTCAAACATGCATGACATTGTCCATGTATATAGACATACAAAATAAATTTCATAAAACACACACACACACACACAAATTGTGTGTGTGTGTATCTCATATTCATCAAAATGTATCCCTCTCTTTTCCCTTCTCGAAGAAGGATCTCCCTTAGACTGTAGATGGAGCTCTAAGAGATGACTTGGGGATCCTCCATGGTTTGATTACAAGTCCTCTTATGCATTCAAATATAAATTGTAGTTGAAACTAAATGCATATAATTTTTTTGGTCACAAGCTTTTATGTACATAAGTTTTAAATATGTATGGGACAATGGTAATGAAACTATTTACATGTACACATACTTACCACAATCTCTCAGTCTACGCTCAATTTACATCTCACACTTAGTATGGTTAACAAGTAGTTACTAGATCATGAACCAAGGTATCAAAATGATGATCTTGAGGAGTCCATGTTCCCTCGAATGGAAAATGGAAGGGGTTGAACCCTACATAAATATATTTAATACAAAATCAAACATCAAAATTAGCTTTTATAACTATATTAACAATTAAAATTTTCAAATGCATCTAAACATTTACACCAACTGAGCACATAATGATAATATTTTAAATAATTTTATCAATAAAAATATTTTTTACCATGCCACGCCTATTAATCATATGTATATGGCTTCCACTAGTTGCGGGTAACTACCATATACATAATGCATTCACATCAACTATCTACATAATGCTACAATGAGGGAAAGTATTAAAATAATTCCATAGTATGAATTACACTCTACAATGAAAATTTGTAATTTATACCTTAGTGAATTGTTGTGCAGATGAAATCCCCAGTGGAAACACCTTTGTCTACTCCTCACATAGATGGTGGAGTGTATTGTGTGGTCATCAAATTTCATAAATAATATATCACGTCAAGTTAGTTGAGCATATAACACACACACACACATACAACAACAACAACAATAACATGTATAGACATATATTTGAACTATATATACCATATAAATATGTATATTTACATACATGTATATTTACAAATAACAATCTAAATATACCTCTGTGATATACAAACATTGGCATGGTGCATGACATACATGTGGTTGGGTGATTTAATTATTAATGGTATAAAGGTATTTTTGATATGGGATCCTACCCATGGACAACAAAAATGGGTCATACACCTAGATATGGAAATGAATAAAAAAAATAAGATAAGAATCACACTGCTAGCAGTACAACTACAACAAGAAACACCATTGATGATGTGTGCGAAGATACATATCTACATATAGAGGAACATACCGAATAGTAAAAAGAGAGCTAAAGCATTTAGCTAGTAAAAGTGGGTTTTTATATGGTATATTTCTTTTCTTTTTATGTGGTTGGGATGATGACTTCACTTTCGTGTGCTATAATACACACATGTGTGTGTGTGTGTGTGTGTGTGTGTGTGTGTGTGTGTGTGTGTGTGTGTGTGTGTGTGTGTGTGTGTGTGTGTGTGTGTGTGTGTGTGTGTGTGTGTGTGTGTGTGCATGTGTGTGCGTGCGCACATGTGTTTGCATGCACGTGTGCATATCTGTGTGTAAACATACATAAATTTGATCACCTACATTCATACATACATAAATATTTTAAAAATTTAACATATATATGTACATTGTACTAATCTTTTTGTAACATGTAATAAAAAGTAAAAATACATGTGAAGGTTTCATTGATGTTTGCAATCCAAATATATCGCTCAAAAAATGTCAGACATAACCACATCATGTGTACTAACAAAAAATTCACCAACACCAGTCTGCATGAAACTGTCATCCTCATTAGGTCTAATACATATGCCACCACAAGATGTGTAAAATATGCAGCCTCATGATAGTTACTACCTGGAGGAATCCTCTATCCACCACCACCAACATCAATTTCAGAAACCTCAATCTCGTATGTTGAACAAGGGTATTATTGAGTGAGCGCCTAAAGCACATACAATGTGTCAATCTCTATTGTTTCCTTCATTGTTGCAAGGACCATCTCAAGATGAGGGGGGTTTTAGATGGGGACTCTAACATGTTAAATAGGAGCATGATGTGCACTCTGGTCTATCCTATGTGCAGAGCCTTTTCCTTAGCCTTAAAGACTGGGAGTAGTAAAAATAGTTGGGGATCTTGTTGAGGATAAAATCACAATAGATGTTTCCTCAACAAGATATAATGGAACCTCATTGTTATTGCAAGGTGGTATATCAAATACCATCCATCATCGGTCACTAAAAATTATCTTCTAAATCAAATTATTGTTGCACCAGTGGATTGGAAAGCATTTGCATAAAAAAAGAATTGGACAAATTAGTTCTAGGGTTGGCGAATGGGGCACAAATAAGGTCTTTTGTAATTTTATTTTTTTAACTTTTGCATCTGATAATCTATTGGCATAATATGCCCTACAAGACTCTCTATAGGCTTTCCATCGATGAATTTGACTCATTGCCAATTCAACCTTGAGCCAATAATGATTCCAATGTGTTTGTCAAGGGAAACACAATGGGTTTTTTTGGAATGGGTCATTCCTCACTAATTTAATGAATTCCTCAATTTTTAGTTTATTCTCCACTATATGGGAAATTAATTCCTCCTGTCTACCGAGAGGATCTACAAAAATTGTAGGAGGGTTAGGAAGGCTACGAGGATTTGTAGGGTTTTGTTTTGGTTGTGGAGGAACTGTGAGAATCATAAAAAAACATTTATTTTATTAAAATCTACATTACAAATATCAAATAATTACCAAAATTGGTTATCAATTGAGAGAAAATAATTATCCCCACCTCTTCTTTGTCGTGGCATCGTTAAATCTACCATCGATGTAACCTTTAGTGTAATATGCATAGATTGTTTTTGGAGCAAATGGGTTGAAGATGAACGTGAATACAAGGTTTGGAGGAAAATACTTGCATTTGGGTGCATAATAGATATGAAGAATGCAAGATTTTTTAAATTTAAAGTTTAAGAAGCACGTGTGCGCTATAACATGTATGCGTTATAACATCTACACGTTTTGGTCTGATAATTACCAAACCAAAACCTACCTCCCCCTAATTCACTTTTTCATTTTTTCACACATTTTGGCTACTTTTTGGCCCCAACTCCGTGCATTTACACACATATAAAGAGTTTTTTTATGGAAGGGAGATGCATTGTGGTTCAAGTATAGGGTGTACTTATGTAAGAAATCTAACATTAAAAGTTATGTTTTTTCTAAGCTCCATGTTTCTCCTTTGGGTGGCCATTTTGGGTTCCTAAAAAATTAAGATAAAATCAAGCATGATTTCTTCTGGGAAGGGTTGAAAGGGGATGTCCAAATATTTGTGGCTGAATGCTTATTGTGTCAGTGTAAGAAGGGATAAACTATTAAGAATCTAGGTCTTCTGCAACATCTATATATTTCTAGTCATCAATGAGAGGAGGTTTATATGGATTTCATCACATAATTTCCAAAGTTTGAAGTGAAAAGTTTAATCATGGTGGTTGTGGTGGATAAAATCACCAAATATGCCAATTTTTGTGCTTTCTCACATCCTTTGTGACAAGTACAATAGCCATATCTTATAGGGATATAATTTAGAAGTTACATGGTACACCAAATATTATAAACAATGATCGTGATGTTATAATTACTAAATTTTTTTGGAATAATTTGTTCACATGTTTAGGTAATCAATTAGATTGTAGCTCATCAGATCATCCCTAATTGGATGGAAAAAAATGATGTAGTAAAAAAATGGTTGGAAGGGTATCTTTGATGATTTTCTTCAAATAAACAAGTAATATGGGTTGAGTGGTTTTCACTTGTAGAATGGTCAAGTATAATAATTAATTTCATATCTCATTCAAAATGTCTATGTTTTAGCACTGTAGGAGTCCCATCCACCATTTCTCACCTCGTCCTTGAGGGTTCATTCTAAAGTGAGAGAAGTTGAAGAGTACATTCAACACCAATAGGAGGTCCTCTCTAGCCTTAGAGAGAATTTGAATATGGCACATAACCACATGATGTAATAAAGTGATCAACATCGAAGTGAATGACACTTTGAAGTAAGAGACTTCATTATTGTGCAATTGTAATCATTTAAGAATTTTCCCTTGAAATGAAAAAATAGGGATACTATGTTCCTTATCAAGTGTTAAAAAAATTGGTAGCATGGAATAAAAACAAGAGCTCCCCAATCAACCAAAATAATATAATCTTCTGTGTTTATTTCTTGAATAAGGTCACTATATACCTAGGCTTGACAAGTAGGGATGAATCATCTTGGAGGTTGAGGACAAGTGTCATTACTAGTATATGATCAAGTGGAAGAATTCGGATAGTAGTGAAGATGTACTATGGGAAGATGAAACATCCCTACAACAAAATCCAAAGATGTCCAACATCAGGGACGATATTGCATCAAATGGAAGGGACATGATCTATGCTTAATCCTATGTTTTATATCCGGATATGTATGGCTGGATTTTTGATAACATAATATCTTAAAATGCTATATCTCATTTATTTATGCTTTTATATGTTCAGTGGGTTGGCCTAGGTAGTTTACATAAGATAGTAGGGTACTTATAAGAGTCGGTAACTCATAAATGATCATCATATTAATCACTTAAGTCTTATTTTAAGGTTTAAAGGTTTACCCCTTGAAGTGGTTAGGTAATTTCTAATTGCATATTTTGATCTTATATCTATATATATTTTTTCTTTAATTCTCTATTTCTGATGGTATTCATCTCTATCTAAGTAAATTCCTTACAAAAAGTACTACATACATGTCCACACGCCACTCAAATTACATAAGTCTATTTAAACTTGTGCTATTTTTTGATATAGGCAATGTTTAATGGTGCCTAACTTTACCTCCAATTTCTCTATCAAATTTATAATTTATAAAACACATTGCTTCGCTATAGAAAAATAAATAAAACTATTAGTAATATTAGAATTGATTAAAAATGAAACTTGATTACCAAATAAATAACCTCTTAGTTCCATTAAACTAGATTGTTTCTTTGTTGGTTTGTTGTCCAAGGTCACATAAACCTGATGCCTTTTCCCTCGGGACCTATTTGGTTTGGGATGTTACTTTTGTAGTGGTCATTGTTAAAATTCCAATAGCCTCTGATTAGTCCCCTTATCCATAATTGAAACATTAGCTGCCCCAATATTCAGTGTATTAGCATTGTTTTCAAAATTCTTGTAAAAATGTTACTGTATATTCCCATTATTTTGTTGTTCAAATTTCAAGAAAAATTTCTATTCTTACTATTATTATTTTGAGGCTAAGCATCTTATTTCTCATTGTACTTACCATTTATGACACTTTATTCCTTTAGTTTTACCTTTGTTTTCAGGTGTGCATTCCCGTTTCTTTTTCCTTATAGCAATATTTTAAAGAAAAGGTTAAGTTTTTTGGCTTATTCATATTAACATCACACATAAGATATTCTTGCATGCCTAACTTAAATTTCCCAGCCTTGGTCTCCTAATCAGATGTATAGTTCACATAACACATCGAGCTCGTGAATTTTTCTTCATACTCAACAATAATAGAAGTTCATTGTTCTAATTCCTAAAATCCAATCATATTTTTCTCCACTTAGGTTATAGAGAAGCATTTAAAAAAAACTTAATATATAATTTCCAACTGATTGTGTTAATTAAATAATCATGTTAACGGAGTAACTTTTGAAGGAATTTTGATGTTCCCACCAAAGATGGAACGTTCATATTCCAGCTCATTGGTTACAACACAATATTTGTTAAGGTTAACCAACCATGTCTTGGAAATGTAACCACCTTATTGACCAATATATTTTGGAGGGGAATATTTAATATCTCTTAGGAAAGGTACAATTTTCCCCCTCTTAGCTGCCTCTTTCCCAAGTAGCTGATTTTGTACATGTTGATTCTGACTAACATAGCTTATGTATGGAAATGGTGAGGAGAGAGGGGTCATAAGATATACATTTTTTTGCTAAAAAAAGATAATTAACTTAAACATATTATTTGAGATACAAATGCTCAAATTTTTAAAAAATTTTAGTAATACGAAATGTAGAATTTGAATGTAGTTTTCAAAAATGTAGTGAACTTAAACTGCTTATTTGAGATACCTACACTCAAATTTTCAAAATAGGTCAGTAATATGAAATGTATATTTTTGAATTCCGTTTTCGATAATGTATTTTTTTATTGAATATAGTGGGGTTTTAATGGGTCAATCATGGTTTCTTTTGTAATAGGTGCACGTACTTTTCAAAAAAACATATTAGATAGGTGGTTGTTTTAAACACTAGAGAACACACCTTACGCATAAGGTATCTTATTCAAAAATACCAAAAACATTATAAAACATGATAATCCCAAAATAATCAAATAACCCCAAAAACGACTAAAAATATAAAACCACACAAAATAGGAGATAAGATACACCTCATCAATCATTTACTAACCCTCACCCACTTACATTTAATTATGTCCATCCCACCTACGCATGTACATGCTCAATGCACTATGGATCCTATCATTACACCCATGTGTGTCACACTCCCCTATACACTCCATATACTATAAAATCACCACTCACCCCCCTCATTACTAACCCTCTGGCTCTTAGTACACAAAGGCTATTCTTGAATTTTATTATCTCTCTTGCTCACATATCTCAGTTTTGCAAGTCTTGAAGAAGAGAAAGTGCAAAGAAAAAAGTATAGATACTAACTTGCTACAACAGTGTCCTAGTGAAATTCTATTACATAGACATGAATCACAACTATGCGATTGGATTGTGATATTTGTGCGATTATCAGTGAAATCACAATTGCGATTATCCTGCTAATCTAGGTTAGGTATAATTATCATTTCATGAATTACTATTTTATCATTTTAACATCAATAAAATGTATTTTATCTCCTTAAAATGGTTAGGTATCTGATTGAGGCAACTTCCCTAACCAATAAAAATAACTAACAATTTTTCTAAGTGTGCTTATGTGTAGGTTTAGATTTAGATCATGAAGAGTTTTATCCACATATAATCAATGAAAGAAACTACAATTGTTCATTCTCTTCATCAATGACAACATAAGCCCATTTTGTTTTATTAGCATTGATTTGGAGATTTTCATGTTAAATAATCCATCTTATAGGTGATCCAAATATAGGCATACATTTTGGCAACTAAAGTGGGACCATTTTGGTTGTGGGTATCTCTTTTTATTTTATGAATCTAAAAGTGTTTTATGTAGGATATTTTTACTCTTTTCAATTTTTTTTTACTATTTTCCCCTAACATGTTCTACTGTTGCAGATCTAACATATGATTTTTGCAGGTATCTGGTAAAAATGTATAAAAAATATAAAAACAAAAAATTAGGTAACTACAAGTTGGTTGGGTTGCGATTTTTAATACATAAAAAATCATAACGATGTGGTTCTAAGGGATAGTCACAACTGTGAACTGATGTTGTAACTTTGTTTCTGTAAAAACATTACAATAAGACTTATTTATTCTTAAAGGAGTGACTTGTTAATGAAATATACATTTTATTGCAGGTCCGGATAAGGGTAAATACTCATCCACACAACTATGGGAAGTTCATGTGCATAATCCCTATAAAATCATTGTGAGGAGTACTATAGGAACCCCAAAGTAGTTGGAAACATTGAGGAGGACTAACCAATGAAACAGGGTCAATACCCCCACCTGACCTGAACTAGTTACACCCTTGAGGATATAGCACCAAAATTATCCTTAGCGATGAAGACCCCGGTCATGATTGCTTGAGGTTTGTGAGTAAAATATAGCTTGGTTAATCAAGGGGGTAGATTAAATCCTGCAACCTTAGAAATTTTAAGTGTACTAACGCTTGTTTGTGGTAACTCTTTGTATATTAGGCCCAGATTCAACCTTTTATAGACAAAGCAAACATCACAACCGAGCCCTTATTCCACCTTGAGATAATTTTCATAAACAATGAATCATTTCTGATGTCTATGTATTCTATTCTTCATAGACCTCTTCTCACAATATCGTATCTATTTTTTGACAATCCTTTCTGAGTTCTAATTTTCCTAGGATCAATTGCAAATGACGATTGTATGCTATGATTTTTCCACCCCATATTTTTCCTAGAGTCTAGTTGTAAATGTAGACTAACCAGTCACCTTTCCAAATTACATCAGTTCGACCATTTCTATTTTCTATTCTTGATCTCATATTTTCTAGAGACTCAATCACAATTGTGAACTGACCTACGTAATTTTTTGGTCATGATTATCTTGCTGACCTATTCCGCTCATGTTTCAAATTCCTAGTCACAGGTGCAACTATTCATTCATCATGCTTTTCAGACACCTTCCATGATCCCATTCTCATACTAATTTTGATTCATCAACACCTTCATTGACCACATTGTTAATATTTGAGTCCTAACATTTGGGGGGTCTTCCACCTGCACATCTATTTATGACATTCCATTTATAATGAGCATATTCATCCCATGGTACCGCACTGTCATCCCTATCCATCACATTTGAAATTTCCCACTTTTGAAAATTTTCTATGGCTCTAATGATCCTCAACATCACCTGCATATTTTTTGCTACACATCCCGACCTTATTCAACATGAATGACGTTCTCCTCCTTCTGCACAATTTCCCACTTTCACTTATTGTTCAAGCACTTGACTCGTATTCCCACCTCCCACAACATAGAAATTACACATTTACACAACTTGCTGAAACGTTATTATCCCACTTCTTTATCCATATTTAACCTAAAGTGACACTAACTTACCTTCACATGCTTCGCTAATCCCATAACGAGTCTGTTATTGAATTTGTTGCATGTTGGCGTGCATTTATTCACCGTCTCTCATTTCCACTCCCAAAATCTAATCTCATTCAATTTTTTTCCAAAATTTACGTCCCCCACATCTCATACCACTTACAAATTCATCCACTATGCATATTTAATGAGGCCGTGTGCATGTCACAATGTCATTAGGATGTTCATTTTGGTTTTCCTCCTTCATTTTTACATGTTTCTGCTTCTCCTCCACCTACCACATGATCATCCTTCCATGTTTACAATTTCATAAAACTAGATCATCATCACCTCTCACCACCTTCTACAAACACATATTCACATTCGTTGTGTTCCCCTAGGACTCATGGCTTCATCTATCCCCCTCGCAAATTCACTCCATTGATCGATCCACTTTCTATTATTCTCCACAAGTTTCTTGATGCCCATCTCATCACTCTCCCTCGTGTCCCGCAACCACCATTGTGGTGTGCCTCCCCATGAAACATGTGCCTATCACCATAATAATGGTCATTCCACTTATTCATGTACCCAACATCACAACATCATTCAATACCTTCTTGATAAGGAGGACATTGTTTTGGATCTTACATGTCCTCTAAATTCACCTACTAACAATAATCCACTTACTTCCCACACCACTACTACTACTACCACTTCTTCTCCATGTGTCATGTCTCCATCATCTAACTCCTCACTTTTGACTACATCACAATCAACATGCACACTTAGTGTTTCATTATCTAAATTAAACACTTAACAATCCAAATCATCACATGTTCCAGCCTTGGAATCCAAACCATCTCGATCCCCTAATGTCTCACCCTATACATCTTCCATTTATTAATCTCCACTGTCATGTAATTCCACTATGGACATGGTCTCATCCTTATCCTCTCTAGATTCCTTCACATTATCACCATATCTATATAGCTTGCCACCATCTATATCATCATGAATGTTTATATCTTTCCCATCATGTCATCTAATTCATCCTTTGGTTCGATCATATATGCTCCACTTATAACACACCCTAATACCACCCGACCTACATTATGCTATTCATCGCATATGGTTTTACGCACCACTTCACCTATCTTATAGAACTCTTCCACATGCATCTCAATTCCTTTGTCATTAATTATTCAAGCACCATTCTTGCTTCCTACATCTCCATTGCATCATATAACATCTATTGTGTTCATTCATACACATCTTGCATCTATTCCTCATCATTTATATCCACCAATTATTCCATATCTTCCTCGCAAGTCACCTCCACTTTATCGCATTTATTTGCCTCTTTTGGAGTAGTCTTTTATCACCTTTTTTCTTCCATAACCACTTGTTTAAGAACATTTTTTATTATCAACTCCTCCTTCTTTGTTCACATAATCTATCACATGAACAAAACCTTATCTTATTACACATGTTATTTATAAGCCTCTTCCAAATCTAATTACACTTTCACATCATTTCAATTTTCTTCCATATTCTCATTTGTTTGACATTCCCTTTTACACACCCCTTCATATTCCATGAAATCATCATATCATCATACCCATTCATCCCAATTTTATACCCTTCACAGAACAAGGAAAATCCATGTGCATGTCGGCCTATCACCCAGAGGGCATTGGGTGCTCACCTGAGGCATGCGGGTTCTGAGTCTCTCCTTTATGTGAGTTTTGTGAGAATGCATCATCTTAGAACAATACAATCAAATGCAAGATAGAAAAGAACTAAACCACATTCTTATGAACTTAGGAAAATACTTCATCTCATTGTATGCATGTAAGAGAAATAGCTAGCAACACATGGAGATGATTTATACAGAAAGGAAATGCATGAGTATTGAACACAGATGATTTATAATGAAGCATTATATTCATACTATCAAAGTTAATAACCCACATTACATCCCTTGAGGTCATAACAGATCCTCATATTATGCAGAGCCAAATCATGCATCAGAGCTATGTTATGCTCATCATATTACAAAGAAAAATGAGAACCCATCCCCTTCTATATGCTATCACTCACAGAGCTCTCCTAATCCCTAGCCATAACACCCTCCATTCTATTTTCTATAGGGCTTCATCCTCTCTTCATAACTATATCTCCCTATTTTCTTCTACTTTTTTTTTTTCAGATGCTTGTATATATAGCCTTAGCACCCACCGCCATGCCTTCCAGAAGTTACAGATTGGTGCCAAGTGTCGAAGTGGTCCTCCATGGAAGCATGCCTTTCCAGATCTGAGCTCTCCATTCTTTGCAATGATGTCTTCTAGAACCTTCCATCGCATGCCTGGAATATTCCATTTTTGATCCATAGCTGCCAGGCTAGAATCTTATCCATAAGGGTCATGCTTTTCTCATGTGTTACCTAGGATGCTGAATGCGGCTAAGTACAAAACCCATTTTGCCTTCCTGCACGCTGTGTGTTCCACAAAACCTTCAGAACCCCTTCCCTGTGTGCCTTCAACCCACATGCCCTTCTTCAACTAGGTCCCATGTGCCCACGTGCACCTTCTTGTACTTAGCTGATATTTTGGGGCCCAACATCACCCCACACTATGCCTATTCTCCATCCTCGGAAACACTCTTCAATAAAGAATTAAAGAATGGTGGATCCTTACAAATGGTTGGAATGGAAGAATGAAGGAATGAAGAAATGGGGAAAAGAATGAAAGAATGGGGAACTTTATTTACTTCTAGAGGAGGAGAGGGAAATCCTTCCTTAAATCAGCTTCTAATTTCCCCCAAGTGTCGACCTCGTTCTGCACTTGCTGATAGAGGTTACCCACCTAGTGCTCACTTCTTCAAAACTAAGCTCTCTCCCTTAGTGCTCATTGTCTCCACAATCTCCTCCAGTTGCTTTCCCAAATCCTTGAGCGCATCCATCCTTTGAGTGATTTGAGGGTACAATTCCTTTAGCCGGTTCTTGATTGAGCCCCACAAGGTCTCAATGGCCTCTAATTTCTTTTCTACCTTGGCTAGGATCTTGTCTCACTCCACCCTATTCCCCTTGTTCTTTTCCTAGAACTCCTTGAGTTCCACTTCATGGGTGGAAACTAGGATACTTTCCACTCTATCTCTATCTACACAATTATCATAGGTAGACTTAGCAGTTTGCGCGGTGGCTTTTACATCGGTGAGGATTTTGTTGTACTGAGAAACAATCTCCACAACCTTCATCTTATTTTCTTTCTCCTGGCGTGCCAATGCCTCCTCTGTTGATTCTAGGGAAAGTGGTCACCTCTCCATGGTGAGTATGTGGGTCAAGTCCTCTAGACATTGCAAGGATGACCCATACTTTTGCGTGGGTGGTGTTAAGTCTGGATGCTTTAGGACAATGACATTCGTGATCATCTCTATCTTCTTGTATGCCTTGGACACTCTTGCCTTTTCATCTTTCAACTCATGCCTTAACTGAGTGCTAATTATCTCTTCCTACTTCAAGTCCTTGGTTTTCTCAAAGAGCTCTTCTTCCTTTTTCTCCAACTCTACCTCTAGGAACCTTACCCTGTCATTTCTCCCGAAGATCCTGGATTTAACCTCAACTGAGACTTTGTTGAGCACATTGCAGATCTTCTCATCTGACAGCCTCTGAGAATTCACCAAGGGGTTTATCTCTTTTTTCTTTAGAACTTGCATCAATGCTCCTTGGTTTACTTCAAATTCTGGCTCATCAATGTGGGACTCAAATGCCCATGACAACATTTTCCTTGTCCGAAGGGTATGCACCTTCCTCATCAAATGAAGTCATGGCTAGAAGTTGTTCCGTTGGCATGGTGCTCTGGAAGCATGCACACAACACCTTGTTTGGATCATCAATGTAGCCCATTCCTTGCACTTGTGACTCCTCTGTGCTCTTCCTCCCCATGTGTGTGGCCTTTGGAAATCTAACAAGCCAAACTGGGATCTCCTCCCATGCTACCATATTCTTTCTCTATGCTCTCCTCCTCATCTTCCTTCATCACCACATCCTGTGTTGCATTCCACTTCTTGTTATATCAGGTCCTTGATGATTTTTTCCACTTCTTTTTTCGCAACCTCATCTACCTGTTCCTTTGTGAGGCTTGGGGTCCTTTTTTCTTTTGTAACTTCTTCCCCACCTACCCCCTTGCCTTGGGTCTCAGCCTCTTCTTCATCCTCCTTCTCCTCATCTTCTTCATTATATTCCTCATCTCTTTCTTCTTCAGAATCATGTATTTCATAGATGGGATGGTCTTCACCTCCTAGTTCATCTTCATCATCATCTCTGTCACTAATGTAGGCATCTAGGTCTTTTGTATCTTCTGAATCAGCCTCATCCATCACCTTTTGCTTCTTCCTTACTAGGGATTCTAGTACAGGGGATTCTTATCTTTCTTTTCTTTTATTGGTGATGTGATTTCTTCCTTGGTGATTCCTCCTGAGTGAGGGGTTCTTCATGCTCTGTGCACCTCTTCTTCTGGAGTCTTTTCTTTCACTGGGGACTTTTCCTCCATGTGTAAGTACTAGGCTTAGCGCTTGTCTCTAGTGCGCTTACCGCTTGTGTAGTCTGAACACTTGGTGCTTTCTGCACCTCTTCTCTTTCCCTCTTTCTAGGTGTGGCCTTCTTCCTTCCTGTGGGGTCTTCAGGTTTGGAGACATCATTCTCCAAGTAAGCACCTTTTTCAAACTTTGGCCTTATGTGTAGGTATACCCTTGTTGCAGTCCCTTCCTATAATTGGCAGTGTTAAAAGCTTCATCATTTGTATCTCGTGGGAGACATATCTCTCCACGTATGCGCGCTTCTTGGGGTAGACTAGCTTCTGGCACAGCTCACGGTGGTCTGCATCTACCTCACTAAGGTCGAACCTTAGTCTCTTGGCCTCCTTGAACCGATTAACTTTGGCTTAGAAATATAACACAGTGAAGGAGAAGGGTGGTTTGCACCACAGACTCATGTTCTCATCTGTCAACCTAAATCTACCAATGCATAATTATTGATATACTACAAATTTTTCCTCTCCATTCACAAGCATGGGAAACTTCTCTAGGATTCTCCACTCATCCTTGAAAACATCACACATTCACTTATACTACTTCTCCAAGTGTGCCTTGTGAGCGGTCAGTCATGGTTTCACAAGTATATTTTGCAAACCTCTTTGTGGGTGAGGGATCCTCTTCTAGATATTCCCAAACAAATATTTCTAGGCCATTGGGCACTCCAATCTCTAAAAACAAAATGGCAAGGAGGACAATACCGAAGAGTATCTTCTCTCCCTCCTACACGCTGCTTATAATTTCATCCGCGATGAAAGAAGACAAGTTATAGATGGTTCCTTCTGATATCTTCCGGCATACGTTCAACCATGCCTTGTTTACTTGTGTCCATCTTTCTTGATCATTGAGCTTGGTTACCAAGTGTGTGGCCATCCTCATCACTGGGTCTGGTATTTCTGAGATGTCAAAGTATCTCAAACCCTTTTTGTAGTCATACGTGGCTACAGTCTCCTTGATAGCCTCTTTGTCGCTTAGATCATCATCAATGTTATCTCCTTCACAATTGAGGCATGTGAACTTGGATATCAGTTGTGGTGTGATGTGCATCTTGCGCCCTACAAAATAAAAATGATCTTCATGTATGCGTGAAATCAACCACTGGTAAAGGCTCTCAGGCTTTCCAAAGTATGGAAACTCATACAATTGTAATAGTCCAGCCTTCTCCAATTTGACCTTCACCTCATCATTGTAAATGGGCATTCCGTCTGGTGTCCTATTATTGGTTGGTCGAACCAACTCCAAAGCCATTTCCTTCTCAGTTGTGCTCGTGCGATGATTATAATCACTTACGGTCATCTTCTATGCAGGTGTGACTCCCATTCTTTTCCTAGCAATACCCCATCTGGGTACTACATTTCCACGTACCATTCTTTGTTGGTGCTTGCGATGACAACAATTTGTTTCCCTTTTCCCTTGCCCTTTGTTTTCTTTGGTGAAACAGTTGGTTTCCTTGGTGCCATTCTTCTGGTCAGTGCTAACACTTAAATCCTCTTCCCCTTGCTCTGTTCTACCACTCTGTCCAATCCCAAAGCTCAACCTTGCGAAGAAACCCTTCTAACTCTATGCCCTAGCCGCCAAACCCTAACTGAAAAATCCTTCCACAAGACGAGTGCTTCTTCAACAAACTTCCCCATGCCCGTGTACTCTTTCCACACTAGTTTGCAGATCTACCCTAGTCACACACTCTTAGATCTCTTTGGTTCTTCTTCACATAAATCACCTTTGGATGCCCTAGTTCGTAAGATCTCTTTCTTCTTTATAAACACAAGGTAACAAATGATTTACCCGACCTTGTATTTATAGTTTTTGCTTCTTTCCAGCATTAAATGCTATACCACCTACCAACGTACTTTAACATTAAATGTGAATTTTTCCACTAAGCCGTCTTTAAGCGCTTTTATCCACGTGCCACATCCTATGTGAAAAACCTTTTTCAACTTTCTGGTGCGTAAAAATCCAACCTGACCGAAGAATCTTACACGCACGTCTATAGTGCCTGAAGGCACTTATGTCCTTTACCCAATTTTTTCCCTCGCCTACCTCATGTTGTTCCTGCGCTCTTCATCCTTTTTGTATGTGGTTTCTACAAAGCCTTTTTGACACCAACCATTCTTGTCCACCTTCTCTTCTATGTGCTTCTTACCCTTACGCACTTTTCATCCTTCAACTGGGCCATTCACCGCAACTTCTACTGCCAGCTCAAACTTGTATTATAGACCTATACTTCACATCACTCTACCCCACACTAAAACAGATGTGCGGTCCTCTTGCGCATACACAACCTTAGAAAAATAATGTGGTTACCGGCGCACAAGGTGCAAAACGAAAAAAATGAAATGAACAAGCAATGAGAAAGGGAAACACAAGAAAAGAAAAAGCATAAAGGGAAATTCTAAGCTAACTGGCAATACTACCTTATTACATACACCAAGAAGACTTATTTATAGTAGGGCTTTAGCCTACTCCCATTGAAGTGACCTGGTAACCTCATCCCATCTAGCACTTGTAACTGGAAAGCACCTGAATCAAGAATGTATGAGATGATGTAAGGTCCCAACCAATGGACTTTCAACTTCCCAGGATGGCGCAGATACTTGGAATCATATAACAATACCAACTGCCCAACCTCAAACTTCTTGTTCTTGATATGATGATCATGTCATGCTTTTTGTCTTGCTTTTTCTGTCTTCTGACTCCATCTAGCAAGTGATCACCTTTCGTCTAACTGCATCAACTTATCAATTCTTTCTTCTAGTGCTTGCTCATCAGCTAACCCTCCTGCGCACGCTATATGCAACAAAGGTAACATGAATTCCACTGGTAAAACAACCTCCGTGCCAAACACCAATTGAAACGGTGTGGCCTTGTTCAACCTTTTGTAGGTTGTCATGTATGCCCATAGAATGGATGATACCTTATCATCCCAATCCTGTCTTCCAACGTCATAGATCTTAGTTAACGTGTGACTTAGTATTTTTTTAAATGCCTCAGCAGTCCCATTTTCTTGAGGGTGATATGGGGTAGTCTTATGATGGGCCACCATAAATTCTGCTAACATAATCCTGATTATTTCATTGAGAAAGTGTGCACCCCTATCACTTGTTAAACTTAGAGGGAAACCATAACTATTGATTATATTTTCCCATAAAAATCTAGCAGTTGTCACCACATGGTGCAATCCTTTGTAGGCTTGCCTCTGCCCACTGTGTCAAATAATTAGTGCAAGTGATGATATACTATGAACTAGTCCTTCACGTGGCTGGCACAATTGGTCCTACAAAGTCGATTGCCCATTTCTCAAATGGTTCAGCGTTGGCTATTGGTCGCAAGGGGCATTTCATCTCTCTTTCTAGGTTTGCCAAGGTGCTGGCAATGGTCACAGGCCTTACAAAACTCAATACAATCCTTGTAGATGGTTTCCCACCAAAGCCCAACTAATAAAATCTTTCGCACGGTAGCATTTCCTGCATAGTGTCCTCCTGCAATCCCACCATGTGCTTCTTCCATAATGGCTACACGCTCATGTTCCAATACGCATCGGCATAGAACCTCATCACGACCTAACTTATACAGGTCTCCACTAATCAACATGTAGGGTGTGGCATGTATTGCCAATTGCTTTCTCTCTAGCCTTCATCCCTTCCGGTGCCACACCTATTTTTAAAAACACTGTTATATCTTCCAAGTCTAAGAGCACATGTTGCAACCTAAATAGTTGTGCATTTGGTATGGTATCCTCAATGCTTTGCACATCCTCTCCCAAATCAATCCTTGATAAGTGGTCAGGCCCTGAATTGCTCTTTCCTCGGCTTCACCACCATTGTGAATTCAAAATTCTGAAATAGGACCCAAGGACATATGCACCCTTACAGAATGGGTTTGTTGACTAAGTATTTCAATGCCATGTGGTCTGTGTAGAATATGAAGGGTGTTGCCAATAGATACTGCCTAAACTTATGCAACATGCAGATCATCGACAATGCTTTGTGCTCAGTAGTTGTGTAATTCTTGTTCTATTGGTGTCAACTTCCTACTTGCAAAGCACAAGGGATGATCAACAATTCCCTCACCAGGTTGTGCTAGTACTGCTCCCATAGTTGTCCCTGAGGCATCAACATGCACATGGAAAGGATTATCCCAAGAAGGAAAATGTAAGATGGGTGTCGTGACAAGCCTATCCTTCAAAGTGTCAAATGCCTTCTATTGCCTCTCCCCAATGAAAGGAACTTTTTGTGTTTCAACAATTCTTCTAAGGGCGTGGTGATCTTGGCATATCCCTTGATGAACTTCCTGTAATACCCCATATGCCCAAGAAATCTATGCACTACGCTTTGACTAGTAGGCTCCCCTAATCCTACAATAACTGCAACTTTAGCGAGATCTACTAGCAAGCCTTCTTTGCATATAATGTGTCCTAACAGGGTTCCAAATGGAGTAGCAAAGACACATTTCTTAATGTTGAGGGATATCCTCAATTGCTGACATCTTTCAAACATCAGCCTTAAGTTGTCACAATGGTCTTTCACCAATCCATACACAGTCCAGTCATCCAGGTAAACTTGAAGAAACTTATGGATGAAGTCCTGAAATGCTTGTACCACAATGCGCGAGAACACAATAGGTGCATTCTTTAATCCAAAAGGCATAACCGTGTAGGAAAAACTTCCCCATTCAGTGGTGAAAGTTGTCTTTCTCTGGTCTTCCTTTGCAATCCTGACTTGGTGGTACCCTGAGAACCCATCCGTGAAAGAGTAGACTTCACGCCCGGCTACTCCTTTCCAAAATTTCTTCAGTAAAGGAGGGTTGGGAAGGGATCGATGACACACACTGCATTCAGATCCCTATAGTCAATGTAAATTCTTATCCTGCCCATCCTTCTTGATATTGATGACCATTGGGCTTATCCACTCTGATTCTTCTACTACCTCAATGATACCAGATGCTATCATTTTGTCTATTTCCTCCTTAACCTATACACGTAAATTTGGATTCATCCGATAAGGCCTCTTCCGAATTGGGTGTGCACCTTCCTTCAACTTGATCTTCATCTCCCCCAAGGAATGGTGAACGCCTTTGAGTTCATGGTACCCACAAGGGAACAAATCTTGGAACTCGCACAACAGATCAATGATCTTTGAAACCTCCTTTTCTGACCAATAGTCACTGATGATAGCTTCCTTAGGTTCTACCTCTGTCCCAATGTTAACCTTATTTATTTTTAAGGGCTCACGGTAGGTGTGTGCTTGCTCATCAATGCTATCTATGACCTCGCACATACCCTCTGAATGGTTAACATCCAAGGTCTCCATCTCTTCTCCATCTATCACATAGACCATTTTTCCTTTTTCTTTTTCCATGCATGTGCATGCTCAAGTTGTACCTCCTCTAATTCTTCTTCATTGAGGCACATCTCCAAGAAGGCTCACCTAGTAATTCTAGTAGCCTATCTTCTTCCATAGCACTATCCCCCATTCGTAAGGCATTTGATCACTTGCAATGCCTTATCCATTGATGGTTTGGTACTCCTATACTTGAAAGCTTGAATGAGATCAACTGCCAACTCTTGCCAATTTCCCTGTCTGACGATGCATCTCTGAATGAACATACCAAGCGTGCACAACCTTGTAAGGTGGAATACAACTTATGTACCCATAACAAAGGTGGCAATGCTTTTGTGCTTCCCATCTAAGCCTTCTCACATGCTTGGATATGAAATGAAGCAGTCTCTTTACCATGGTAGTCTTGTATAGCCGTGGGCGCATGTTGCTCCTGGAAAACCTTATAGAGAAATGTGATTCTTACCTCACGCCACTCCAGGAGGTTTTCTGTGATGTGTATCCCACCAACGTACTGCAGTTATGAGTAGGTTATAACTGAGCAATCCCTCTTCTTTCGTCCTCATTTTTCCACTGAGCTTCCATTTCCCGTAGGAAAATTTCAGGGTATGCCCCTCCAAAGTAACTTGGCAACTTCTTTCCTCCTAGGTGCTTGACTGAGTGTACCTTTGTAACCCTTGTTATAGATCCTCTTAACTCTCACCTGATTAACTCGTAAGTCCCATGCACCCAATTGTCGCATGCCACACTAGTGGTATCACTCAAGGATTGAGCATCTTCAAATTAGATAACTCCCTCCGTGGGGTGAATTATCTCAGGATCTCTGATGGAGCACACATAGATTCTATCAAGGACTTATTCTCCTAAGGGCTCCGTATAGGGTGCTGACTTCCCATCTGTCAAAGGGATGACCACCCTTTCTTCCTTGTTCTCAAAACTGATATATCCTTTGTTAAACCATAGGTCACATTGTTCTTATAACACCATGGGCACCTAAGCAATGTTGGAAAGTTGTCTGCCTCGGCAAGTGCCAAGACTTTGAAGTCTCTAGTGAACTTGGCTCCTTGAATGGTGATAACTGTATCCTTGATGACTCCAATGGGCATTGCATTAGTCTTGTTTTCCATATACAACACATTCAAAGATGGATGTAATGTGGGCCTTCCCATTTGATGCCTAGACATCTAAGGTAAGAACATTGTCATCTACTCCTCATGTCGATGAGAATATTACTCAGAAGCCACCCATCAACAACTACATTCAAAGTAATCTCCTTGTCATATTCAAGGTTTTGAGGAGGAAGGTTTGCATGCAAAACCTATGCCTTTCGTACTCTACCCTTCGGCAGCGTGGTACCTTCTCTCTCAGCCATTCTCCTAGCAAGGGAATAATATTCTCTCGCCTCAACATTTTGCACACTTATTTGAATTCATCCATTTCCCTCTACAGAGCCTCAACATTCCTTCTTTGCTCCTGCTACTTGGACTGCTCCTTTAGACACTGGTGTAGACACTAAAATTAGGTCACACTCCCCTTTGGTCCCTCGAAAAATAAGCACCCTTCATCACATTCACCTAGCCATGGCCCCCCTTCACCCCATTAATATTAATTTAATTAATCTAATTAAATTAATTCATTATCTTCACCATATTTATTATTGAAATATCTTAATTTAGATAATATCCACACATACACCTCACCTAGACACCTCATCAAGCCAACTCACCCTAAGACCTATTCTTAGTAAGTTGCCATAACTAACTAAGACTTACCAAAACCCTAAAAATAAATGCCTACATTCTCTCTAACCACATTCCCTCATGCTTACAAGAAGCTTCCAATCTAATCCATGGGTTAACGACACAAGATCTGAGAAAATCAAGAGGATCTCCCTGGTTTAGTAAACCTAGGAAATCCTACCTTGACTGACGCCGGTTAACCCTAACCGTCACCAGTTAAGCTGGAACCATCGTTGGTTACCCTTTTAATCCCCAAAACAACCTTATTTTCAAGGTTGGAAAAAGATTGAAAAAGGTTGGCAAACATTAGCACATTTTAGAGAGATTGCATCTTCTAAGAGTGAATTTCAACAAGAACATGCATGCAAGGAAGGAGATCAAGCATTTTCTCTTGCATAGCCACCTCAAAAATGATTTGATCTAACCAAGCAAAGAGGAATGCACATATAGCCCATGCAGAATATCTCCTACGATTGGTGATCACTTGCAGCCTTCAACCTCTTACCAACACCTCCATCCCTCATTCACAGGCATCCAGGACCAGAATCCAAGTAAGTAAAATGTTATACTTCTTTGGGTCATTTAATTTCATCATTATATTATCACCTATTGTTTACTTAGCCACCCATTGACCTCCTTCAACAATCCCCCTCCATATACCCATTAAAACCTCACTAAATCCCACCCAAGCTACCAAATACCTCATTCTGACCAACCAAAGTATTTTTTGTAATCACAAAGGAGACCCAAAACCCATTCTATGGCATTCCTAGTTTTCCACAGTAATAGGCACCGCTAACATCCAACCACCGTCGGTCACCCCTAACCGGCATCAGTTTCTGTATTTTCCCATACAGCTCAGAACCATGACTTATTCACCTAACTCCATGTCACCCTTATTCACCTATGACCTACCTGAGACCTCTGTCAGACTTGCAAAGACCCATAACCAGTTATTTGACCTTTGGATCCTACTCTAACCTATCCTGTTAGATTAGATATTTCTTATTGTGTTTTAAGTGAGATACCTAAATCATTTCGAATTACAATAGGATTTACTTCATTTCCCACATTAAATTGTTTAAAACAATGGACCGACAGCCATCTAGGAAGTATCACACATCTTAGATCCAGCACACGCTAGGCGGTTCACTGCACCTATTGTTTAACTCTGTCTGGTGGTCTTGCTTTTCATTACAGGTAGTTCCTCCTAGCCAAAACGAAGCTCCCATGATCAGCTTCTGATCCGGAAGTCATACGCACGCAACAACCCATCAACCAACATTTGAACAAGTATTCCTCCTATGCCAATTACCCTATTTTTTTTGTCAAATATTTCAAAGAAGATTCTAAGAATTATGTGCTTGGAAATCCAGAAGCAAATGTAGTGAATCTCTTCTTATTTATTGTTCAGATCCTATTAAAATATGCTTGTAACATTACATTCATCCACCTTAGAGAGGCTAATCAAGAGCACCCACAAATCAAAATCTACAAGATCACACAAGTCTAAGCACTTCCACAATCTTACTCGAAGTTTGTAAGATAATTATGGAGAAGGTATAATTGTCTTGTATTGTCATTTATATATTTTTTCTGTTAATTTTCCTTTTTTATATGGGAAGGGTCCCTATCTCAATATTCCTAACATTAGTTTTTGGTTTGAGGGGTAGAACTTTAGGAGCAATCATTAAGAAGGTAAATATGTCGTAAACCCTCCTTAAACCCTAATTAGATAGTGATGGATATGAACCTTCTCTAAATGGCCCATAATGTATTTGATTGGATAATATGATGGTTATAGGTTGTATAGGGCTCCTCCTTCTTTCTCCAGGTGGCATTGAGGTGTCATGGTAATGGAGTGGACCCTATAGAAAAAGGTAATTTTCTGAAGAATTTGTCTTTACTCTCAAGTTTTGCATTGGACTAGATGAATAAATGGATGTTTGGGGAATTATGGAAATCGTAATACATATCTAGGGTGGTTTCAAAACTAGGTTCAACCATTATATGGTCTATCGAAGTCATTCTTGCAAGATTGGTTTTGGAGGCAGTATGATAGTTTTGGTGGTCATGGTGAAAATTTGATCTGAGGAATTTGTTCCCTAAATGATGGTGCTAAAATAATTTTTTGTTGACCCTAAGATCATGTTGCTAATTTCGACAAGTTTTAGCTGCATGATTAAGTGTTTTGATGAGTGGATGAGCTTCAAATGTGAAGTCTTGTTTGTGAAGATGCACCGACCTGATAGGACTAAGTCCTAATAGGTGGCTTCATGATATGATATGAGGGAGCACAGTTAAATAATATTTTAAGAGGCATGTAGTGGAGTTAAAGAACATTTCTAAGTGGTTCCTAATGTGTGGTGAAGGCCATATAGACCAAGATAACTTGGATTTGGTAAGAGGAATAGTTTGAGTTTATTGAGCCTAATGAAGGTTTTGAGACTTCTAGATGCTATTTACACCCTATATTGGTTTTTGTATGATGTTATTATGATGTTCTATGCATTAAGATGGCTGACCTAGATGTGAATGATATTAAGTGATATATGTGTGTGTGTGTGTATGTGTGTGTGTGTGTGTGTGTGTGTGTTCTTGAGACCTATTTTTAGTTGTTGAGAGAGGATGAGAAAGAGTGAGTAAGAGGGTAGTTAGTAGAGGTGAAGAAGGTATTTGTGACCATCAAGAGAAGGTATAAATTTTTTCATAAAGTGATAATAGGTGGCCATCATATGGTGTTCAAGGTCATATGACCTAATCATCTTGATGAATAAGTTCTTGAGCAAGGAAGCCTAAATGACAGATTTAAGGAAGATAAAAGAAAAGAAAGCTTAATTTGTGTAAACATAAGTTGTGGAAAAATTCAATAGGTGAAAAATAAATTTAGGTGGCTAAGTTGGTGCTGAGTTATCTAGGGGGTTATTTCCTCCATATAGGGTTGGTTATCTACTAAACCTAGGGGTTTGTGCCTCACTAAACTTAGGGGTTGGTGCTCCTTGTTGGGTTAGTGCTCAACTAAATTAGATTCATTGATTTAATAAAGCTTTGTTTTAGTGGGGTTTCTTCCATTTAAGGGTTTCCCACTTATATCTGGTGTACTTGTGCTTGTGTGTTCTTATGGTGCATGCTCATATGTTTAGTTAATCATTGTTTAATCTGTATTTTGATGAATGATTAATGAATGGATAAAATATAAGTGAATTTTTTTTTAATGCATAGTGATTCATCCCCCCTTAGTGGTTGTGCTTCCAACAGAGTGAGTATGATAATACTACCACCTAATGATCAGCCACATGTTATCTTATCCATTTCTATACTTTTGATGTGATTTAAAGCATTGTAAAAGATATTTTTTACGATCTTAGTAAACTTATTACTCTTATTTTATTGTGTATTCCTGTAATGTAGGATTATGTTGTGAATGAGGTCCTTAATTTATAAAATGATCCTATATATGTTTATATAGATTTTCCATGAGAAATAGTGAGATGTAGTCTCACAAATCATGCTTAACCTAAATCATCACTTTTTATTTATGGACTCCAAATCCTTTTATACCAAAAGATAAGTTTAGCATGAGGAAGGTGTATAAATCCTTCAAATGTTATCCTAAAGCCTCACTGTGGTTTAAGGATTGTAAATCTTGTTATATAAATAGGTAATGTTGGTACAAATAAAACCCACTTAATATTAAGGGTGAGTGTTGGAACATTAATCTTAAGTAGGGTTTAACCCCTCTTAAGTGTTCTTAATATTATAAAATTTAGTTTATAATTAAAAAAATAAACACACACACACACACACACACACACACACACATATTTAATATAAACTTTAGATTATAAGATTAATTGATTATTCAAATCCATTTTTAAGGGTGATGGGGTGATTCATGAGAAAAAACACTTGTAAAAAATTTAAATATGACCCTCAGGGTCAGGTGAATTCAATTTACGAGAAAAATATGAAAAGGTTAAATAGAGAGAGGTGGGTGAAGAAGATCATTTTTACTTGACTTGTAAAAAGTTCCCTATGATGGAAATCTATTTCTACCATAGTTTTTACTCTTCGTGGTTTTCCATGTTAATTTTGTTTCCTGTATAATGTGTTTGTTATATATTCATTTATAATTGTTTTGTATTATAGTTTAATTTATAATAATTAAATAATTTTTTGTCGAAAAGAACCCCTAGAGCTATTTTAGCAACCCATAAGTTCATTTCTACACTTAGGTGAATTTGCAGTTAATTTGAAGTAGAGGAAATCATTTTTTTAAAAAGTGCATCGGCTTTTCGGGATATTTGTGCACCTACACATGTTCCATTCTCCTTTCTCTTTGCATCCCAATCATTTTTAGAATTTTAAAAAAAATTCCCAAGTGTCGAAATTTCCCATGTATTTCATATTTTGGGAATCAGGAATTGAAATACAATTTACATGCAAATTGTTCCTCAAACCTTGAAACCCAAAAAAACTAAGGATTTAGTGTATTTTAGTTTTCAAGTTTCAAATTATAATTTGCATGCAAATTGTAACATAAAAACCCAATCCCCGAAACTCAAAACCCCTTAGTACATTTCAGGTTTCGCAACTCAATTTATAATTTGCATGAAAATTGCAAGTCGAGTATAAAAACCTGAAATATAAAGAAACTTAGACCATTTTGGGTTTTGGTTTTGATATTGCAAATTACATATAATGTGCACATTAATTATTGAAACCCGAAAAAGTTACAAAAAGGTGTCCGACTTTAGACGTGTGTATTTCAGGGTTTTCAAGGCTACATTGCAGGGGTCGACTTCTGCCAAGAGTAAATCAGAATTTGGGGTTGCATTGCAATCCCTAAGTTCCTCCCTTTGCATTTCAGAGGTCTTTAGGTGTATTTCAAGGGCCGAATCCCACCATTATAATGTCAGGTTTCTAAAGGTTTTTTGCAAGTTTTTTAACCTAATAGAGGATTGATTTAATAACTTACCCAATCACATTTATTGAAGTATGGCACCCCTGAACTTCAAATGGCCATAAATCTATCGCTATAGCTCCAAATTGGACTTTTAGAGTTCTTAAATTTGATGATGGTAGGTGGGTGAAAAAGTGGAAATACAGTAACAACATTAGAATAATAGTTCTAGGTAGCTCAACCACCAAATCGGATGAGGTATGGTGCCCATTCCTTCTCTTACAAGCATAGTTCCATGGGGGAATGGAATTGGTAGGGTACCCATGCCTATTTTAGGAATTCAATACATGATTTTGGTGGTTGAATGGGGAAATATGAGTTCCCTCTCTTTCCCCTCATATCTTTCTGACATTATGATATATAATGGTAAACATCTCTTGTTTGAGGGAGAATGTTCTAAAATGTAAAGGGAACTATGCCAAACTCTCTCGGAGAAGCTTTGAGTTGAATACCTACATTTGAGCTTGGAAATGTGTTCTTGTGCCTTCGTATTCATATATAAAGGTCTGTGCATACTTTGAAAGAAATTAAATATTTTTTTTTGTGTTTCTCAACTCTAACTTATGTTTTGCTGGATTTCCTTACCTCTCCATTCTTTCTGTTGTATATTGCGCATCTTTTTCTCATTTTCAGGTTCATTTTTTTTTGTGTCTTGTGGATAATAGAAGGTAAAATGTTGTTTTGCATTTGTGTCACTCATATTTTACCTCCCCTTTCTTCATTTACTTCTCCCTTTTCCTTCATTAGATTGTCTCCACCCTCTTCTTAGTGCTATCACCCCTTTTATCTTAGGATTTCCCTTTTTGTACTTCTCTCTTCCCCTGGTCCCTTGGCATGGTAGATTAGGATAAGTTAGTTGTATTTCCAGCAGTAGGATTAGTTTAGCATGATGATTAGGTAGAGGAACTAACCTTCTTTGGAGGTTGATATCACTTTGTAAGTCCCACACTTGTGAGATCATCCCATGTTATAAAAAAGTAGGGATTTGTAATGAGAAAATAATAGGGTGCTATATTTTATGATAACATAATATTTTTTTAGTTCATTAATATTTTATTAATAGCTTATAACTTCACACTATTTCCCTAGCTCTTGTGATTCACCCATTGGTAATGTCCCGTGCATAGAACTATGACCCAAAGAAGAGAGAAGTTAGGGATGGGAGTGGTGCTTTGGTTTTGTATTTGACATCAGGCGCACCTTTAATGATATGTTAGGTCCCTTAGATGTTAATAAAGTAAACAAACATTTCAATTGAGAAATCATAAAACTTTTGGAATGCTAACATTGCAAAATATTCCAAAGTATTAAATAACCAAAGGCTTGAGAATCCAAGGATTTCTACTACTATAATCCCCAAGAAGTTGAGCAGGAATAATTTTGTTGAAGAAATTGGGGACCTCATCACCCTACTAAATAAGATTGTAGGAAATGAGTCTACTAATCCCTACAATGATTAAATGTTTAGAATTGTCCAAATCATTATGAGTGGAAAGGACCCATATACACTAGGGGGTGATAATAAGTAATTCCATCCATCAACAACTCCTCAATATCACAATATAGTTTGAGGAAGATTCTACTAAAAATGTGGATTATAGACAACCTCCTATCTAGTATACAACATTGCCTACCACAGATCATTACCAAGGATGGTAAAAGTCAAGAATTTTTCTCAATTCAAGGTATATGATATATACCCACAACTCAATTTGGAGAACAAGTGGTATAATTTCAGGTTGGTCCATGATACATTATTTTCCCTTATTATTTGATTATTTATACATGAATGGGAGTCATATAGGGCATGAAAAGTGATCATTGAATACAAATTTTATTTCATCCAATTCAAATTTTTAACTTACATTAATATAAATGGCTTCCATGACACACCCTAAATGTTTCCTAGGTACTTGGATGAAAAATGGACACTTCTAAAGTTGTCAAGGCAGATAGTGGAGTTCTACAATCTCATTCCAAGAAAACGTAAAACTAATGTCAAGTTCCCAATCACTACTAGGAGATATACATGCCCTAAATTGGTTAAGGTCACACTCCTAGAGGCTGAAATGAATAAGATTATTTTTCCTAAAACCTCATGCTAGGCACAATTATGACATTAAGTGGATAGTGAAGGGAGTCCTCAGAAAGGAATTTGAGCATGAGCCTCATTATGAGGACTAGTTGATGGACTTTAAGGATAAAGAGGAGGTAAGACTTAGAGATTTCTTTAGGATGACCCTCACCTAAGTCATTGACTACAAAATTGTAATTGTTCCTGAGGGCTTAGTAGATGAAGGAGATCTATTTGAAAAATATTACATAGATAAAAAAATTACATCACAGTCAATGCCACACATTAATTGGATTGTACATGAGACTACATCCTTACATGAAAGGACCACTCATATCATCAAGAAAACTCTATTTTGGTTAGCAAGAGAAGGATTTGATTTATCCCTACAACACACTGCTGTTTTGAGGAAGTACATAGCCAATGGTGCAATCAAAGATATAATTCCACCTTTGAATAAGGGAGTAGGGCCAAATTAAGAACTCTAAGCACCCTAGGCATTATGTAAAACCAAATACCTGATTAAATTTGTAAAATCAATATATGTTGTATTTTCAACAATACATAATCAAAGTTAAGAATAATTCATTATCAAAGCATTAATGTTAAGAATCAAAAATAGACATTTTTTAATTTCATAAATACATAACATTAAATAATATGTTTCAAAAGGATTACTTTAAAAAAATTAAGGTTTTGAACTAATTTTGATTTTTTATTTCGTATCATCATTTCCTAAAAATATTCATTGAAAGAAATTGTTTCATATTATAAATCATACGTAAAGTTGAGCAATAAAAAATTATATTTAAAAAATAACACAGACACCTTGAATAATCATAACAATTGCATATATTTTTTAATTATTTTATATAAAAACTCAACAAGATTAGCAATTGTAATTTTTTCATCTAAGGTATGTTTATCAAACCAAAGGCACTACCATATTGTTCATCTTACACAAAAAGTTTAATATTATATCATCATTAATATGCATTCTCAACCATTAATATTTTACAACCTCAATGAATATTGGTAATATTCCTATAAATTTGACACCACCTAATTGTTTCCACCTTAGGACATTAGTTTCCTATGGATTGATCCGACCTTTTCAAAGACACTGCATATTGTTGACATTATATATAACTAATTTTAATAATATATTATTTATGATAGGTAATTTTCCCCAATATTAATATATTACAACATTATTAATAATTTATAGGAAGTAAGTGGTGGAATTAGTAAAAGTCCTATAAATTTAATGCCCCATTATTTTTGGCACCCTAGAAAACTACCTAGTTTGCATAGGGACTAATCCCCCTTTGTAAGGGACCCATAAGTTTAAATACCTTGAAGGGAAAATCTCCATAGATTTCCATTAAGGAACCAACTACAAACGTAGTGTAAGAGATAAGTGTATCTACCAGAAAAATAGGGACCTTTTGTCTCGATGGAAACACAGGAATGAGGAGATGAAAAAAAAATGAAGGATATCCATATTTTTAAGGCCACTCCAATACAAGTTGTCTGGCATCCCACTACTAGGCTCAAGGTAACTGTAGATAAAAGAAAAACCCAAATAGGTACATCCTCTTCTACTCTAGAAGGATCACCTAGCAGAGGATCAAGGATGAGAGGAAGTGCTTCAAAAAGGCAACCCAGGGTGAGTGAAAAATTAGATCCCATCATCGAGTAAATAGAGGAAGAACTAATCATAAATAAATTTTTAAGGAATAAAAGGGAAAAGGTGGAAACACCTACCATAGAAGACATTATTAATGCATTAATAGAGGAAACTTCTCTAGACCTGTAAGTACTTGATAAAGTTTTAAAGAAAGTAGAGGTAGTTAATATTACCCCACCTCCTATTTCAGAAGAAGTTCAGGCCCCTTCCTAAATTCAATAATTGCAAGTGTAGGATGTCCATGAAGTTATGGGACAAGATATGTAAGACCCATCACATGAACATGTCTTCACTAATTTGTTTCGTGGCGTAGGTCAAGATGTTATAATTGACCTTATCTAAAAAAATGTAAAAGCTACATCCATTCAAGTTTCACTAATTGAAGAGAGGGAAGGATGCTCAGAATGTCATGAGAAATCCACCATAGAGGAGGTTATAGTGAAAAAAATAGAGTAACCAAATATTGGAGATGTTCCATTTGAAAAGGTTAAACAACAAAAAATCCAAGGATCCTCTTCAATCCTCTCTAGACATGGTGGAAAGAGTGATGTAGATCAAGAATTTCACGTTTGTTACCTGTCCAAGTTAATGCACCAAACTAAACACAAAACCCTGAAAAACCTCAATGAAATTGATACCTGATGAAGATGTAGACGGATGAGGAAGCTGATGTAGACAAGACGGGCGCACACGAGCAATTTGCACAATAGATCCGAGTAACCTGCAAAACACCGGTGCTTGACAGAAAAAGATGGCGTTAGAAGATATATGGGTGGACTGCCCGAGAAGCGGGTCCGGGAAGCGATAAACTTCCTTGGCGGATGTCAGTCCACGTTTTCAATAAAGAAAAGCAGCATACATGATAAAAGATGTAAATAAAGACTAGATTCTCTGATTGCAGTAATAAAACAAAATCTGAACAGCAGACAGAAAGTACAGAAAACAGGGAACTGGGAAATAATGCTGGATTTGTGTTACCTGTGACCTTTTACCTGTCTGCAGGGAAATCGGCGTCGACTGTGTAGAATCGGCGGCGACTGGTGTGATCGGCGTCGACTGGGACTGATCGGCGTCGACTGGATAAGATCAATATCAACTGATGGCGGACTGACCAACCAGGGACTGTGCGATGAGATTCGGGGATTAGAAGGTGAATGTAGTCTGCAAGATGTGCCGAAGATGGAGAGACGCTGGGACAGAGTCACTAGATGATAAATGGTGGTGTATGATGTTGATATGATACGGGCAGAGTAACGGTGCTCCTCTCAGGGATTGATTAGGACAGGATCTGCCCTAACTGAGACAATTGATGCTAAAAAGATCTCTCCTTCTTGCAACCTAAATCTTTCTCGCTCTCTGTTCGCTTTTTCGCTCGTTCGTAATCTCTTCTTCGGTCTCTTCGTTCTCTTCGGTAGTCTTTTCGGGGGGGCTTAGAACTGAGTTCTGGGCTCGCTTTTATAATCGGCGCCGCTCCTATAAAATCGGCGCCGACCATATGGGTCGGCGCCGATCGCGGAAAAGACTCCCGAGATGGCCACATTGATCGATTCGAGAAAGATAAGACTTATCCCGACTACGGGGAAATATCCCGCTTAGGGAAGATTAAAAATGGATGCAATGCATGGGTAGAATAAATTTGGGGTGGATAAGTGATTAAGATGCATGGGAAGAAGCGTAATTAAATATTTAATTATTTAATTACTCATGGGCAAGATATGATGGGATGAGTTAAATTTAGAGTAAGTGGTTAAATCACAGATTGGATAATATCCCAAGGGGATAGTTGGTGACGTAAACGTGCCCCAGGTTACCTAAGCACGTAAATGGATAAGAGGGACACTAAATTGAGTAACCAATTTTAGGTGTCTACATTTTGCCCCTTTTTGTCAAGTAACTTGCGATAAGCAAGGTTATGAGACAAAAACAAAGGGATGGAAGAAGGGAAGAACTGTGGTGATGCGATCCCCCTCAAACTAGGGATGGGATGGATGATAGAACAGACGATCCCGAGTTTGAAAAAGGTAGATGAAAGATGCAGGATGCCCCAGTTGGATAGCTGGAGTAGATCTGATCATTGAGGACGCATTAAAAACAAACAAAAGGGGAGCCACCTAAGGAACTCACATTGGTAGGGAAAACTAGCCGGTCTCCTCATGAGACGACGTTAGTGCCTACAGACCCGCGAGTGCAAGGAGAACTGCAAAATAGTCAGCCTCTAAAGAGACACATTGGTAGGGAAAACTAGCCGGTCCATAAATCAGACGACGTTAGTGCCTACAGACCCGCGCAACTCTAAGCGGCCAAAACGAAAAGCGAGTGCTCCACGCAAAGGGAACAAACTCGAAATAGACAATGATATCGAAAAGACGTGCCGAAAGGCAACATTCAGCACACAACAATGATCAGATAGACCAAAAAGCCAAGTATCAACACTATGGCAAAAGAGATGGAAAATCGGCGGCGACTAAACTAATCGGCGCCGACCAAAACAAGCGGCATCGACCCAACAAATCGGCGCCGACCAATCCAGACGCATATAAATATGCGAACGGAAAACGTAAACGATTTATTTTCAACGTGACGATTGATTCAGAAAGAGATAGATTTCAGATTTGAACGCAATGGAAGCCTCTGGGAGCAGACAGAAGCGCAGGAGGACACGACCTGGGGTAAGTGATCATTTTTGAACCCCTTCGTTATATTTTATTTTTTTTTTTTGTTTGATTTTTTGGATGGATATGAGGCCAGGGTCTGGTTTACGTCCGGCCAGGCAGTCGGCGCCGATTGGTATAATCGGCGTCGACTAGTTTTGGATCGGCGTCGATTGGTAACAATCGGCGCCGACTAAAATGAACGACGCCGATTTTATCAAATCGACGCCGACTGATGGAAATTCATTGATTTTTATGATTTGGGAAGATGTGATTTATGAAAATAAGAGACTAATTATGCTTTTGATGTCGTGGATGCAGGCACGAGAGACCCTTCACATGAGGGATGCCATCCCGGAGCTATTGGAGACGATCCTGCCTGATGTGACAGATGCAGACTGGCAGCATTTAGAGCTGGCCGGGCTCGGGGGCTTTAGATATTATAGACGAGTGCCACGGGATGTGGAGCTTATGCGAGCATTAGTGCGACGGTGGGACAGCCACACGTGCACATTTTGGTTTAGGACGGGTGAGATGACTATCACCCATGAGGATGTATACAGGATCCTCCGATTACCGATTACGGGGGACCCGATTGAGATCACACCCCGAGAGCAGCAGCAGAGGGCCCTGGTGCGGTTATACAGAGACAGAGCAGATGATTCGGAGATAGTATATCTGGGGCAGTGAGGATATCCTCACAGTACAGACAGGATAGCCCTCGGAGCAGGCGGATAGCCCTGATTCAGATGGCTATATCTTATTTTGCCCTGCCAGACTCAGGAGGTGGGAGATTCCCATTGCTACTGCTAGGCTGCGTGTGCGACATCTTGCAGTACAGACAGATTTTTGCTTTCGCTGATGCCCTGATAGCTCAGATTTACTATGAGCTATGGATGTACACCACTGGCCGGAGGACAGGGATCGATGTCAGCTTTGTGCTCCATTGCTGGGCGTATGAGCACATAGCAGTGATTAGGCCATCCGGGCTTCCGTGGATGCCAGCAGCAGTGGGGGGTGTGGACTATGGATTTCAGAGATGGAGATGGGGCTGACATGGCCGCCAGGAGACACAGGTAGATCAGCTGAGTGGTACTCGGAGCGTTTCAGGACGCTTACACCAGATCAGGTTATCTGGAGACCATATCGGGCATTTCCGATATGGGTTGGTCAGGATGCCCACTTGGTAGCATTGAGACGGAGCCGAGTGGTCAGAGGTCGCAGACCAGACATGTGGGAGCGAGTCCCATTCATGCGGATACTGAGGCAGTTTGGTCTTGTACAGACAGTACCGGCCACATACACGCCGTATAGGCGGGATGGCAGAGAGACAGATTTGCCGATTTTGATCCCGGCAGACCCACTGAGAGAGGCTCCACCTCCGCAGACAGTGATGATGACGCGGGGGTGGATGAGGGCTACGCAGCGTGGTATGACACAGAGCTTCCACGACATCTCCCGCCCTCGATAGATGCTGGCGAGGAGGACATAGCTGCGACACTAGACAGATTAGAGGGAGAGCATGCCACACTGATACAGACACATCAGGTAGCTCTAGAGGAGATCAGGGCCTTGACAGAGGAGAGGGATTCCCTGATTGCGGAGAGAGAGAGACACCGCTCGCCAGGAGCGAGATACAGCGATCCAGCAGAGCGGGACCGCTATTTTCGGCATAGGGAGGCCCTCAGGGCCAAGTATGGGGAGACAGGTGCCACATCAGAGTCTGGCACACAGGGCATGACCCTAGGAGGGGCCCCACCAGCAGCGCCAGCAGCCCCAGCAGCACCAGCAGCCTCGTTACGAGCACCAGGTACTGTGAGCCTTAGCACGTACCAGTCTCTCCTCGCTGAGGTGAGATATTATGAGGATGCCCTAGCGCAGCATGCCCCAGATGTGCCTCGGTGGGGGGCGAGGAGGAGGAGAGAGCAGGACGGCTACAGCGAGCGGAGCCTCAGGCGGAGGGAGCACTGGGAGAGATCGAGGTGGGCCGAGACCTCCAGCAGCAGGTGCATCGAGCTCGTCGGCGGCGGCCAGGAGAGACAGCCGGGTGCAGAGAGGAGGGTGGAGGAGATAGTGTCCTCCACGCTTCGGATTTTACTATATAGAGATTTGATAGATTTTGTATTTGTATAGTGATGTAGCCTCGATTGGAAGGCATTGTATAGATGGCTTGATTGGAAGCCACCCATTTTTTTGTAAAAACACACATGTATATATATAGATTCATCATGTTATTTGGGCATATGATTGTACTCATGTTTTTGATTTTGATATACATGGATAGATGGATATAGATAGATGTTATTGGATAGATATAGATGATAGATGATAGAAATAGATGATAGATAGATAGATTGATGTGGATAGATGTGATTGATAGATAGATGTGATGTGGATGTAATTGATGATAAATGATTTGATGATGTTTGGATTAGATACTTTGATAGATGGATATGATGTATGGATGTATCTTGGATGGATAGATTGATCTTGGATGTTGCATTTTGATGGATAGATTTAGATATAGATAGATGTAACGTACCTTAGATGTACGTATTTTTTCGATATTTTGATGGATAGATAGATAAATGTGTTTGATATATGGATGTAATTATAATGAGAAATGAATAAGATAGATGTTATTGATAGATAAGAGAATTTTGATAGAAGATAAATTTTGATTGAATTAACATGTGAAATGTCAATTTAACAATTGCAAGACAGAGAGATGGAGAATACTCCTTGCAAGAGCCTAAGATGAAAGCGGGAACAACCGTGACCTAGAAGAGAAGACACTCGGAAAAGAAGGGAAATGATAAGTCGGACTTCCAACCGACCATAGATAAAATCCAGATAAGAAACCGAAAGACCAAGCATACAAGGTCCTATATAAGATTAAAATAAACCTGACACTAACTAGTCGCAAACCAGATCTAGGATAGAAACGGAAAGAAAAGTAAGTAAGTATCTTGTCGGAATTTACAAGGGACAGAATACATGTCCATAGTGGGAAAATAGGATTCTCCATATGATCGACAAAAGGTCCTAAATCTCAGCTTCATGATTTTGACAGAAAAGCAAACTGATCGATGCGGGAAGTTTGCTTGATATGGAAAGACTGATCGATGCGGGAAGTCTTTCAGTGATGCTAAAAAGTGTATAAACTGACTGGAAGGCTGATTGATTACAAGAAGCCTTGATATTTCTTTGAGAAACAGCCGTCCTTCAAGGGAGCGGTCTGTATTGTGAATTTTAATGATAGCCATCCTTCGAGGGTATGGTCTATTTTCTTTTTGATTCACTTGACAATGTATGGATAGCTGTCCTTCGAGGGATCAGTCTATCTTTTGGATAGCATCTTTTTTTTTTTTTTTTTTTTTTTTTTTTTTTTTTGAAACTCTTTGGAAGAAGCTGAGTTTAGACCTAGATAGATCAGATGGAGGGGAAGAGAACATAGAAGAACATGCACTCATGCCCCGAGTAGATCCGATAAGATAAGTACTTGGGACAGATGAAGTGGTGATTAAGGTATTCCTACCATGAGGAGGAACATATCCAAAAGAAACGTGCAATGAGTAGAGCCGCGATACTCATATTTAAGGTAAACGAGGCAATAGGCGGAGAACCACACAATTTCAAATCACCACGAAAGTAGATGACTGGTTATTAGGACGGATGAAAGATCTGAGTTGCGACTAGATTTGTGTAAGAGAGATTTTAACAATAGAAGGGCCGTAAATGCAAGGCATTAAGAGGTTCCGCTTCAGGGATACCATCCATGGAAGACAAACGATAAGCCCCAGACCCATATTTATGAGTGATAATGTAGGGGCCCATCCAGTTGGGAGCAAACTTACCACGTTGACTCCTTTCGAGTGTAGTGACATTTTGATTTTCCTTAAGAACAAGGTCACCAATTTTGAAGTCACGGTGTGTTGCACATGCTTGTTATAAGCACGCTTGACACGCTCGAGATAGACTTGATGATGCTCAAGAGCGTTAAGACGCCGCTCATCTAATAATTCAAGTTGTGCTAGACGATTTTGACGATAGTCCTCATCGGAGACAAATTCTCTGAGAGAAACACGGAGAGATGGGATTTGGACCTCCAAAGGAAGGACGGCCTCAGACCCATAGACGAGAGAGAAGGGAGTAGCACCAGTAGGAGTACGAATGCTAGTCCGATAAGCCCAGAGAGCGAAAGGGATATGTAGATGCCAATCCCTACCAGCTCGACTAGTTACCTTTGCGAGGATATTACGCAAAGTTTTATTGGAAGCTTCGGCTTGACCATTAGCTTGAGGATAGTATGGAGAAGAAAAACTGAGCTTGATATTGAAAGCATTGCAGAGATTTTGCAAATCACGTTTTTGAAAGACTTACCATTATCTGTGATTAGCTTGTGTGGAACGCCAAAGCGACAAATGATGTGTTGATAGACGAAATCAACTATGGGTTTAGCCTTTGTTGAAGAAAGAGGGATAGCTTCTACCCACTTAGTAAAGTACTCAGTGGCAGTAATGATAGAATGATGACGTTGTGAAGAACGGGGATTGATGAGACCAATAAGATCAAGACCCCACTGCGAAAAAGGCCACAAATCCGCCGCAGGTTGCAAAGCCTGACTAGGGATGTGCGTGAGATTGGAATGTTGCTGACACTTGACGCACTTCTTAGTGTATTCACAACAATCTTGATTAAGAGAAGGCCAATAATATCCCAAACGTAAAATGCGCTTGGCTACAGCTAAGCCACTAAAATGTCCACCACAGATACCGTCATGGACCTCCTGAATAGCTTTAGATGATTCATGGGTTTTGAGGCATCGAAGCAAAATACCATCAAAGCCGCGTTTGTAAAGAATCCCGCCTAGGATAGTATAGCGATTGGCGCGTTGGACAAAAGACCTTCTACCATTGGAAGTCAGATCTGGAGGAAGGACCGAATGAGATAGATAATCAACTATCTGTTGATACCACTCATCCTGAGTATGGGTTGTGACAGCATTGATTGACGTTAGTTGCCCAAGATAAGATGGTTGATCTAATCGTTGCACAGCCACATAAAGACGCGAGTCTTCGGTAAAAGGCGGGATAAGGGAGGCTAAGAGGCCATGGTATCCGCGAATCGATTTGCAGTACGAGGAATGGCTTGGATAGTGAACTTATCGAAAGATTGGAGTTGGGCAAGAACGATGTCACGATATTTTTGAAGGATATCATTCTTGCATTGATAGACACCCGTGACCTGATTAACGATGAGTTCAGAATCACCAAAGATGTCAATATGACGAGCGCCGAGATTAATGGCATTTTGAAGACCTAAGACAAGAGCTTCGTACTCAGCCATATTATTGGTGCACTCAAAGTTTAATTTGTGTGCGACTGGGATAGGCGTACCCCAAGGAGGAATCATCACGAAACCCGCACCTCCCCCTTGCTGGCATTTGGATCCATCAAAGAAGAGTTTTACTTTAAATGGAGATAGACCAAAATCAATTTGTTGGATATATTCATCGGGGAATTGAGCAAGGGGGTCTTGAGTGTCCGGAAGAGGAGCATCAGCTAATTGATCTGCAATAACCTGACCCTTGATAGCCTTTTGCGGGATAAACTCGAGGTCAAACTCTGTCATGAGCATAAGCCAACGAGTGATACGATCATTGTGATAAGGCTTTGCATGGATTGTCTTAAGTGGATTGACACTTGTGACAATGTAAGTTTTGTGATTAAGGAGATAATGACGAAGCTTAGAAGTTGCAAAGAAGAGAGCACAACATAGTTTTTCAGCTTCGGAGTAGCGTGTCTCATACTCATGGAGGGTGCGACTGATGTAATAGACAGCTTGTTCTTTACCACAAGTGTCCCGATGCGAGATCATGGCTCCCAGAGCATGGTCAGTCACAGAGATATAAAGATAGAAAGGCTCCCCCTCGCGTGGAGGTGTAAGCACAGGTGGAGAAAGAAGATAAGCTTTGAGATCATCAAAGGCCTTTTGGCAATGCTCATCCCATTCGAAATGAACATTCTTACGGAGAAGATGGTGAAAAGGTTGACAACGGTCCGACAATTGGGAGATAAAATGATGCACTGACTGAAGACGTCCTTGGAGACTGCGGAGTTGCTTTAAGTTAGAAGGGGGAGGCATCTCAAGGATAGCTTTTATTTTTGCGGGGGTCGACTTCAATGCCCCTGATGGAAATGATAAACCCTAAAAGTTTGCCAGTGAGGACGCCAAACACGCACTTAGCTGGATTTAGACGAAGACAAAAGCGGATAAGCCTCTCAAAGAGAGGCGCAAGGATGAAAAGATGCTCCTGACGGCGCTTGGACTTGCCGAGGAGGTCGTCAACATAATCCTCTACAGTTTTGTGTAAGAGGTCATGGAAGATGTATGTCATTGCTCGTTGATAGGTTGCCCCTGCGTTCTTAAGGCCAAAAGGCATGACACGATAGCAAAAGGTCCCCCAAGGAGTTATGAAGGAGGTCTTATGTTGGTCTTCTGGTGCGATGAGGATTTGATTATATCCAGAGAAACCATCCATAAGAGAAAGCATCTCATGACCCGCAGTTAAATCTACGAGTTGATCGATATTAGGAAGAGGAAAATCATCCTTTGGACAGGCAAGATTAAGATCCCGGAAGTCAGTACAAATTCGAATCTTCCCAGTAGCCTTAGTTACTGGTACTACATTAGACACCCATTGCGGATAATCGATGGGTTGGATGAAGCTAGCCGAGAGCAAGTGCTGTAACTCTTCTTTGACAAGAAGGGCTACTCTAGGGTGCATTTTACGTAATTTTTGCTTGACCGGTTTGATGTTGGGAAGGGTAACGATATTGTGGACCACAATATCGGGATTGAGCCCTGGCATATCTTCATATGACCAAACAAAGGCTTGACGATGTTTGGAAAGGAAAGCGGTAAAGTCCCCTAATTCTTGTGGATTAAGGGATTGGCCGACCTTAATGATGCGAGGGTCTTCAGAAGTCCCTATATTAAGGTCGATAGTGGCTTCGTTAAGAAGGGTAGACGTGTCAGAAGGAATAGTCTTGGGAAGATAAGAATCCTCTGCCCCTAGATAGGTGAGGACAGAATCATCATCCACACAGTGGATAGTGTTGATAGTGGGAGAGTCGTCTCCAACTATTTCAGGGAAGATTAATGGTATAGAAGCGGACCGATTATTAGTCTCGTAGACCAACGGTCCTAAGGAAATGGTATTGATCAAAAAAAAAAAGTTAGGTGGGATGGAAATGTCATCGTCCACATCCAGTGATGCTTCGGACTTGGTGGGGGAAGATGGTTCTTCAGTAGGAAGAGGCTCATCAAGAATAGTGACGGTGGGTCCTTGAAGGGGTTTAAACCCTAACCCAAAGTGTTGATGTGGCATGAAGTCGGAGATGGATTGGATATCATGTATACCTTGTTCATATTTTCCAAGGCCAAAACCTTTCCACGCGCATCGATATAGATAAGTTTTGCAAACGTGGGATTCTGTAGATTAATCAAACCCTGTAGGTAAGGTTTGCTCTAGGAGGAGAATCCAGGCGATAATGAGGTGTATCAAGACCACCGTAGATGAAATTGGTCTATTGATTGGGCAAACCAATGGTGACGATGCGACCAAGACCTGGTTGATATTCAGGTTGTTTGTCTAGTCTACCATACTCATTAGGTGTGAGATGGCATCGAAAGAAAGGAGAGGAAGCTCTCCTAGTGAGAAACGCTGCAATGTCTCTTCCAGATTTTGTAAATCCGGTAGTTTGGTTGCAGGCATGGAAGAAGATGAGGCCCCATTTGGAGAAGATGCATTTTCTTTTAAAGGGGTGGACCTAATGGTCATGTCGCATTGTGCAGAAGGAAAAGGATCTCCTGGATGGGTGTATATTTTGCCCTCATATTGATATTTTAGGCATCGATGGAGGGTGGATGGGACACAATGCATTGCGCGAATCTAGGAGCGTCCGAGGATCATGTTATAGTGGAATTTTCCTTCGACAATATAGAAGAGTTCATGGAGCAGCTT